>OX940807.1:13169179-13637745 GCA_954870605.1 Acer campestre
ACTTAAACTATTTAAAAGATAGTGTCTGTTCGGGATGGTATTATTTTCATCCCCGACCCAATGTGTCAAAGTTGATACTAGACCTCCCTAATAACAACAAAAACTAAAAATCGAAATGGTTTCTTATTTCGGGAAGTTGGGGTGGGGATCTACATGAAGATGGAGTCATAAGATCGGTGCCCACTCGTTTTGTGATTCCAGGTCTAATCCTCATTCCTTTGTGTGTATACATGTATATTCCGCAAGTGTGCATTTCATTGTTGTATTCCGTAAATTCGAATTTGGAAGAATTTACACTATATTGCTTAAGGGAATTTATCCGTACTTGGCTTGTGGATCTTCCTTACTGGTAGTACTTTCGTAACATTTCCGCATTCTAAGCATGCTTTATCTTAGTCCCATCCAATCGCTCTAGTTTGTACGCACTCATCCTGAGCTTGTTGGAAACACGATACAGTCCCTCCCAATTTGGTCCCAATTCTCCTTGATTGGGTACCCGTGTATTTTGGGTTACCCTTCTTAGCAACAAATCCCCGATTCTGAAACTTTGGCTTTTGACATTGCCGTCATAATAACGGGCCACTCTTTGTTGTTACATAGTACCTCTAATCTGAGCTTGATCTCTTTGTTCCTCCACCAAGTCCAAATTTGTCCTCAAATTCTCCAAGTTTTTTTGTTCATTGAAGTGGATTGTTCGATGGGTGGAAACACCTATTTTGGCGGGGATTACCACCTCCGACCCAAATGCTAGGGCGAATCACACTTGGTAATTCCTCGGCCCAAGTCCCTTTTTTGTTTTCAAGCTTAGTCTTTAACATGTGTTTGATTGTCTTGTTTCCGGCTTCTACCTGTCTATTAGCCTTGGGATGAGCCGGAGTTGAAAATCGATGATCTATCCCCAATTCTTTGCAAAATTCTCTGAATTTTGCATTATCGAATTGTTTGCCATTATCAATGATAACCACATATGGGATTCCAAATCTACACACAATAGCCTTCCACACAAAACCTGTAGTCTTTTTTTCGGTTATGGTGGCGAGTGGTTCGACTTTGACCCATTTAGTGAAGTAGTCGATGGCAACCATAGCATATTTCACTCTCCCTTTACCAATTGGCAACGGACCAATCAGATCTACCTCTTATTGAGCAAAGAGCCAAGGGTTTCTCATCGCTGTCAATTTTTCTACGGGTTGCCTCGGCACCTCAACAAATTTTTGACATTTGTCGCATTTTATTGCCAAGTTCATGGAGTCTTGTTGCATTATTGGCCAATAATACCCCTGGCAGAGAGCTTTGTAGGCAAGCGCTCGCCCCCCTGAATGGTTCCCACATATTCCTTCATGAATTTCCCTAAGGACATAATTCGCTTCGTCAGGGTTCAAACATGACATTGATGGCTCTAGTTTATACGGTGAATAACAAATGTTATGCATGAAAATTGACCAATAGCAAATTGAATTAAATAACTTCTCTTACTAATCTTTAAAACTGAGAGATTACAATTTCTACATTGATACAGTTGCTTTTGACTTCCCTTTTGTGTTTTTCTCTCCTTTTTTTTAATGCACTCTTTCCCTAGTGAGCTTCACCTTTTATAACACTTCTTTGTGGGATCCCCAAAACATGTGCTTGGATTCATGTTTTATTCCACGTGGCGACTAAGCTCGGACTTAGGACAAACTCTCTACTGTGATTAAGCTCTGACTTAGGAAAAACTCTCCACTGGGATCGAACTCAAACTTGGGACAAATTCTCCTCTTTATTGGATTGAGCTTAGACGACTTTAGGTAGTCATCCTCAAGTTGAGCTTGGGTATAACACCTTGGCGTGCTTCGGGAATACGCCTTTCTAGCTCCATTCGAATCTCCAGCTAGCGTTTGTCCTCCGGCTATGGTATGAACCACATGTGCCTTTCCCTTGTCACTCTGTATGGGTGGGTCTCTTTTCATTGTATCGAGCACTTGTTACTGAGCTTCATGTGTAATGTCAATAAATTCTTTTAAGTAGCTGTTTTGAATTAGAGTTTCAATGTGATCCTTCAGACATAAGTATTCCAAAGTGGTATAACCGATATCATCATGAAAGTTACAATATTTTGTTTGATTTTTTTTGACTAGGATCACCTCTCAACGGCTCAGGTTTTGTCAACAGTCTGGTTTTATAAAGAGCTGCGAGGAT
Source organism: Acer campestre (assembly GCA_954870605.1). Classification (NCBI taxonomy): domain Eukaryota; kingdom Viridiplantae; phylum Streptophyta; class Magnoliopsida; order Sapindales; family Sapindaceae; genus Acer; species Acer campestre. Next base: position 13,171,358 of record OX940807.1, read on the forward strand.
TTGTTCCCAAGTACCATTCAGGACGTGATAGTTTGCATATTTTGAATTCCACGCCTAAGCCCATCTAAAAGTTTCTGGGTGCATCTTGTTTGGAACATTCATCACAAGTTGAGGTTGAAGGATCTGTGCTTTCAGCTGGTCGCGTCCCTGAGGTTGTAATCAAGGAATTCCACCGGTGACCATAAGGTGACTATTTCAATCCCGTTGGTTTTCTTCCCTTCCCTTTTCTATTTTTTTTTAGAACCATACTCAACCTTTTTAGTGAATTTCTTTAGTCTTAACTGCTCCTCAGTCTCAACGAAACGTAAAGCGTGTTCATAAGCTTTGGTATAATCTTTTGGTAGGAAGTCTTGAAAATTGAACCACAACCGACATATTCGTACGTTTCTAATGAAGTCTTCAAGGGTGTTCTCTTCATCGTATGCTCTTAGATTGATTACCTCTTTGTGGAATCTTTCGACATACTCCTTAAGGGTTTCTGATTCTCCCTATTTGACATCACGAAAAATGTTGGCCTTTCTTTTTAGAGAACGGGCTCCTCTAAACCTTGTGATGAATTCTCGACACATTTGGGGAAAATTATGGATGCTGCTTGGCTTGAGCTTGTTGAACCATTTCAAAAATGTTCCCCCTAAAGTGAGAGGAAAGAACTTACACATCACATCCTCACTAGCCCCACGAACCTCCATGAGTCCTCGGTAGAGTTGCATGTGGATCATAGGGTCCGAATGTCCTTTATAGTGAGGAATCTGAGGCATTTCAAATCTTCTATGATCGATAGCCTCACGAATCCTGGCTACGAAAGGAGATTGTAGCTCGACGAGTGGGTCAGGATTGCGATTATCAGTTTAATTTCCTTACATGCCTAAGATGCGTTCTTCCAATCTCTTGAGGTAGTCATGAAGGTATCAAGAATAATGAGAGTCATTCATTTAAACCTCACACGTTCGTTGCCGTGTTTAATGTTCTTTTTCGGCATGTTGTATAGGCGTACTCCTTGAATGGCCCCGTTCGACTCTAGGTCAAGAGCTATTGTGCTGACTTTCTGCTAAGGCTTGGGGTTCGCTTCTTCTATGCCCTTCTCGATATTTATTAGTATGGTTATGTTCTTTTCGTGCATTCCCTTCGAAATTTCATAGTTTCTCATTTCCACGAAAGGATTCCTCTCTTTGAGCGCTTTGCGAGCGCCTCTCTCGAGAATATGAATTTTGTTCGACATGGTGGTTCTAATCTGCTTGATTTCACTCTTTGGCACATCCATTTAAATTGATTCCATTTTGAAGCCGTGACCGCAGTATGCTTGCGACATGATCTTGTCTGAGACTGGGTTGAATAACCTTTCCAGTTAAATTCTGAATTCGATCAAGCAACTCCTCGTTTTCACGGATGAGCTCACGAGTGTTAGATTGAGCATTCCCTTATTTCACTTTTGTCATGCGCCTAATCTCACGGATTGTTTCTTCGCCATCACTAAGTGCACGGTAAATCTCTGATCTAACAAAGCTTCATATTGGTGAAATTGGAACTTCTTCAGTTTCTGAAGCCATGCTCGAAATCTCGAGAAGAAACTTTTATGTTTTCCCTACAGACGATGCCAGATATTGATGCATGAAAATTGACCAACAACAAATTGAATTAAATAACTTATCTTATTGAACTTTAAAACTGAGAGATTACAATTTCTGCATTGATACAGTTGCTTTTGACTTCCTTTTGGTGTTTTTCTCTCCTTTTTGTCGATGTCCTCTTTCCTTAGTGAGCTTCACCTTTAATAACACTTCTTTGTGGGATCCCCTAAACATGTGCTTGGATTCGTGTTTTATTCCACATGGCGACTAAGCTCGGACTTAGGAAAAACTCTCCACTGGGATCGAACTCGGACATGGGACGAATTCTTCTCTTTACTGGATTGAGCTCGGACGACTTTAGGTAGTCATCCTTAAGTCGAGCTCAGGTATGACACCTTGGTGCACTACGGGAATATGCCTTTCCTACTCGATTCGAATCTTTGGCTAGTGTTAGTCCTTCGGTTATGTTATGAACCACATGTGCCTTTCCCTTGTCACTATGCATGGGTGGGTTTCTTTCCATTTTATCGGGCACTTGTTGTTGAACTTCATGTGTAATGTTAATAAATTCTTTTAAGTAGCTGTTTTGAATTAGAGTTTTAATGTGATCCTTCAGATGGAATCATTCCGAAGTGGTATGAACAATATCATCATGGAAGTTGCAATATTTTGCTTGATTTCTTCGGTTAGGATCACCTTTCAACGGCTCAGGTTTTGTCAACAGTCTGGTTTCATGAAGAGCTGCAACGATTTGTTCCAAGTAGCATTCATGGCGTGATATTTTGCATATTTCAAATTCCACGTCCGAGCCCATCTAAAATTTTCTAGGTGCATCTCATTTGGAACATTCATCATAGGTTGAGGTTGAAAGATTGGTGCTTCAGCTGGTCGAGTCCCCGAGGTTGTAATCGAGGAATTCCACTGATGATCATAAGGCGACTATTTCGATCCCCTTGGTTTTCTTCCCTTCCCTTTCCTTTTTCTTTTTTAGAACCATACTCAGCCTTTTCAATTACTTACTTTAGTCTTAATTGCTCCTCAGTCTCAACGAAATGTAGAGCGCATTCATAAGCTTCGGTATAATCTTTTGGTCGGAAGTCTTGGAAATTGAACAACAACTGACATATCTGTATGTCTCTAATGAAGTCTTCAAGGGTGTTCTCTTCATCGTATGCTCCTAGATTGATTACCTCCTTGTGGAATCTTTCGACATACTTCTTAAGGGTTTCTTATTCGCCCTTTTTGACATCACGAAAAACGTTGGGCTTTCTTTCCAGAGGACGGACTCCTCGAAACCTTGTGATGAATTCTCGACACATTTTGGGGAAAATTATGGATGCTGCTTGACTTGAGCTTGTTGAACCATTTCAAAGATTTTCCCCATAAAGTGAGAGGAAAGAACTTACAGATCACATCCTCACTAGCCCCACAAACCTCCATGAGTCCTTAGTAGAGTTGCATATGGATCATAGGGTCCAAATGCCCTTTGTGAGGAATCTGAGGCATTTCAAATCTTCTATGAGTGATAGCCTCGTGAATCCTAGCTACAAAAGGAGATTGTAGCTCGATGAATGGGTCAAGATTACGGTTATCAGTTTGATTTCTTTGCATGCCTAAGATGAGTTCTTCCAATCTCTTGAGGCAGTCATGCAGGCATCGAGAATTATGAGAGTCATTCATTTAAATGTCACACGTTCGTTGCCTTGTTTAACATTCGTTTTCGGCATGTCGTCTAGGCGTACTCCTTGAATGGCCCCGTTTGACTCTAGGTCGAGAGCTACTGTGCTGACTTTCGGCTTAGGCTTGGGGTTCACTTCTTCCATGCCCTTCTCGATATTTATTAGTATGGTTATGTTCTTTTCGTGCATTCCTTTCGAAATTTCTTAGTTCTTCATTTCCACTAAATGATTCCTCTCTTTGAGGGCCTCATGAGCGCCTCTCTCGAGAATATGAATGTTGTTCGACATGGTGGTTCTGATCTGCTTGATTTCACTCTTTGGCACATCCATTTAAGTTGATTCCATTTTCAAGCTATGACCGCGGTATCCTTGCAACATGATCTTGTCTGAGACTGGGTTGAATAACCTTTCTAGTTAAATTTCGAATTCGATCACACAACTCTTCGTTTTCACGGATGAGCTCATGATTGTTAGATTGAGCATTCCTTTTTTTCACTTTTGTCATGTGCCTAATCTCACAGAACGTTTGTTCGACATCACTAAGTGCACGGTGAATCTCTGATCTAACAAAGCTTCCTGTTTGTGGAATTGGAACTTATTCAGTTTCTCTGAAGCCATGCTCGAAATCTCAGGACGAAACTTTTACGTTCTCACCACAGATGGCGCCAGATGTTAATGCATGAATATTGACCAACAACAAATTGAATTAAATAACTTATCTTATTGAACTTTAAAACTGAGAGATTACAATTTCTGCATTGATACAGTTGCTTTTGACTTCCTTTTTGTGTTTTCCTCTCGTTTTTTCAATGCCCTCTTTCCTTAGTGAGCTTCACCTTTTATAAAACTTCTTTATGGGATCTCCAAAACACATGCTTGGATTCGTGTTTTATTCCATGTGGCGACTGAGCTCGGACTTAGGACAAACTCTCCACTGTGATTGAGCTCGGACTTAAGACAAACTCTCTACGGGGATCGAACTCGGACTTGGGATAAATTCTCATCTTTACTGGATTGAGCTTGGACAACTTTATGTAGTCATCCTCAAGTCGAGCTCGGGTATGACACCTTGGCGCATGACCTTGAACTCGAGCATATAACTGATTCTTTCAGACTCAGACTTGGACAATTCTTAGACGATCTTTCCCTTCAATTTGAGCTCGGACACGGATAACCCATGGACAATTTTCTTCGCGCATTCCACGACTTTCCTTCTCTAGTTGATAGGATAACTTCTTTCTCCGAATCGAATTTGTTCATGTTTCTATACATACTTGTACAGTTAAAACTGTAAATATGTACACATACTTATATACATTTATACATTCATATGCAAAAATCGTGATTTCCTTTTATTAATTTAGGAACTTTTACCCGGTCAATTTTATGGTACAACAATATATATATATATATATATACTAGATTGCATCCCACATGATGCGTGGGAACTATAAAATGTAACGCAACAATATTTTAATGATTTAACTTCTTAGTCTAAGATATTGGATGCATTGGTGATGAAAAATAATCATGGGGTATTTCTCTAAATTTATATATATATATATATATTTTAAGCAGAAATCTATTCTATACTTATAATAAAGCCCCATGCAACACTACATAATATTAGTTCATATTCAAAAAATAAAAATGTATAAACAATTATATAAAAGAAGAGCAAATGCTGTTCGTAAAATCCAAATTATAAGACAAATAGAAATCAACAACTGAAACATTATCTTTATGTTCAATTTATTTATTTTTTTATTTTTTTATCTTTATCTACAATTTCCGATTTCAGTTTTTTTATTTTTTATTTTTTATTTTTTTGAATTACTTTGTTTTCTAAGCTTAATCTAAATTATAAGATAAGTAGATAAAATGATAAATTGTTTTCCATAAAATCTAAATTATAAGATAAGTAGAAATCAATGGCATAAACTTTTTAAAAGTTTTTTATCCTTGTCTATAATTTTTTTTTTTTTTTTTTTTGAGATTTCTTTATTTGTTTCTTTTGTAATTTCTATGTTTTATCTATTCCAATTAAATATCAAGAAAATATTGTACAATATTAGTAAATATTTAAAAACAAAAAACAAAAAACAAAAAAAAAAAAAAACAAAAAAAAAAAACAAAAAAAAAAAACCAAAACAAAACAAAACTGTAAACAATGTTCTCAATCTTTTTTTTAATGCTTTTTTTTTAAAAAAAAAATTATTTTCTTTTTATATCATTTTTTAAGTAGAAATCTATTATATATTTATAATAGGGCCACATGCAACACTACATAATATTAGTTTATACTCAAAATAATTTAAAAACAATTATATAAAAGAAGATATAATAAAAGAAGATCAAATATTGTTTATAAAATCCAAATCAACAGCTGAAATATCAGTAAGTGTTTTAAAAAATAAAAATAAAATAAATAAATAAATAAATAAAAACCTAAAACCGATCTCTAACTTGTATTTTTTTTTTCTTGCTTAAATTATTCTATTTTAGGAAAAAAAACGTAAAACTAATCTCTAACAATTATATCGGTAAAACAAATTGACAAACAATTATACAATTATGAACATATTAAATAATGGAAACAAAACAAAATCAAAAGAATATGTACCTTTACACAAAAGAATGAATCACTCTATTCTAGCATTGACATGTGCAAAGGCTCTTTATAGAAAATGGTGGACATTGAAGAGTTATTAGTGGAATTTAAAACTTTAGAAAACAGTGGAAAATGAAGAGTTATTAGTGGAATATGAAACATTTTAATTGAGATAATCATGTGTGATATATCTATATAATCAATTGAATCTGTACATTAATCACATTAAGTGATATCAGAAAATTAATATAGTTAATTATAGAAAATGAGTGGATATTAGAACATTACAATATATATTGGTTAGAGAAAGATGGGGAATTATAATAATATTTTGATTAGAAATATACAATTGAACACCAAATAAGTTGAATTGTATGTATTTCTAAAAAGATGCTTTCAATTCACCAAAAGTTTCGTTAGTCAATTCTCAATAACATAAAATTTAAAATTTGATAAATTTTGATTTTTTTTTTTTTTTTTTCCTAAGCAAGCTAATTCGACCACCTTAACCGAACGCCATAGACATAGCATAACGCTATTGGAAAAAAAAAAAAAAACAATATATAATTGACTGAAACAAAATTACCTTCAAAAAAATCGACTGAAAAATGAACTTTACGTATCAAAACAACAACGACAAAAACTGAACAAAAAAGGATTGAACACAAAATCACACAAAAAAAAAAAAGGATAAAATTACTAAAAAAATCCACTTACTGTGATGGCAAAAACAAATGTTTTCCCGGACCCAGTTTTGGCGGCACCCGAAATATACCTGTGATTAATTGCATGAAAGAACATAAAAATAAATAAAATAAAAAAATAAAAAATAAAAATAAAAATCTATAGGCATACAAAAGCAATTAATTGACTGAAAAATGAAGAGTTTATGTGAATTGAATTTACTGGCAAACAAAAATAATTAATTAACTGAAAAAAAAAATGAAGAGTTTATGGGATATGAAATGTTAGGGGATTATTATCTGAATTAATTATTATTTTTAATTAATTTGATAATTTATTCATTATCCCATTAATTATGGGATTATCTACCAAAAAAATGAAGAGTCTATGTGAATTGAATTTATTGACAAACAAAAGCAATTAATTGGCTGAAAAATGAAGAGTTTATAAGTCAAATAATGGAATTGGACACCTAAAAATTTCCTAAACTGACTCAAAAAATAATTATGTAAATTAATGCGATAATTGGACAGTTAAAAAATTCATAAACGGACTCAAATAACAATAATTGGACAACTAAGAAATTCAAATACCGACTCAAATAATAGTAATTCTTATTAGTATTTGATATGGCCAAATCTCCTTCTATTTTACACCTACTAATCAATAAAAATTAAATGTCAAAGCCTCCACATGACGACACATGTCAATATGAGATTGGCTGACAAATGAAGAGTTTATGAGTCAAATAATGGAATTGGACAGCTAACTGAAAAATGAACTCTACGTATCAAAAAAACAACCCCAAAAAAAAAATCACTAAAAAAAATCCACTTACTGTGATGGCAAAAACAAATGTTTTCCCAGACCCAGGATTGAACAAAAAAATAAAAAAATAAAAAAATCACTAAAAAAAATCCACTTACTGTGTCGACAAAAAAAAAAATGTTTTCCCAGACCTAGTTTTGGCGGCACCTGAAATATACCTTTGATTAATTGCATGAAAAGAACATAAAAAGAATTTATAGGCAAACAAAAGCAATTAATTGACTAAAAAATGAAGAGTTTATGTGAATTGAATTTACAGGCAAAGAATTGAATTATATATTGTTCAATGTATTTTAAATAAATAAAATAATTTATAAAGCCCGATCGCACGGGTTGACACTCTTGTAATACCTTAAAATGGAACACTCACGACGCCACGTGTCGCCATGAGAGAACTTTAACATTAAATTCTAGATAAAAAAAAATAATAATTAAAAAATACATTGAAAAATAATGGATTGAAACTTATTTAAAATACATTGAACTCCATTTATAATTAAAAAATAATTGATTGAAACTTATTTAATTCAATTAGAATGAAAGGTATATACATTGAACTTCTTAATTTTTCCATTAATCGAATCAGCTCAAAAACCATTCAAAATAATTGATTGAAACTTATTTAATTCAATTAAAATGAAAGGTATATGCATTGAACTTCTTAATTTTCCCATTAATCGAAAGCTCAAAAACCATTCAAAAATGAAAGGTATATACATTGAACTTCTTAATTTTCTCGTTAATCGAAACAGCTCAAAACCATTCAAATTCAATTAATCACACCAATTAATCACATGATCATGTCCTCTCTTCTCAATATTTCTATAAATAGCCACTCAAAGCTATCGTCTCACACAAGCATAATGGTTGCGTTCTGTGCTGGTTTCCCTGGTAGATTTAATTTAGCTTTTATTCGGATGTGTGTTTTGTATGCTCATTTTGATTTTGTTGTCAACATTTTTATGATTTTATTTATTTTTTTCAGAGACTTTTCTGGTGAGATGATGCTCATCTTTAAATTTCAAGTTATTATGCATTCATTACGGTTTTGGATGAGTTTAGATTGTGTGCTAAGGAACCGCGGTGCAAAAGCCCCATGACTGTTACGAGAATATTCCTAAGGAACCTCAGTGCAAAAGCTTCTTTCCGAGGCACTTTACAAGCAAAAGACGCCATGGACAGTGAACTGTAGTAGTAGTGTATTATTATGTGGCAACCTTCCGGTGTATGATAAAAGCCTATTGATGTGCAATCTCATTTGGTAGGGGCTTTATAGTAGAAAGATGAGAAAACCATAATGATGATGGGTTTGCTTTGATGCATTTTGTTTTCTGATCCAAGAGATCTGGACTAGCAACTTTTTTTTTTATATTAATTTGGAAAAGCAACTATAGTAAAGTTTTCAAACAAACAAGGAGTTGTTTTTTTTATTAGTAGGTAGCAGATGCTCAATGTGAATATCTAATAGATGGAGATGTGGATTGCTATTTATATTTGTAACGGTAGCTAAAAAAGGAATAGAGAATTGAGTTTCGAACAAGTTTCTTGGGCTCGACAAACAAATGTAGTATATCAATTAGACCATAAAATAGACGAGAGAGAGAGAGAGAGAGAGAGAGAGAGAGAGAGACGGTTGCCCATAACCTTGAGAAATATGCGTTGACTATCGAGGAGGATTGTTTTTGGATGGAGTCTTACCTTCTGTGTATGGAGAGGACTGTCCAGGATGATCGCCCTAATTAGTGTTTTTATGTTTCATTTGTTTTTAATATATTTTCCTTTGAAAAAATATATCATTGAATATCTATAGTATGTTGTTTGTATAAATTGTAAGGATTTTATTTGTTTTTGTTATTTTATTTTATTTTATTTACATGGGTGTACCTAGGATTTTTTCCTGAGGTGGGCTAAAACAAACTGTATTTTTTTACGAGGAAATTTCATTATTTTAAAAAAGAAGAAGATATATTTACATAGGGAAACAGAATGAGCCTTACACCTCAAAATGCATATACTAAACAAATTACATAAACTTTCGATAAGATGACATTAAAAAAAGTATAAAATTTTGAACAGAGCTAACCACCAATCAGCTAATCACTGTCTCTAAAATTATAAAATTTGAGTAGGGTTTCATTAGAATGACAAAATATGGACTCAAAATTAGAAATATCAAACTTAAAACCCTAACTTATTAATATTAATAAAAAGAAAAAAGGGAAAAGAAAAACAAAAGCAGAAGGGGCGCACAGGCCCTAAAACACAAGAATGAAAGGATGCAAATAAATTTAAACCCTAACTTGTTAATTAGAAATAAATTAAAATTAAGAAAATGGCCTCTGAGTGCAAGAGCGAAAGAATGCATTTTTTTTCCTTCTTTTGAGAATGAAGATAGATTATTGTTGTAATGTTATTTAATAATTTGAGATTTTAACTTTTAATTAGCACAATAACATTTTTTTTTCTTCTTTTGAGAATGAAGATAGATTATTGTTGTAATGTTATTTAATAATTTGAGATTTTAACTTTTAATTAACACAATAACACTTGACAGAATGAGAGAAGATGCGTGGGTTTTGTAAAAATTTTGTAAAATAAAAATAAAAAATGTGGATTGGGATTTAAAGCAGAGAGCATAAGAGGGCTGGTGTGATATGAAGTACTGATGTGAGGTTGGAATGGTTAACTAATGTAGAGAACTTTTCTTTCTTTTTTTTTTCCAAAAGTTGACCCGGCTATAACCCGGGTCAGTCCTCCAGTCCATCCACCCTTGGGTGTGGTGAAGCAGTCACACTTCAAGGTGGGTATGCAAACAGGTTTGATGGGAAATCGTCATGCCTTCCACCAAACTCATGAATCCTTCCATCTAGTAGTTCATGACTACTGCCTCTTGATTTCATCCTAACTTTATAAAATTCTAATTGATTGCCAATTAAAATAAATGGAAAGCAAAAGTAATTTAATGTAATAACTGCAATTGTTTGAATGAAACCATTTCATTCCCAAAGCAATATTATTTATTTTATATTCAAAACCCATGCAACGCATGGGTTGGTAAACTAGTATATATGATAATAGCATTTTTCCTAGTTTTATATAGTTGTGGCATGTGTCCTTCATTAACTGTTATTAATATTGTTATTTTTTTTATTATATATAATAATAATTACATATCATATAATAATATAATATAAAAGTATTTATAATATAATATATAAATAAATAATATAATAGCCTTTCTTCTTACTTTTATGTTGGAGTGACACGTACCAATTATTTTTAATATATTATAATATAAAAGTATATATAATGTAATATAGTAATAAAAAAAATAATCTAATAGCCTTTCTTCCTACCTTTTATGTGGGAGTGACACGTAGTAATAATAAATATTATTTTTAATATATTTTCTTCCTACTTTTTAAATATATTATAATATAAAAGTATATATATAATATAATAATATATAATATAATAGTCTTGCTTTCTACTTTTTATGTAAGAGTGACACGTGACAATCATAAATGTTATTTTTAATATTATATTATTATTATTATTATTATTAATATCATATCATATATATATAATAACTAGGTAATTTCAAAAGATATTAATGTTTATTAATTAAATAATATTCATATAGCCACAAGGTAGTTGCCTTGGTGCCACAAGGTTTGGGATGAAAATCCCAAATCCTTGGTTCTACTCTTGGCAATTACATTGTGGCCAGTATCAGGGTGCTAGCTCAGCTGATGGAAAGACGAGCTTGGGGCACAGGTAACTACCAGGTCAGCTGTTCGAATCCTACCCAAGCCTTGAGACACCCATACTGATAGGTGCCTAGATGAAGTCCGGGATCCTCGATACCAAAATAATAATAATAATAATATTCATATAAAATAGTCCATAATAGTTTATATATTTTTTTTTAAATCATAATTAAAAAATATTCATAAACACATTAATCATCAATCTCATAATTGTTTTTGGTAAGTGATGATAATAAATATATTCCCTATTAATTAGCTATTCATTGTAATAATATATAATAATTTTTTTCATAAACAAATGAAAAGTTTCTTCTTGTTGTAAATGTATTAAAATAACAATAGATAAATAATGATTAATTAAAGAATAGATAAACAAACAAATAAAATTGAAGAAGATAAACAAGGGAGAGGGAGAGAGACGAGAGATGAGAGGAAACACAAGGGAGAGCTTTGTTATTGATATTTAGATAGAGCATCCTCAGATCCAACAACAATACAAAGCCTATTTATAGGCAAAGGCATACAATAAAAATAAGCCACATAAAAAGGGGTGTGTGTCACGAAAATAAGCTCACATGCATGTTTCTTTACATGCAAATTGACAAGTGGAAATCCACCATTATACAACACTTCCCCTTGGATTTTCACTATTTGTATCTTAGTTTGCTAGGAAAAACCCAGTGAGATAAAAACCTTAGCAAAATATATACAATGATCTTCTGGATCAAATGGTGTAGATGTGTTCAGAACTGCCTCATTAAAACCTTTCCGGTAAAAACCCAGTGGGACAAAATCCGGTAGAAGGAAAAAGAGTACAGTACACATATGTCAATTCGAAATTTTGCTCCCCCTGATTGAACGCTCCCCCTAAATGAAACTTCAACATCAATCATGTAATTTGCAAAGCTGACGCATGCCAATTCCATATACCAGTTTTTTAAAAGTTGATGTAGGCAATGCTTTGGTAAACAAATTTGCCAGATTATATTTGGTTCTATCTCCTTTGATATATCCTTCTCTAATTTGAGCAATACAAGCTATAGTATCTTCAAATATTGATGTCGGCATTCCTGTAGATAATGAAAAACCACATGTAATTTGAATATGATAAATTACTGACCTTAGCCACATGCATTCTCGGCTTGCTTCATGAAGTGCAAGGATCTCAGAAAGATTAGATAATGTAGCAATAATAGTTTGCTTTGTGGAGCGCCAGGAGATTGTTGTGTCATTATAGATAAAAATATATCCCGTTTGTGAACGAGCTTTATGGGAATCAGATAGATACCTGGTATCAGCATAACTAAGTAAACCTGAAAAATTGTTAGATTTTGAATAATATAATCATAAATCTTTCGTTCCACGAAGATAACAAAAAAAATGTTTAATCACATTCCAATGTCTTCAAGTTGGTGCTGAACTGAATCTAGCAAGTAAAATTACTGAAAATGCGATATCTGGTCTAGTACATTGAGCCAGATATAATAAAGCACCAATTGCATTAAGATATGGTACTTCAGGACCAAGTATCTTTTCACCATCTTCCAGTGATCAGAATGGATCTTCCTTAGGATCAAGGGTTCTAATAATCATAGGAGTACTTAATGGGTGAGCATTATCCATATTAAATCTTTTCATAATCTTTTAAATATAAGTTGATTGATGGATAAGTATTCCATCTAATTTATGCTCAATCTCCAGACCGAGACAATATTTTGTCTTTCCCAGGTCTTTCATTTCAAATTCCTTTTTCAAATATTCAACAGTTTTTAGGAGCTCTCCAGGAGTTCCAATCAAATTCATATCATCAACGTAAACTGCTATAATAGCAAATCCATATTCTGATTTCTTTATGAAGAACACATGGGTGTATAATATAATTATTATACCCTTATTTTATCATAAATTTACTGAGACGGTTACACCACATCCGTCCAGATCGTTTTAAATCCATATAAGGATTTTTGTAGGTTCATCAAATACAGATTACGAGATCTCGGTTTATATGCTTCTGACATTTTAAATCCTTCCAGGATTATAAATATCTGCATTGAGTGAATCATATAGATAAATGATTACTAAGTTTAGAAGACGTATTTCAAGCCTTTTAAAGGCGGCCAAATTTATCAAAAATTCGGAACGTAATTGTATTCATCACTATTGAATACCAAGTTTCTGTGAGAAATCTTGTACTACAAGTCGTGTCTCATATCTTACGATCTCGTTTTTCTTATTACGTTTCCGTATAAAGACCATTTAGTATCCAACTAATTTGACATCTTTAGGTGTCTGGAGAACTATTGGTCTAAATATTTTATGTTTGGCTTATGAAGTCAATTCTTCTTGAATTGCTTCTTTTCATTTAGGCCAATTATGCCTTTGTCTACAATCATCGATACTATGAGTTTCATAATTATTATTTCAGTAGCTACTGTATTTGAAAATGTATCACTGATAATTGTTTTTTCACTATTCCACATTTCTCACGTATGATTTATATAAATTTTCTCAATTTCAATATACTTGAATCTCTGTTGAGAATTTTTCAATTTCAATGGATTTAGTCACTTCAAAGACTTTATGCCTCTTTAGGTATATCTAACTCTTATAGAGTTGATTTAGAGAAACTGGATGTATTCATAACTCGAGTCTTGTTTACATTACGATCCTGATAATTTATTTTCCTCTTCTAGGAACAATACATTTCGAAATAAAAGGTTTACAAACTTATGATATGCATCAGATGATTTATTTGTTGCATTCTACTCAGATCGTTCTTTAGGAACAATCACTCGGCCGGGGTTTATGAGATAGTAAAATAAATAAAAGAAGTGAGATGAAAGAGATGAACAAACAAAGAAACATAGACAAGAATTGGGAGAGACAAGAGAGAGATTAGATGAAGAATAAGACCAAATATAATAAGGTATCAAAAAGTGTATCAAATAACTGATTAATAATTATCTAATAATCAATTATCTTAAAAAAAATGAGCATGTTTATGACCAATTACATGTTGTAATGGTAAGTAATAATGATAAACAGTGGGTTAGAGATGAATAGAATGTCTCTATATAGAAATTTGTAATTGTATAGAAATAATAAAGTTCTCGCAATTACCTGGAGATGCTTAATAAGTGATTCTCTAATCCATTCTGGATGTTCAACATCAATCCCAACTGATTTGCAATATTCATCAAATGTCTTGGAAGTAAATTCACCAGCATTATCGAGGCAAATGTGCCTGAAGCTTGATAATCTGTGCGAGTAATCTCGCAAAAGCAACATTGGGTGTCGATAATAAGCAAACATGTGACCATTTGCTGGATGCATCAACTAGGACCATGAAATAGCGGAACGGTCCATTTGGTGGATGAATCGGTCCACATATGTCCCCTTGAATCCTTTGTAGGAATGATGGGGATTCAAAACCAACCTTAGGATGGGATGGTTTTATTACCAATTTTCCTTGTGAACATGCAGTACATAAATTTTCGTGGGATAAAAGAATCTTCTGGTTCTTTAATGGATGTCTATGAGAATTTTCAATGATTCTACACATCATTGTAGATCCAAGGTGACCAAGACGGTTATGTCAAAGCATAAATATTTTTGGATCTGGGAACTTCTGGTTCATAACTGCATAAATTTCTACACCTCTTATAAGAATGTAATATAATCCAAAATATAAACCACGCAGCTTTTTCATAATGAGCTTTTGGCCTGAATTATGAGAAGAAATGCACAGATACTCAATATTCTCATCACTTATAATTTCTATGTGATATTCATTACACTGTATATCTTTGAAACTAAGTGGATTTCTTCTGGATCTACTAGAATATAAAGCATCACTGATACATATTTTAGTATCGTTTGGTAACAATATCATGGCTCTACCGGAGCCTTCTATCAGATCTGCTGGACCCGATATTGTATTGACATTTGCCTTGAGTAATGTTAAATTCAGAAAATATTTTTCGAATCCGCAGAATCGTATGTGTCGTTACACTATCGACCAGACATATATTTCATGTATCTTGTTTTTCAATATCACCCAACTTATCGTTTAAAGACAGAACTATTCACAGAACAAAACAAAAAAAAAAAAAAAAGTGCATATCAGATAGAGTGATCAAAAGTATAAACATATAGATATGAAAATATATCACTTTATAAAAAAAAATCATGAATCATATTGATTTTTCGAACTTCCAGTTCGACCATGAACTGCTGGTTCATAAAATTTAGAAAACTTCAGGTTCTCAATAGAAATTACAAATTGACTTTCTAGATGAAAAAATCGTAACTTGATCTAATTCAGAATTTTGGTTCTAATAAACTTTGACACAAAAGTTTTAATATCACAATTTAAATTGAATTCAGAGCTTCAAGTCTGATTAGAACTTCATGTTCATAACTTAAGAATTTCAAGTTCAGATTCAATACTTCGTATTCAAAATTAGAATTTCAGGTTCTGTATAGAATTCGAATTTTGAAATTTCAGATCCCAAGTATGACATTCATGTACATATTAATGAATCCAGAACTCCATATTTTTACTGAAATTTAAAATTTAGAACTTCGGATTCTGATCGGTTTGTAAAACCGTGCCAACTTAAATATTATAATGAAAAATCTAGAAACTTCAGATTTTGGTTAGTCGGTGATGAGGTCGTTTGTGTACTCAACAAAATAGTAATAATATAGATTTTGGTTAATTCTTGAAAACTCTTTTAAGCCACTTAATCCTTTTAAAATGTGATTTGATAGCAAATTAGTGAGCAAGTTCGTTCCACGGGGAATGGAGTGTTAATTAGATAAATTGACTAATCTTAGAGCAATAAAGTAAATCATAATGTTTGATAGATGTGTGGTTTCTAAAACCACAAATGCTAACTACTCAAATGAAAATACATAAAATATGTTATGAAAAATATAATACTCAACACCTTGATAAGAATTGTGATAAAATCAATTAATGAGATAGCTAGGGAATAGATCGATTAACAATTGAATGTGGGTAAGCTAACTAGCTTCATTAATATACCAATCTCATTATGTTAACCACTTAGAGGCTTAGATTAGTGGGGTTGGTATACCCACCACTAATCTATCCTATCCAATGGGTTCTTAATCACACAAGGATTGTCAATCCACATATGAATATGTAACAAATTACTCCACTCAAGATAGCAATCAACAAGTGATATACAAGTCAATTATAATGAATGGAATCTAATTAATTTGAATGCATAGAACACATAAGAGATTCATTACAAGCTAAGCTAAACCCACAACCAATTGATCCTCAAATCTATCCCCTAGATTAGGGGTTTAGTTACACATATTTGCAAATAAATGAAAAGAAGTAAATGATAAGGAAATAACCCTTGGGTCACCTTCTTTAAGCTTGATCCTTCTTCTCCTCTATGCTCCTAGATGCAAGGAATGGAGGTTGAGGAAATGTCTTGGAATGTGGGTGTTTTGGTGGAAAGTTACTAAGGATTTTGGTGGAGAAATGGTGGGATGAGGAATGATGTAGTGTAGTAATCAAGGTTTTGTGTTGAGGGTTGGATGGATTAGATGGGTTCAAGGAGAGAAATGGAGGATGAGGTATGGTGTGCCATGGATGCTTGAGCTAGATCTCAGATTTGTTCACTGTGTTTTCTTCTCTGATTTTTGCGATGCCTTTGAAGATGGAGGGACGATCTATTTATATGCACTCATTGACATGTACTGATAACTGCTTGATTCGCTGAGGTGGAGCCTTAGTCGCTATGGCAACCCTGGTGCGTAAAACGGTTAGAAAAGAAGGTCGCCATGAAAACCATCTTTCTCGCTATTTGGCAAGTGGCGACCAAGAGTGTTTTGTGTAGAGGTCGCCACTTGCACCTCTAGGTCGCCATGGCGACCATAAGTGGCAACCCTGCTAAAGTAAGGAGGTCGCCACTTGTAACATCAAGGTCGCCATGGCGACCCTAAGTGGCGACCATGCCTTGAGTGAACTAGGTCGCCATTTGCAAGGGAGGTCGCCATGGCGACCCCAAATGGCGACCTCACCTGGTTGATTTGTGGACTTTCTGTCGCCATGGCGCTCAAGTGGCGCCTAAGTGGCGACCTTCTGATGCCTTTGGAGAATCCTCTGTCGCCATGGGGCTCATGTAGCGACCTTTTATGTCCAAGTGGCGAAAATGCCCTGTTCCTTCCCATTTGTGAGATATTTTCGCACAAGTCCTCCACCTTCATCTCAGTTGCTTTTGAAACCTAATAAAACCTGAAACACTCAATTTAACAACATTAAACACGGGGAAATGCCCGAGAATCAAGAAAAAAGAATCGGAAATGAGGGCCAAAATCATACCAATTTTGGCTTGATCAAATACCCCCAAACCAATCTTTTGCTAGTCCTCGAGCAAAAACAATAACAAGCTGAAAATAAATACTTGCGTGTGTCTAAACAACCTAGAGGGGGGGTGAATGGGTTGTTAATCCGTTATTACCAAATTTTCGGATTAGTCAATATTACAAATAAAACCCCAATCACACAAACAATAAAATCAAGTATAAAATACGGAAATTAAAGAACACTTGATTTTTACGTGGAAACCCACACGGGGAAAAAACCACGGGTTGTTATGTGCGCCACACACGGTCAACGAAATCCACTATATGAAAAGGAATTTACACCCTCAAGTGATTCTCGGACTCTCACCCTAGATAACCTCAGGCTATGGACACTACCACTCGCCACTCTTGGTTTAATCCCTAGTGATATCCCCTCATACACTACTCTTGGCGTGAGCAACTCCTAATCTACCCAGCAGGCCTTTTATAGTGGCACTCAACCAATTGCTTGAGCACTACCCACCGGTAGCCACAAGACTTTCCTTGCTTGTGCAACTTCACCTAGAAGCCACAAGACTTTGACTCATGAAGAGAATTAAGAGTCTATGTGAGTATGGCAATAATGATGCACAAATCCAACAAGTGCTAGACTAAACACAAGATGCTTAACTAGATGTTATAATGCAAATGGACATCCTAGTTATCAACAAAACCTACATGTACATGCATGAGGTGTCAATTAGTTGTAGAGATTTCTTACAACCTAATTGTCAACAAACAAAGCCAATTTCAACACATGTTGTCAATAATCATGGCAATGCCTAAAACATGCAATTAACTAATGCAATCAAGAAATTGTCAATCAACAAGCCAATCAACACAAGTTGTCAAACAATATGGCAAGGACACTAAATGCAATAAACAAATGCAATCAATGAATCCTACACATCAATGATGTCTAAATGCAAAACATAAAGACTTAGCTAGATGTTATCAATCACAAAACAATCCTAGCTATCAAACAATGTCAACATGTCCAAACATGTGAACTCAATTAGTTGTAGAGAATTTCTAACAACATAATTGTCAATTAAGGCCACAAGAACATTCAATTAAGCTTGACTAGATAAATAAACATTAATCTATCAACCTAATCATCAACCAATTTTACAAGAATGTTCTAGGGTTAGCTATTTAGGGAAAATCATCCTAATCATGTACGCTATCACAAACAAAACCCAATCATGTCATAACTTCACTAAATATGCAATAAGAGTGAAGATTTGCTAAACTAAGCAATAAAAGACATGTCTTGACTAAGATAGAACAATAAATGAAGATGTTGTGTTTGTTCTACTTACCAAGTCATAAATGAAGAAGACCCATGGAAGATTGATGCATGAAACATGTTAGATGCACATGGGTTTTGGGTTTGGAGAGTTAAAGAAGCAAGCTTGAAGCTTTCTCTCTCTAGGAAACTCTTAATCTCTCTCTAGGGTTGTGTATCTTTTGTTTCCTTGAATACAAATGAGAGAAAAAGATGTATTTATAGTGTAGAGATGATAGCCCTATCAATTACAAGAATTTTGCTTCAAAAATGAGTCAAATCGGACTCAAAATGAGTGAGATATGGTCAAATTACGAAAAAGGGTCGGAACCAGGCTTGCCGCGGTCTAGGCTGTCGCGGTCATCCAACCGCGGCAATATATCCGCGGCACAACAGAATTATTTCTGTCGCTAGCATGCCGCTGTCACCCAACCGCGGCACTTGAACCGCGGCGAAGCGTCACAGCACAAAGCTTGATTTTCAAGCGACTCAAAACATGACCAAATGACATCGAAACCTTTCGTATAATATATCGTTGGAAAGGTATGGTAGTCTACTTTCTACTCAAATTTATGAAATGACAATTCAATGTCTGTAGAAAAAGTTATGGTCAATGGAGTGACCAAAGGTCAGAAACGGACAACAACAGAGTTGCCCTGTTTTGGTGGTCACTTTGGAGATTTCAAAACCAATCCAAACGGTCATGAAATATTACGAATAATATATCGTTGGAAAGGTATAAGTGTCTAGTTTGTCCAGAATTTTACAAAACTCAATTTGAAACTTTATGTAAAAAGTTATGGTCACAAGACTATACAAAGGTCAGTTTTGAAAAACATTTAAATCATTTAAATCCAATATTTTGAACCTAGACACTTTACTCCAATCAACCAAACCAAATCTAACACTTATCCAAGAGAAGAATGAGACCTTCTCAAGTGGTCAACCATCGCGCTAAGACATGCACACCATCGTGCAAGCGCGGACGTTTCCGATCACACAAACGGAAACGAATTACACCACACTTAAGACTAACATGAAGTGCAAGTGTGGTTGTGAATAAATAACATGCATGGGAAAGGATAACATCATGAAAAATCACCAAGCATGTGACACACAAAAGATATGCAATATATGAAAATGCATCAGTGTGATGATAAAGCATATAAGCACACAATTATGAGAACCACAAATGCAATCATATAAATGCAATGAAAGTGAGTGTGTGCTAAAAGACATAGATGTACAAATCAATGAAACACATATGCATGGTAACGAATGCAAGATAGATAAAGATGCATGCAAGTGTGTGTGTGCACCTAATCTCTTCAAGAATCAAGGTCAAGTGATATACCTTTTGAAGCTCTTGATCTTAAAGTCACCGGGATGCTTGGAAGCTTGCCTTGATAATCATCAAGATGACCTAAGCTACCCATTACACAATCATCCCCAATGTGGTATGTCATGAAATAAGCCAATCACAAAATAGAGGTCCTTACAATCTCCCCCTTTGGCTATTTCATGACAAAATACCACTCACAAAATAATCCTCACAAAACACAAAATAAAGCTATTGGTCAACAAAAGTGTATTCTACGTTACGAAGAGAGAAACCTAAGAATCTAAGTCTTCAAGGTCTTCAATCTCTTCATAGATCATCATACCTACACACAATAGCAAGAAAGCACTTTTCCAAGAGCAAGTGCATGTGAGGTGAACAAACATAAAAAGCATTTGCACTCAATAAGACAATACAAAACAATGCATGTGCAATGCTCCCCCTAAAAGGTTACTCTCTCTCAAACTTCTCCCCAAAGCATACACAATGCTCCCCCTATATCTCTCAAGACTTCTCCCCCTTTTTTTCATGAGATAGGCAAAGGAGCTCCCTCTATCGGGTTGCTTTAGCAAAGAGAGCTATTTGCACAAAAGGCATTTGCATAATCATATAAATGAACTTTATGCAACTCAAGTAATTGAGAGAGATTCAAGGTGATTTTATTCATAGAAAAGTGTGTGTGTGTGTGTGTGTAAAAGTTGCTTAGCATGTAATACAAGAACTATTTAGCTCATGCATAAGAATCAATCAAAGCAACAGTCAACAGGTTTTCCAAATGAAGTCAAACCAATTAGAGCCCTGTTGTTATGACAAGAAGATATATATCCAAGCATTTGTGTGTAGAGTGTACTAATCACATCAAAAAATATATCATCTTTTCTACATTGCAAGACACATCATCAATCACCAATTTTGAGGTCTTTATTAAGCAATGCATCACACACATCATCAAACACATTTCAATTTTTCTGTTTTTCTCCTTTATCCTAACAAGCATGTATTTCTGTTTATCATGCTAATGTAACTCTCTTGAAGGCTTTCACTCGGTTTCAAATGAGTAGCCATTTCCTACATTGGGCGGCTGCACGTCATATTGCCAGTAGCCCTTTTTCAAGAGAGAGCTTAAGAATGCATATCAAAAAATCATGAACATGGAGAATAATTTGAGGTCAATCACATGTACTAACAAGTAGAACATTCCTCAAATGGATAAGCACACTCAAGCAAAAATAGAAATCATGCAGTACATGCTAGGCAACCGTGCAAGGTGTTATTAAAAACATTATTAAAGCATTAATCAATGTTATTCACCAAGCATTCTCAAACAATCATAAAAGAGCATAAAATAAGTTAACTTTTTGCATATGACAATTCATGCAAGTTTGCTCTCTTTGCTTGAGCTCCCCTTATTGGGGTCAATTCCAACCAAGTCAATGGGAGGCATGAGCCCCTATAGACTTACCAAGTCCATTGGACATAGTAGCATCTACGGGTATCACATTTGCACAATGGCAAGCGGGTTCATTCTTTCTAACCCACCTAGGTTCCACTTTATCATTTCTAGTGGTCATAGACATGTTTCTAAGATCCCTAGGTTCATGCAAACTTGCCCTCTTTTTCAACCGTTTTTCTGTCATGCTCTCTAATCTACACCTCTTAATGTAATCAAAGCAATTTGGTCTTAAATGACCAATCATACCACAAAAATGACAAGTAGGTACAAAGTAAGAATTTATACCATTGCATTGTGATCTCATCGAGGCATTGCCATGTTGATGAGGTTGTCTTTGATGATGCATCGGTTTGCTTCTCTTTGGAGCTTGAGCCGATTGGTGGCACCTTTGTGGTTTAGCTTGTTGAGGTGGTTGAGCCGGTTGAATGTGCCTTCTTGGTTGAATATGTTTCTTGTGATCACCTCCTTTCTTCATAGTTAGCTTGTTAAAGGAGGTGATAGACTTCTCAAGTACTTGTCCTTTCTTCTTGGATTGCCTAGGATTTGGTTGAGTTGCCAAGGCTTGTGTGGACTTTCCTTGAGTTGAAGGTTGCTTTGATGAAGCTTTGTTTTTGCCTTGAGCTTGAGGTTGTTTAACTTTGGCCTTCTTTAATTCTTCAAGGCACCTCATCTCTCTTTCCTTAACAATCTTCAAGAAGATGTCTTTGTTGGCAAGCTCATCTTTCATAGCCTTCATCCGTAGGTGGCAATCTTCAATCTCCTTCTCATATTTGGACACATCTATCACGTCCGTCTTCAAGGAGTCATTCATGTCAAAACCCGAAGTCATCTTAGCAAGTGAACTTCTTGCCTCTTCAAGTTCTTTCTCCATCATCACTTCATTCACTTTGATAAGAGACACTTCCTCATCTAAGTGAGCCACTTTAGTTCTTAGTTGGAGATTATCTTCACTCAACCTCAAAACTACATCATTCTTCTTCTTCAAACACTTTCGAAGATAGTTAATAAATTCTTGATAGTAAACCACACTATCACTCGAGTTTCCGGAGCAAGTACTCTCTTGATCGAAGCTTCTCCCACTTGTGCTTTCATGGGTCATGTCATCAATGCTAGCTTCTCTCAAACTTGCTCCTCTTTGGTCTACACTCATCAAGTCACAGTTCTTGAATTCTTCAAGTGACAAACACTTGGTGACGGTTTGAGCTTCTTCTTGGTAGGAGATCGGAAAGGCGGAATAGTTGTTCTCACACTCAATCGAGCTTGTGGAACATCTTTCAACTACTTCGACTTCGCTATCACTCCAAGTAGCGATCATAGCTTCCCCTCCCTTCTTGGATGAGGTCATGTTCTTTTCCTCCCTCACTTTCGAGGTCATTTTCTTCTTGTGAGATTTCATGAATCTCTTAAATCTCTCTATCATGAGAGTCACCTCCTCATCGGAGTCATTTTCCTTCCTCTCCATTTTGGAGGTCAAGTTACCCTCTAACATCTAGGGGTGGGCACCAACCCGCCAACCCAACCCAACCCGACCAACCCGACCCAACCCGACTAGATTGGGTTGGGTTGCTTTTAAGATTGGGTTGGGTTGGGTTAATAAAATATAACCCAACCCAACCCGAGAACCCGACATTTTTAATAAAAAAATAAATTAAATAACTTTATTTATGATTATATTTATTATGAAATCTCATATTTTAAAATATTTAAAATTTTTACTCATGCGCCATTTATAATATTATAAATGACAAATATAAATACATAATTTTAAATATTTTATACGATAATATATAATACATTTATTAAAAATATGCAATTATATTGTCTTCATCTTTATATTAATTGGCAAATCCTTGATTGTACTTTAAAATGCTTTTTTTTTTTCTTAGGATTCGATTAATAATTTGGTAGAAAAATTCTAATAATTGTATAGAAGCTCAAACTATTATGTTGGTTGAAATAAATAATAGATTATCCAACCACAAGATATTCGACGAAGTGATTATAATTATAAAATGATTGAGAGGCTTAGATGGAGACTTTCCAAGTTGGATAAATTGTTATATATATATATTAATTATGCAACAGTATTATATGTTGTGATTTGGTTTTAATACCTTTAAGAAATCTAAACTCTATGTAATATTATATTAGGGTGAAAAAATTATTTTAAATTTAAATTTTCATATAACAAAATTTGAATTCGAATATTTTTTTTCTATTGGGCTTAAAAGCCCAACCCGATCAACCCAACCCAACCCAACCCGACAAATATTGGGTTGGGTTGGGTTGGGTTAAAATTTACGTTGGGTTGGATTGGGTTGAAAATTTTTTAACCCAACCCAACCCAACCCGAAAACGCCCACCCCTACTAACATCTCAATGCCACTCATAGTGTTTAATGAATGAGATGAATGCAAATGAATGCAATGATCAAAATGCACACAATTGCAAGACACACAAACATGGCAAGGATCTCCTAAGTATGTCTAGGAACCCGCTCTGATACCAATTGAAAATAAATACTTGCGTGTGTCTAAACAACCTAGAGGGGGGGTGAATGGGTTGTTAATCCGTTATTACCAAATTTTCGGATTAGTCAATATTACAAATAAAACCCCAATCACACAAACAATAAAATCAAGTATAAAATACGGAAATTAAAGAACACTTGATTTTTACGTGGAAACCCACACGGGGAAAAAACCACGGGTTGTTATGTGCGCCACACACGGTCAACGAAATCCACTATATGAAAAGGAATTTACACCCTCAAGTGATTCTCGGACTCTCACCCTAGATAACCTCAGGCTATGGACACTACCACTCGCCACTCTTGGTTTAATCCCTAGTGATATCCCCTCATACACTACTCTTGGCGTGAGCAACTCCTAATCTACCCAGCAGGCCTTTTATAGTGGCACTCAACCAATTGCTTGAGCACTACCCACCGGTAGCCACAAGACTTTCCTTGCTTGTGCAACTTCACCTAGAAGCCACAAGACTTTGACTCATGAAGAGAATTAAGAGTCTATGTGAGTATGGCAATAATGATGCACAAATGCAACAAGTGCTAGACTAAACACAAGATGCTTAACTAGATGTTATAATGCAAATGGACATCCTAGTTATCAACAAAACCTACATGTACATGCATGAGGTGTCAATTAGTTGTAGAGATTTCTTACAACCTAATTGTCAACAAACAAAGCCAATTTCAACACATGTTGTCAATAATCATGGCAATGCCTAAAACATGCAATTAACTAATGCAATCAAGAAATTGTCAATCAACAAGCCAATCAACACAAGTTGTCAAACAATATGGCAAGGACACTAAATGCAATAAACAAATGCAATCAATGAATCCTACACATCAATGATGTCTAAATGCAAAACATAAAGACTTAGCTAGATGTTATCAATCACAAAACAATCCTAGCTATCAAACAATGTCAACATGTCCAAACATGTGAACTCAATTAGTTGTAGAGAATTTCTAACAACATAATTGTCAATTAAGGCCACAAGAACATTCAATTAAGCTTGACTAGATAAATAAACATTAATCTATCAACCTAATCATCAACCAATTTTACAAGAATGTTCTAGGGTTAGCTATTTAGGGAAAATCATCCTAATCATGTAAGCTATCACAAACAAAACCCAATCATGTCATAACTTCACTAAATATGCAATAAGAGTGAAGATTTGCTAAACTAAGCAATAAAAGACATGTCTTGACTAAGATAGAACAATAAATGAAGATGTTGTGTTTGTTCTACTTACCAAGTCATAAATGAAGAAGACCCATGGAAGATTGATGCATGAAACATGTTAGATGCACATGGGTTTTGGGTTTGGAGAGTTAAAGAAGCAAGCTTGAAGCTTTCTCTCTCTAGGAAACTCTTAATCTCTCTCTAGGGTTGTGTATCTTTTGTTTCCTTGAATACAAATGAGAGAAAAAGATGTATTTATAGTGTAGAGATGATAGCCCTATCAATTACAAGAATTTTGCTTCAAAAATGAGTCAAATCGGACTCAAAATGAGTGAGATATGGTCAAATTACGAAAAAGGGTCGGAACCAGGCTTGCCGCGGTCTAGGCTGTCGTGGTCATCCAACCGCGGCAATATATCCGCGGCACAACAGAATTATTTCTGTCACTAGCATGCCGCTGTCACCCAACCGCGGCACTTGAATCGCGGCGAAGCGTCACAGCACAAAGCTTGATTTTCAAGCGACTCAAAACATGACCAAATGACATCGAAACCTTTCGTATAATATATCGTTGGAAAGGTATGGAAGTCTACTTTCTACTCCAATTTATGGAATGACATTTCAATGTCTGTAGAAAAAGTTATGGTCAATGGAGTGACCAAAGGTCAGAAACGGACAACAACAGAGTTGCCCTGTTTTGGTGGTCACTTTGGAGATTTCAAATCCAATCCAAACGGTCATGAAATATTACGAATAATATATCGTTGGAAAGGTATAAGTGTCTAGTTTGTCCAGAATTTTACAAAACTCAATTTAAAACTTTATGTAAAAAGTTATGGTCACAAGACTATACAAAGGTCAGTTTTGAAAAACATTTAAATCATTGAAATCCAATATTTTGAACCTAGACACTTTACTCCAATCAACCAAACCAAATCTAACACTTATCCAAGAGAAGAATGAGACCTTCTCAAGTGGTCAACCATCGCGCTAAGACATGCACACCATCGTGCAAGCGCGGACGTTTCCGATCACACAAACGGAAACGAATTACACCACACTTAAGACTAACATGAAGTGCAAGTGTGGTTGTGAATAAATAACATGCATGGGAAAGGATAACATCATGAAAAATCACCAAGCATGTGACACACAAAAGATATGCAATATATGAAAATGCATCAGTGTGATGATAAAGCATATAAGCACACAATTATGAGAACCACAAATGCAATCATATAAATGCAATGAAAGTGAGTGTGTGCTAAAAGACATAGATATACAAATCAATGAAACACATATGCATGGTAACAAATGAAAGATAGATAAAGATGCATGCAAGTGTGTGTGTGCACCTAATCTCTTCAAGAATCAAGGTCAAGTGATATACCTTTTGAAGCTCTTGATCTTAAAGTCACCGGGATGCTTGGAAGCTTGCCTTGATAATCATCAAGATGACCTAAGCTACCCATTACACAATCATCCCCAATGTGGTATGTCATGAAATAAGCCAATCACAAAATAGAGGTCCTTACACAAGCAAACCCCCAAAAACATGCATAGAGATATTTCAAAGGTTATCACTTCAAATGATCAATGTGTGAAGCCAAAATGAAGAGATTAAAACAGTTATGCCATGGTGAGGATTTAAACATGCAAGAGCATGTATAGTTAGGATTAAAAACGTGCCACCTTAGACATAATTGTACGCAATGCGATCTTACATTCAAAATGCCAAAACTTCAAAGCAAAGGTGCTATTAGTTTAGAATGTAATTCGCTTTGATACTAAACCTCACCAGATTCTCTCTTCTTTTCTCCAAGACTCCTAGGTTCACTCAATATTGTACATGTGCAATATGAGTTCATGTTATGGCAACAAATTGATTGCACATGCTAATCATTAAAACACAATTTCCTGAAAAGTGATCTCATGAATGGAATTGCAAGCCATGAATTAGAAAGAACAAACATCAACCAAATTGTACAAAATGGACAATCCTAAAGATCATGAAGGTCTTTTCTTTGGTTCTAATGTGGCCTAAGGTTATGGTGAAACAAAGAATGGAAAAATGGATATCAAGGAACTTAATGATTACATTAAGGCATACATTCTAATTCTTTAAGTTCCACAAGATTCACACATATTGTTCACACTTCTAGGTGTCCAGGCTCACAATTACACATGTGTATGCTACTCCTATTTTCAACTTGAGTAGTTTAATTACTTCTCTTTCTTTTCTAGGCCATTTGTGCCTAATTTCTTGATTCTCTTTTTACTTGCTTCTCTTTGCTTGCCAATTCTTTTCTTTTCATGCTTTTCATCATGTTTTTTTTTTTTTTTTTAATTTTTCTTTTCTTTTCTTTTCTCATTCTTTTCAAGCTTTTGTTTTCTTTTCCATTTTCAAACATCTCTTGCTTTGCAAGACTTTTGCACACATTCACATGCCTAGGTACACACCTTACATTTATAAATTCAAAATTTTACATTGATTTCCTAAGCCTTAGTGAATCATTTGGTCAAGGTAGGTCAATTATTATAAGGCTATAAGGTTCATGTAGATGTGGTTCATGAAAGAAAAGATTCAAATGTGTTTGGCTTCAAAGGGGCTTGGGAGCACACATATTCAAATTGGTTGGAAGTGTTTAGGCCAAAGAGGTTTTCACATGCATCGCCTAAAATCATTTCTAAAGATTTGTCCACTAAGCAAAATAAGGCATCCACAAGCAGACCATAATATTCTATGGCAAACAACATTTAGTGCAAATAAGACCAAAACATGCTTGTATGAGTGTTTGAGAATGAGTGTTTAAAGAGTGAATGTTTACAACTCAACGTATGCTTTTTAAAGGCTGTGTTTGTGATCCTCACGGGAATCTGCACTATTAATTCTTAGCCTTCAAGCAAATTTGATCATTCACTCAACATTAAGAGAAAAAGATTAACGCATTTTGTTCAATGACACCCTAAGTGGCATGGTGTTAATCTAAACCAAACACTCTCAAACATGCACAATTCCTCACTACATCATGTAAAGAACAATCTCCACAAGCAAAGCATGCTCAAATATGGCAATATCGCAACAATTTTTGAAAAATTTGGCACACAATTCTTTTGAAAACCAAGCATCATGGCGTTGCGCAAAAGTACCCCTAAACCTAAATTTGACATTGTCCTCAATGTTCAAGGGTGGTAAAAATAAAGACAACAAGCGCAACCCGATAAGTTTCAAGCAATAATCCAACAAGCAAAGGCAAAAACAAAATATTCCAATAATCCGGCATATTGCCCACCAAATCAATCATACACAAAATCCCAACAACACATATAACAATAAAACACAAATGTCCTAAATCCACTACCAAAATCCAATTCACACCCTTATTCTATGCGGAAGCAAAATAAAGGCAACAATGAAAAATATAGATCAAAAGGAAAAAGAAATGCGAAAATTAAAAGTATATGAAAATCAAAACTACTAAGCAAAAAGGAAGAACAATCGTTACCCAATCGGATCAGTCAATTCTTCATTTGAGACGGGCTCCCAGGTTGGGTCTCCCCCCCTATATGGCTTCAACCGATGGCCATTCACTTTAAACCTATCGCCTTTCTTCAGACTTTCAATTTCAATGGCGCCATGAACAAACACTTGCACAACTCTGTAAAGTCATGTCCATCTTGACTTTAGCTTACCCGGAAATAACCTTAAACGGGACTCAAATAGGAGCACTAACATTCCCGGATGGAAATCTTTCCTTCTCAGCTTCTTATCATGGTAGAATTTAGTCCTTTCCTTGTAAAGCCTATCGCTCTCATAAGCTTCTAAACGGAACTCCTCAAGCTCACTAAGTTGTAGCTTCCTTTCCTCTCCCGCTTTGTCAAGATCTAGGTTTAGCTTTCGAATAGCCCATAAAGCGTTGTACTCAAGCTCCACCGGTAAGTGACATGCTTTCCCAAATACTATCCGAAAGGGACTCATTCCTATCGGGGATTTGTAGGCTGTCCTGTATGCCCACAATGCATCACTCAGTTTAGATGCCCAATCTTTCCTAGTCCCGTTGACAGTTTTTTCTAGTATTTGCTTAATGTGCCGGTTACTCACCTCCACTTGTCCCGAGGTTTGAGGATGGTATGGAGTTGCCACTTTGTGCCGAACCCCGTATTTCTTCAATAAGGCCTTGAAAACTCTATTACAAAAGTGACTTCCACCGTCACTTATTATTGCCCTTGGTGTTCCAAACCTTGCGAAGATATATTCCTTGATGAATCCAACAACCACGTGACTATCATTTGTTCTAGTGGGGATTGCTTCCACCCACTTAGATACATAATCCACTGCCACCAAGATAAAGTTGTAACCATGGGAAGTAACAAAGGGCCCCATAAAATCTATCCCCCATACATCAAACAACTCGATCACATGCTCACTATTCAATGGCATCTCATCCCTCTTCCCAATGTTTCCCGACCTTTGGCATCTATTGCACCTCAAACAAAATTCATAAGAATCCTTTGCCAAGGTTGTCCAATAGAACCCGCTTTGGAGAATCTTCAACATTGTCTTCTTACCACTATAATGTCCTCCACACTCACGCTCATGGCAGAATCTCAAAATTTCTCCTTGCTCGTTTTCTGGAACACATCTTCGGATAATCTGATCCGGACCTCGTTTAAACAAGTATGGCTCATCCCAGAAGTAAAATCTAGTGCTAGCTATGAACCTTTTTCTTGCTTGAGAGTTCAATTCCGAAGGGATCACCTTTGATGCTAAAAAATTGACGATGTCTGCAAACCATGGGTCTTTATCCTGTATTACCCACAACTGTTCATCGGGAAAGCACTCTCTTAGTGGAATCACATCATCCTCCATAAGAGTTCCTTGAGTTAGTCTACTTAGATGGTCCGCCACTACATTTTCACAACCCTTCTTATCCCTAATCTCAAGGTCAAATTCTTGCAATAAAAGTATCCACCTAATCAATCTTGGTTTTGCGTCTTTTTTATGCAAGAGGTACCGAATAGCTGCATGATCTGTATAGACAACTACCTTGACCCCCACCAAATACTGCCTAAACTTGTCCAAGGCAAATACTATTGCTAACAACTCATTTTCCATAGTTGAATAATTCATCTGAGCGTCATTGAGAGTTCTTGATGCATAGTAAATGACATGCAGAAGCTTTTCTATGCGCTGTCCCAAAACTGCCCCTATAGCATAATCCGATGCATCACACATAAGCTCAAAGGGAAAACACCATTGCGGTGGCATGATGATAGGAGCCGAAGTTAAGGCCTCTTTCAAAGTCTCAAAGGCAATGCTACAAGCTTCATCGAATTTGAATTCTACATCCTTTTGAAGGAGGGTACACAACGGTCTTGCAATTTTCGAGAAGTCTTTAATGAACCGCCTATAAAACCCCGCTTGCCCCAAAAATGACCTAATATCCTTGACCGATCTAGGTGGAGGTAAACTTTTCATCACTTCGATTTTCGCTTTGTCGACCTCAATTCCCCTCTCGGAAATCACATGCCCTAGCACAATACCACTTCTAACCATAAAGTGGCATTTCTCCCAATTGAGCACTAGGTTCGTCTCCTCACACCTCTGAAGTACCAACGATAGATTCCTCAGACATTCATCAAAAGAAGCTCCAAATACTGAGAAATCGTCCATGAAGATTTATATTATGTTCTCAACCATATCTGAAAAGATTGAGGTCATGCACCTTTGAAAAGTGGCCGGTGCGTTGCATAACCCAAAAGGCATCCTCCTATATGCATACGTGCCAAATGGACATGTAAACGTAGTCTTTTCTTGGTCTTCCGGAGCAATGGCTATTTGGTTATATCCTGAGTACCCATCTAAGAAGTAGTAATGACTATGACCGGCGAGACGTTCCAACATTTGGTCAATGAAGGGAAGAGGGAAGTGATCTTTTCTGGTGCCAGTGTTCAGTCTTCTATAATCTACGCAAACCCTCCATCCAGTCTGTAGCCTTTGTGGAATTAATTCATTCTGTTCGTTCTTCACCACTGTGATTCCGGATTTCTTGGGTACCACGTGTATGGGGCTTACCCACTTGCTATCTGAAATCGGGTAGATGATTCCCACATCTAACAGCTTCAATACTTCTTTTTTGACGACCTCTTGCATGACAGGATTCAATCTCCGTTGTGCCTCCCTAGTAGGCTTTGTGTCTTCCTCCAACCGGATCTTATGCATGCACAATGTTGGGCTAATTCCCTTGATATCATCCAGTGTCCATCCTATAGCTTTTCTATATTTCCTCAAGATCACAAGCAATCTTTCCTCCTCACTTGAGTCTAGGTTAGCCGCAATGATAACCGGAAAGGCTTGATTCTCTTCCAAAAATGCATACTTCAAGGTCGAAGGTAGTTCTTTCAACTCTAGTTTCCTTTGGGAAGGTTCATCCTCATTGCTCCCCTGTTGTTCAACCAAATCACTTCCTTCTCTACTATCCTTCGTAACCACTTCGTCTACTACCTCTTGATAACATACCCTCATGTTAGCTTCTTCTTCAATCTCATCTAAGATATCCACACTGTAGCAATCATGTGCCCCAATTGGACAAGCCAAGGACTCAAACACCTTATACTCCACCACTTCATCTAAAACCTTCAATGTCAACTTTCCCTCATGCACGTTAATCACTGCTTTTGCTGTAGCCATAAAGGGTCGTCCCAATAGAATCACCGAGTCCTTTTCATCCGAGTCGGTCTCCATTTCTAATACTACAAAGTCTACAGGGATAATTAGCTTATCAACCTGGATAAGGACATCCTCAACTATTCCTCTAGGTTGCCTAGCCGATTGATCCGCCAAAATGAGGGACATTTTCGTTGGTCTCAACTCATTCAACCCCAACTTCCTATAGATAGAGAACGGCATCAAGTTGATGCTTGCCCCTAGGTCAAGCATAGCCCTCACTTGACCCTCTCCACCAATTGTTATATTGATTATGAAACTCCCTGGATCTTTAAGCTTTGGCGGAAGTCTCTTCTGAATAACTGCACTTGCATTCTCATCAAGTCTCTCTTGATTCTTCGGCCTAAACCTGTACTTCTCCTTATTTAGTTCCTTGAAAAATTTCCCATATGCCGGCATCTTCTGAATTGCCTTTAGAAGAGGTAGATTGATTGATACCTTAGAAAGCACATCATAAATATCCTTGAACGATTGTTCTAACCTATCCTTCTTCAACCTTCCCGGGTACGGTACTCTCGAGACACTAGGATTTAGACATGTGTTGATATTAGGATTCCCTCTTAGTGATTCCAACTCCCCCGGACTTAGACCCTTCTCCATATCAATGGTCTCTCTCTCCGGCTCCACATCTTCTTTACCATTACCCTCTGTATGTGAGTTGTTGTTGTTACTAGTATCATCCTCATTTCTTCCATTGTTCACTACTCTACCGCTTCTCAAAATGGCTCTTGCACTGCCAAGATGGAGAGAATCGCTTGAGCCCATCACCTCACCGCTTAACACTCTCTCCGTAATCCTTCCTACATGCCCTTCAAGTCTACCGATTGATTCTTCTAGCTTTAAGAACCGACTATGACTAGCCTCCATAAATCCATTTAAAAGCTTCTCATAGGTTGCTTGTGTTTCATGAAGGTTTCTTCTCATCTCGTCTTCTATACCTTCTACATGGAACTCCACCTCCTCTGGTTCCCGTACTTCGCTTTCCTCTTCTCTTGAGGACCTTGTAGCAAATGTTGTCATTTCTCAAGTGAATTTTTCCATTTGTTCAGCCAGAGAATCCATTTCCTGAAATTTACACAATACACACTACCACGTAAAAAGAATTCGAAGGAAACCTATAATGAAATACTACTTGCTAATATGAGTAATAAAGAAAATGCAAACTAAAAAGAAAAGTCAATCTATATAATCAACGCTACCAATCCCTGGCAGCGGCGCCATTTTTTGATGAGGTCGTTTGTGTGCTCAACAAAATAGTAATAATATAGATTTTGGTTAATTCTTGAAAACTCTTTTAAGCCACTTAATCCTTTTAAAATGTGATTTGATAGCAAATTAGTGAGCAAGTTCGTTCCACAGGGAATGGAGTGTTAATTAGATAAATTGACTAATCTTAGAGCAATAAAGTAAATCATAATGTTTGATAGATGTGTGGTTTCTAAAACCACAAATGCTAACTACTCAAATGAAAATACACAAAATATGTTATGAAAAATAGAATACTCAACACCTTGATAAGAATTGTGATAAAATCAATTAATGAGATAGCTAGGGAATAGATCGATTAACAATTGAATGTGGGTAAGCTAACTAGCTTCATTAATGTACCAATCTCATTATGTTAACCACTTAGAGGCTTAGATTAGTGGGGTTGGTATACCCACCACTAATCTATCATATCCAATGGGTTCTTAATCACACAAGGATTGTCACTCCACATATGAATATGTAACAAATTACTCCACTCAAGATAGCAATCAACAAGTGATATACAAGTCAATTATAATGAATGGAATCTAATTAATTTGAATGAATAGAACACATAAGAGATTCATTACAATCTAAGCTAAACCCACAACCAATTGATCCTCAAATCTATCCCCTAGATTAGGGGTTTAGTTACACATATTTGCAAATAAATGAAAAGAAGTAAATGATAAGGAAATAACCCTTGGGTCACCTTCTTTAAGCTTGATCCTTCTTCTCCTCTATGCTCCTAGATGCAAGGAATGGAGGTTGAGGAAATGTCTTGGAATGTGGGTGTTTTGGTGGAAAGTTACTAAGGATTTTGGTGGAGAAATGGTGGGATGAGGAATGATGTAGTGTAGTAATCAAGGTTTTGTGTTGAGGGTTGGATGGATTAGATGAGTTCAAGGAGAGAAATGGAGGATGAGGTATGGTGTGCCATGGATGCTTAAGCTAGATCTCAGATTTGTTCACTGTGTTTTCTTCTCTGATTTTTGCGATGCCTTTGAAGATGGAGGGACGATCTATTTATATGCACTCTTTGACATGTACTGATAACTGCTTGATTCGCTGAGGTGGAGCCTTGGTCGCTATTTGGTCGCTATGGCGACCCTAGTGCATAAAACGGTTAGAAGAGAAGGTCGCCATGAAAACCATCTTTCTTGCTATTTGGCAAGTGGCGACCATGAGTGTTTTGTGTAGAGGTCGCCACTTGCACCTCTAGGTCGCCATGGCGACCATAAGTGGCGACCCTGCAAAAGTGAGGAGGTCGCCACTTGCAACATCAAGGTCGCCATGGCGACCGTAAGTGGCGACCATGCCTTGAGTGCACTAGGTCGCCATTTGCAAGGGAGGTCGCCATGGCGACCCCAAATGGCGACCTCACCTGGTTGATTTGTGGACTTTCTGTCGCCATGGCGCTCAAGTGGCACCCAAGTGGCGACCTTCTGATGCCTTTGGAGAATCCTCTGTCGCCATGGCGCTCATGTAGCGACCTTTTATGTCCAAGTGGCGAAAATGCCCTGTTCCTTCCCATTTGTGAGATATTTTCGCACAAGTCCTCCACCTTCATCTCAATTGCTTCTGAAACCTAATAAAACCTGAAACACTCAATTTAACAACATTAAACACGGGGAAATGCCCGAGAATCAAGCAAAAAGAATCGGAAATGAGGGCCAAAATCATACTAATTTTGGCTTGATCAGTCGGCCTAGCCGAACTTGGTTTAAATTCCAGAAACTTAACGGTTGACCTAGTTAGGCTCAACACATAATTTATACAAATCCAGAAACTTCAGGTTCTGGTTAGTTGGCATACTCAGATACATAAATTGCATAAAATTAAATAGATGCATAAAATTAAAATAACAAATAATATAATAGAAATAAGATGAAGAAGAATGAATAGTATGAGATAAAATGAAAAGGAGAGAAAATTTACTATTTTTATTGATGATTTCGGATTACATACTGACCACACAATTTCAGCTTTGTAGTGATTTTGAATAAAGCATAATTATACTCAGAGACAGATCTAAAGTCTTGAAAATGTAAATTTTGCCACTGATACCTGGCATTTGGTAATGCAACTTATCAAATCGGTCTTTTATTTCATGCCATAGAACTTCTGGTTCTGTGACCGTTAGGTATTGGGCTTTCAGATCGTAATTGTCCCCAAACACTTCCAGTGCAGCAAATTTCAAATTTGCAAGCTTTGACATTATTACAACTTTTGGTTATCCGAAAATCACAATCGGAGTTAGAACTTCTGGTATGATAAAAAAAACTGAGGATTCAAATCTTCATATATATAAAGGAAAAAATCCAGAAATTTCATATTCCAACAATGATAAATAAATCCATGAACTTTAGGTTCTAGATGGGTAACCAAATTGTTTAAATAAAAATTACGTAAAGTAAAATGCGTAATAACAAATGCGAAAATAAATAAATAAATAAATAAATCCAGAACTGCAGGTTCTGATTGGTTGGCATAGTCAATCTCATAAAAGCATAAAAATAAATAAATGCGAGAAAGTAAATCCAGAACTGTGGGTTCTGGTAGCTTGGCATGGCCAATCACATAAAAGTGTATAAATAAATTAATGCAAGAAAATAAATCATGTAAAAGTAAATAAATGCGAGAAAGTAAATTGCGTAAAAATAAAATGCGAGAAAGTAAATTCAAAACTACAGGTTCTGGTATTAATAAATAAAAATCTGGAAGCTTCAGGCTCCAGTAAGAATAAATTCAGAACTTCAAGTTCTAGTATTAAATCTAGGAACTTCAGGTCCCAGTAGTAATAAATTCAGAACTTCAGGTTCTGGAAATATCAGCATCGTGCTGATAATGTGTTGTAAATGTATTAAAATAACAATAGATAAATAATGATTAATTAAAGAATAGATAAACAAACAAATAAAATTGAAGAAGATAAACAAGGGAGAGGGAGAGAGACGAGAGATGAGAGGAAACACAAGGGAGAGCTTTGTTATTGATATTTAGATAGAGCATCCTCAGATCCAACAACAATACAAAGCCTATTTATAGGCAAAGGCATACAATAAAAATAAGCCACATAAAAAGGGGTGTGTGTCACGAAAATAAGCTCACATGCATGTTTCTTTACATGCAAATTGACAAGTGGAAATCCACCATTATACAACACTTCTCTCTCATGACTCAAATGTTTCATAATTATTAATTAGATATTATTTATGATAATACATAATTTATTTATTTTTTTCAAAGGAGATGGAGTGATCTCCTTCGCATAATTTTTTTCATGCAATAAATAACCATCTATTAATCTATATAAAATCTATTAATTAGCTATTAATAATAATATTTTTTATAAAGAGATGGAGATCCTCCTCTTCTTACGACTCAAGTATTTTATATTTGTAATAAAAAATCATCCATTAATCTATATAATACCCATTAATTAGTTATTAATTGTAATTTATATATATATATATATATATAGACAGATGGAGAGTCTCTTCTTCCATTAATCAATATAATATCAACAAATTTAAGTTAAACAACCCTTTATTCTCCAACCCTTCATTTCCAATCCATTTTCTATAAATTAAAATTCATAATTGAAGAATGTGCTTCAATTATTCCACAACTTGGTTTTAGGGATTAGAGAGAAAGACAGGTGAAGAAGAGTTAGCTAATAGTAAGTGTCTCTTTTTTGTTTCTTTTTATTTTTAAATTATTCTTATTTTTTGTATTGATCATCATTGTATATATGTTTGGGTTTGAAATC
The DNA here is from genome assembly GCA_954870605.1 of Acer campestre. Classification (NCBI taxonomy): domain Eukaryota; kingdom Viridiplantae; phylum Streptophyta; class Magnoliopsida; order Sapindales; family Sapindaceae; genus Acer; species Acer campestre. Next base: position 13,208,428 of record OX940807.1, read on the forward strand.
ATATTGTTAAATATTTACTGATACATTGTTTGTATAAATTGTGAGGATTTTGTTTTTTTTTTAATGGAATACGGAATACTTATGCACATCATTGCTTGAAGATGTTTGCACAAGTTGATTTTGATAAGAATAAATGTAAGGTCACATAACTAATAATCATATCAATGAAAGCTTGAAAGTTTATTCGTATGTGTTTACCTTTCTTTCTTCTTGATTTCAAAAATAAAAATAAAAACATTGAACTGTTGCATAGATCTATTATGTGGAAAGCCGAAGAGAATTAGTCATCTTTGACTTTCTACATTAAACTAGGTTTCATCTATAAAGAATATAAATAATTAGGTTACTTATCTGTGTTTTATGTTAATATTTTATAGTTTCCATACAATAACCGGGTTTCATCTACAAAGATTAGAGATTGACCATTTTCACATTTATCAATTTGATTGGTTGCAAAATATTTTCTTAAGTTGATTTTGTTATTTTTTCCGAATTTAATTCTTTTATTTGTAGGTCTTCCATTGCTTTAGGTTTTCAGGTCCCAAAGATGAAACAGGGATGATAGCGTTGCGATAGATAAAAGACAACACACGTTAGATGTTGCATTAAACATTTAAGATAACTCACTAAGAGCTTGTTTGGTTAGGCTTTCAAAAAACCTCTATTGGTAAAAGATCTACTTGTAGTAGATCTATTAGAAAAAAGAGTTTTTTTTTTTTTTTTTTTTTAAAAAAAAAAAATTCATAGATATTTGGTTGGTAGACTTTTTTTTTTTTTTTTTTAAAGTCTATTTGGAGAAGCACCTCCCCATGAGCTTTTGCCCAGTAGAGGTTTAAACTCCACTAGCCTCTATTCAATTTAAAATAGACAATCTCAAAAGTCCAACCAAACAGCTTTAATAAACTCAAATAGAAGTTGGTAGACCTTTTGAGCCAATAGAAAGTTCAACCAAACAAGCACTAAGTGAGTTGCGGGAGATAAAAGACAACATGTGTTGACTTTTTTCGTAGATGTTGCCTTAAACATTTAAGGAAACACACACTATGTGTTGCCTTAGATGCCTCAAGGAGAATAATTGAACCATGATCTTGATAAATGAGAGTAGATACCTTACCATTTTGCTACAAGTTTGACTTTGTTATTATTATAAACTTATTTATATATCACATATATATGTTATTAGATTTTTTTTTAAAAAAAATTAATTAATATGTTTGTTTTTTTTTAAAGCGAACTTTATTCAAAAGGCGAAAAGACCAAACAGTAAAACAAACAAGGGAAACACAAACACACAAACCCAAAAGCATCAAAAAACAACGACAGGGGCTGCATAACAGAGGAACCACAAAACCCATATCGCTGATATTTGACGGGGGCTAGACAACAGAGGAAAAAATAAAATATTAATTAATATTTTATTAACAACTTAATATTTTTACTACTAGATAATTTAAACGTATTCCAATAATGAGTGATGCTAAACTGTCAAAAATATTTGTTCAAAATCATGTTTAAAAGATATGGCATATGAGTTGTTGAGATCATATCACACACTTGATGAGATGAAAATTGTCCAATGATATACCTCTCGCACCTGCATCACGAGATTGCGGGTTCGAGTTCTCCCATTTCTAAAAAAAAAAAAAAAAAAAAAAAACCTCGAATTTATGTAATACTTCAAAAAATAAAAAGATCATATCACTCACACCATAATTTTATGATTTTCAGAATCTTAACAACTCACATGCATCATCATTTGCATTTTTTATTTATTTATTTATTTTTATTTTTTTTTGCATTCTACCATTATTTTTCCAGTAATATTTTTGGATAAATATTGTTCTAATTTTAAAAGTGGCTAGCTTAAATTTGTATAGAAAATAATTTTGCTAGGGATAACAACACCATTATTTTTGAAAATTAATATTTTAATTTAATAATTTAAAAAATGTTTGTCAATAAAAAAAGAATGTTCATAGAAAAAATTAAAAAAAAAATTAAAAATTTTAAAAATATTGTAAATTAAATAGAAAAATAGGATAGGGAACAATAATTAATTAACAAAATAAAGAATAAAAGAAAAGAAGAAAGAAGAAGAGATGAACGAGATAGATATTAGAAGAGGAGAACATTGCCTTTGATTAATTGAATGAAGGTTTCAGCTTTTCAACAACCAAAAATTTTACAATACAATCCATGTATATATATATAGGCAATATCATGAGGGGTGCTAATTGCAATTACCCTTCTAAATTTGACACATGAAAAGTGAATGAACACATGCATAGTGACATGTGGAAATCCACTAATATACAATACTCCCCCTTGGATTTCCAACATTTGTATTTTAATTTGTTAGGAAAAACCCAGTGGGACAAAAACCTCAGCAAAATATATACAATGATCTTCAGGATCAAGTGGTGGGGGTATGTTTAAAACTGCCTTATTAAAACCTTCCCAGTAAAACCCAATGGGACAAAATCCGGTAGAAGGAAAAAGAGTACAATACACATACATTCATTCAAAAATTTTCTCCCCCTGATTGAACGCTCCCCCTGAATGAAACTTTAATATCAATCTTGTAGTTTGCAGAGTCGATGCATGCCAATCTCATATACCAATTTCTCAAAAGTTGATGTAGGCAATATTTTGGTAAACAAATCTGCAAGATTATCCATAGACCATATTTGTTTAACATCGATCTGTCGACTCTGTTGAAGTTCATGAGTATAGAAAAATTTGGGAGAAATATGTTTGGTTCTGTCTCCTTTGATATATCCACCTCTAACTTGAGCAATACAAGCTGCATTATCTTCAAATATCGGTGTCGGCAATCCTGTAGATAATGAAAATCCACATGTATTTTGAATATGAGAAATTATTGACCTTAGCCACACGCATTCTCGGCTTGCTTCATGAAGTGCAAGGATCTCAGAATGATTAGATGATGTAGCAACAATAGTTTGCTTTGTTGAGCGCCAGGAGATTGCTGTGCCATTATAAGTAAAAACATACCCCGTTTGTGAACGAGCTTTATGGGGATCTGATAGATACCCGGCATCAGCATAACCAAGTAAACCTAAAAAATTGTTAGATTTTGAAAAATATAACCCTAAATCTTTTGTTCCATGAAGATAACGAAAAAGATGTTTGATCTCATTCCAATGTCTTCGAGTTGGTGCTGAACTGAATCTAGCAAGTAAATTTACTGAAAATGCGATATCTGGTCGAGTACATTAAGCCAAATATAATAAAGCGCCAATTGCATTAAGATATGGTACTTCATGACCAAGTATCTTTTCACCATCTTCCAGTGGTCGGAATGAATCTTTCTTAGGATCAAGGGTTCTAACAATCATAGAAGTACTTAATGGATGAGCATTATCCATATTAAATCTTTTCAGAATCTTTTCAATATAAGCTGATTGATGGATAAGTATTCCGTCTGATTTATGCTCAATCTCCAGACCGAGACAATATTTTGTCTTTCATAGGTCTTTCATTTCAAATTTCTTTTTCAAATATTCAGGAGTTTTCAGGAGCTCTCCAGGAGTTCCAATCAAATTCATATCATCAACGTAAACTGCTATAATAGCAAATCCAGATTCTGATTTTTTTATGAAAACACATGGGCATATGAGATTATTGATATATCCCTATTTAATCAAATATTCACTGAGGCGGTTGTACCACATGCGCCCAGATTGCTTTAATCCATACAAGGACCTTTGTAATTTAATTGAATATAAATTGCGAGATCTCGAGTTGTATGCTTCTGGCATTCTAAATCCTTCTGGGATTTTCATATAAATATCTGAATCAAGTGAGCCATATAGGTAGGCAGTTACTACGTCCATAAGACGCATTTCAAGTCTTTCTGAGACAGCCAAACTTATCAGAAATCGAAACGTAATTGTATCCATCACTGGTGAATACGTCTCATCAAAATCAATACCGTGTCTCTGCGAGAAACCATGTGCTACGAGTCGTGCCTTATATCACACCACCTCGTTTTTCTCATTACGTTTCCGTACAAAAACCCATTTGTATCCAACAAGTTTGACGTCTTTAGGTGTCTGGACTATTGGTCCAAATACTTTACGTTTGGTTAATGAAGCCAATTATGCTTGAATTGCTTCTTTCCATTTAGGCTAGTCAGACCTTTGCCTACAATCATTAAGGTTATGAGGCTCATAATCATCATTTAAAATTTCAGTAGCCACTGTATACGAAAAAATATCATCAATGATTATTTCTTCACGATTCCACATTTCTCCTATATAATTTATAGAAATTTCCTCATTTCTATGTTCTTGTATCTCTTTAGAGATTCCTTCCCTTGCAGGGGTCTCTTGTGTCCTTTCAGGGACATCTAACTCTTGTGGAGTTGATTCAAAGAAAGTGGATTTATTTATCATTTCAGGAACATGATCTTGATAATTTGTTTTCTTCCTTCGGGGAATAGTATCTTTCGAACCAAGTGGTCTACCACGCTTCTGGCGTACAATAGATGATTCTTTTGCTACTATTTGTTTATATCGTTCTTCTGGAACAATCACCCGTGCTAGTACATTAACAGCTGGGATGTGTGATTTTGTTACCTTAGTAGCATCTGTAAATCCATCTGGTAACTGATTTGCTATTGTTTGAAGATGAACTATCTTGCGTACTTCATTATCACATTGAGATGTGTATGGGTCAAAATGAGTTAGACCATGAACTTTCCAAGAAAATTCACGCTTCTCTTCAGGAAAAGTTTTTCCTTTCCCTAATGATGGGAAATTTCCCTCATCGAAATGACAATCAGCGAATCGTGCAGTAAAAAGATCACCAGTTAAAGGTTCCAGATATCTAATAATTGATGGTGAATCTAGACCAACATATATTCTCAAACGCCGTTGGGGTCCCATTTTAGTTCTATTTATAGGTGCAATTGGGACATATACTGCACAGCCAAAAGTACGCAGATGGGAAATATTTGGTTGATGGCCAAATACAAGTTTCACAGGAGAATATTGATGATAAGCAGTGGGACGAAGACGAATTAATGCAGCAGCATGTAAAATAGCATGTCCCCAAACAGAAATCGGTAATTGTGTTCGTAATAATAAAGTTCTTGCAATTACCTGGAGACGCTTGATAAATGATTCTGCTAATCCATTCTGAGTATGAACATGTGGAACTGGATGCTCAACATCAATCCCAATTGATTTGCAATATTCATCAAATGTTTTGGAGGTAAATTCACCAGCATTATCAAGGCGAATTGATTTGATCGGATGATTGGGAAAATGTGCCCGAAGCCTGATAATCTGTGCGAGTAATCTGGCAAAAGCAACATTGCGTGTTGACAATAAGCAAACGTGTGACCATCTGCTGGATGCGTCAACTAGGACCATAAAATAGCGGAACGGTCCACTTGGTGGATGAATAGGTCCACATATGTCCCCTTGAATCCTTTGTAGGAATGATGGGGATTCAAAGCCAACTTTAGAATGGGATGGTTTTATTACCAATTTCCCTTATGAACATGCAGTACATAAATTTTCATGGGATAAAAGAATCTTCTGGTTCTTTAATGGATGCCCATGAGAATTTTCAATGATTCTACGCATCATTGTAGATCCCCGGTGACCAAGACGGTCATGCCAAAGCATAAAAATTTTTGGATCTAGGAACTTCTGGTTCATAACTGCATAAATTTCTACACCTCTTATAAAAGTGTAATATAATCCAGATGATAAACCACGCAGCTTTTCCATAATGAGCTTCTGGCCTGAATTATAAGAAGTAATGCACAGATACTCAATATTCTCATCACTTATAGTTTCTATGTGATATCCATTACCCCGTATATCTTTGAAACTAAGTAGATTTCTTCTGGATCTACTAGAATATAAAGCATCACTGATACATATTTTAGTATCGTTTGGTAACAATATCATGGCTCTACCGGAGCCTTCTATCAGATCTGCGGGACCCAATATTGTATTAACATTTGCCTTGAGCAAGGTCAAATTCATAAAGTATTTCTTATTCCGCAGAATTGTATGCATCGTTGCACTATCGACCAGACATATATCTCCTGTATCTTGCTTTTCAACATCAATCAATTTATCGTTTAGAGACATATCTATTCACACAAAAAAAAAACAAAAAAAAAATAAAGTGCACATCAGACAAAGTGATCGAAAATATAAGCATATATATATGAAAATATTCATTTCATAAAACAAAATCATGAATCATATTGATTTTTCGAACTTCCTATTCGACCATGAACTGCAGGTTCATAAAATTCAGAAAACTTCAGGTTCTAAATAGAAATTACAAATTGACTTTCTAGATGAAAGAATCGTAACTTGATCTAATTCAGAATTTCTGGTTCTAATAAACTTTGACATAAAAGTTTTAATATCACAATTTAAATTGAATTCAGAGCTTCAAGTCTGATTAGAACTTCATGTTCATAACTTAAGAACTTCAAGTTCAGATTCAATACTTCGTATTCAAAATTAGAACTTCAGGTTCTATATAGAATTTGAATTTTTAGAACTTCAGGTCCTAAGTATGACATTCATGTACATATTAATGAATCCAAAACTCCATATTTTTACTGAAATTAAAATTTAAAACTTCTGATTCTGATCGGTTTGTAAAACCGCGCCAACTTAAATATTATAATGATAAATCCAGAAATTTCAGATTCTGGTTAGTCGGTCTAGCCGAGCTTAGTTTAAATTCCAGAAACTTAACGGTTGACCTAGTTAGACTCAACACATAATTTATACAAATCCAGAAACTTTAGGTTCTAGTTAGTTGGCATACTCAGATACATAAATTGCATAAAATTAAATAGATGCGTAAAATTAAAACAATAGATAATATAACATAAATAAGATGAAGAAGAATAATGAGATAAAATGAATAGGGGAGCAAATTTACTATTTTTATTAATGATTTCGGATTACATCTTGACCACACAATTTCAGCTGTGTAGTGATTTTGAATAAAGCAGTATTATACTAGAGACTGATCTAAAGTCTTGAAAACGTAAATGTTGCCACTGATACCTGGCATTTGGTAATGCAACTTCTGGTTGGTTATCAAATCGGTCTTTTTAGCTCTTGCCATAGAACTTCTGGTTCTGTGACCATTAGGTATTGGGTTTTCAGATCGTAATTGTCCCTAGACACTTCCAGTGCAGCAAATTTCAAATTTACAAGCTTTGATATTATTATAACTTCTGGTTATCCGAAAATCACAATCGGAGTCAGAACTTCTGGTCTGACAAAAATCCGAGGAATTTATACCTTCAAATATATAAACGAATATTTGTAAATAAATAAATCCAGAAGCTTCAGGTTTTGGTAATGATAAATAAATTCATAAACTTTAGGTTCTTGATGGGTAACCAAATTGTTTAAATAAAAATTGCGTAAAGTAAAATGCATAATAATAAATGCGAAAAAAGTAAATCCAGAACTGTAGGTTCTGGTAAGTTGGCATAACCAATCTCATAAAAGCATATAAATAAATAAATGCGGGAAAGTAAATCGCGTAAAATTAAATAAAATGCAGGAAAATAAATTGCGTAAAAATAAAAAGCGAGAAAGTAAATTCAGAACTGCGGGTTCTGGTATTAATAAATAAAAATCTGGAAGCTTCAGGCTTCAGTAATTAATAAATTCAGAACTTCGGGTTCTAGTAATAAATCTAGGAACTTCAGGTCCCAGTAGTAATAAATTCAGAACTTCAGGTTTTGGGAATAACAGCATTCGTGCTGATAACGTATTGTAAATTAAATAGAAAAATAGGATAGGGAACAATAATTAATTAACAAAATAAAGAATAAAAGAAAAGAAGAAAGAAGAAGAGATGAACGAGATAGATATGAGAAGAGGAGAACATTGCCTTTGATTAATTGAATGAAGGTTTCAGCTTTTCAACAACCAAAAATTTTACAATACAATCCATGTATATATATAGGCAATATCATGAGGGGTGCTAATTGCAATTACCCTTCTAAATTTGACACATGAAAAGTGAATGAACACATGCATAGTGACATGTGGAAATCCACTAATATACAATAAAAAAAGACTTTTAACAACTTAGTGAAAATGCATGTTATCAAGTCACTACCACAACGCACAAAAAATGTGTGTTGTGAAAGTGACTAACACCGACACACAAACGTTTGGTGCAATAACAAGACACATATAACAACATCAAAATAGAATGTTCAACTTCTAATTTCATGACCCCCAAAATGTTTATATATCTTCTGCAATGACTAAGAATACATGAGATTAAATAGATTTAAAGATCTAAAAAATCAAAATAATAAATTAGAATATAATAATTTAGTTATTGCTATATATCTTTCTATATATTGTTAATATACACATAGTTATTTATTTACAAATGAATTTAATTTTTAAATTAAAATGGTCAGATTAATTAGTGTAGAAAATAATTTTATAGTGATAACAATGCCATTATTTTTTTAAATTAACTTTTAAATAAATTTAATAATTTAATAGCCCTTTATTAATATGGATAAAATATTGTTAAAAAAAACATTAGACTTAGTTTTTTTATTAAAAAAAATTAGACTTTTGACAACGTATAAATGTACGTTGCTAATGGTATCTCTACAACAACGAACAAAAACTGTATGTTGTTAATTTTCACTCTACGATAAGATACAAAAAAATACATGTTACCAAAGATATATTCGCAACAACATACAAAAACGCCTGATGTTAATGATATCTCTACGCTAACATATAAAAATGTATGTTGCTAAAGATATCACTACGACAACATACAATAATAGAATGTTACGGAATACATAACTTTTAACAACACGCGAAGATGAACGTTGTTAAATCCTAAAGTTTTAATAACTTTAGAAGTTGTGTGTTGCTAAATACTAACTTTTTAACAACATGCGAAGATGTGCGTTACTAAATACTATATTTTTAAAAACTCACAAAGATGTGTGTTGCCGAATCCCAGTATTTTAACAATATACAAAGTGGCATGTTGCTAAATCCTTACTTTTTAACAACAAGTGAAGTTTGCTCATTGTTATAATATGTTTTTTTTTTTTTTTTTTTTTTTTTGACTTGCAATGTATATTGCAATAAGTGACTTTTCACAATATCCATCAATTGTGTGTTGTCGTATGTGTCTTATTATTGGCAACATATGTTTGCGTGTTGCTGTAAGTCACTTTCACAACACACATTTTGTGTGTTGCGGTAGGTGACTTTTCGCAACATATACCTCATGTGTATTGTTAATTGAATGTTTTCGTAGACCAGATTTCATGTAGTGACATAAATTTCAAATTTTTCAAGAGCATATTGACTCTCCAATTAATGGATAGGAGCTATCCAAGTTGGAAGAAATTAAATGTATACACTATCCTATCCTGGAAATTAAATTCACCATCTCAATTCCACTACCAAGTGTCTTAGTTTTCTAGGTTAATTTCAAAAGATTGTGGATCTATATTATCTTGATACTTGGTTTGTTGCCTTATTTTTTTTTTTCTCAGTCATATTCTTCATTTGTATTTCCTTTTTTTTTTTTAATTATACAACGAATTGTAAATAATATTATTTTAAATAAAGCCCGTACATCGCCAGATTGGCACAATAGTTACAAATTTAATTTTTAACTTTACAGATTTAATATTAGTACCGAAACCTTACAAGACTTTAGTATATCCCATATATTTGATTTCTCTAATTTAACTGATATTCTCAGAGATTTAACAGGCTGTATGTATATAGTTTGTTCATAACTTTATTTTGTTGTAGTTTGTATAGCTCAGTTTGTTGTGGATAGAAATATACTAATATCTGCGTGTAATTATCAGCTGCCTACGAAAATTAAAACAGATGGTCGCAAATATAAATAACAGGGTTTTTCTTTTTCTTTTTCTTTTTTTGAACTACTCTTATTCTTCAAATTAATTTGGAGTTAGGTTTTCTGTTTGGTAAGATAAATCAATTGTTCCAAATAAATTATATACAATATATACACATATATATGTTGTTAGTCATCAGATCGACTATGTGGAAGAAATAAAATATCATCTGCAAATCAAAAATGATACTTCAATGTATATATATTGAAGTATATTTGATTATATATATATATTCAATGGTGGATTCTTAAATTAAGAGTTAGTATACATGATCATTTTACGGATAAATCTAGCTAAAACTATTTAACTAATTAGATTCCAATATAGAATATTATCTTACACAAAATTCACAATTAATAAGAATTCTTAATTCAAGTAAAATTTTTAAGTGAAATGGTTTGTGTGCTAATTGTTGGGCCAATTAGAGTAGGCGCTGTATCTGACATAACGATCGGATCGATTGTTCCTCCTGACACAGCAACCAACAATGAAGATGAGGAGTACGACGGCGATGACGGCCAGGTTGAGCAGAGCCATTACTCTCCACTGCCTCCTAATGCTCCCCAGAACCCCTCCTTTACATGACTTGCACTCAAAGCAAAGCTTCTCTGGTTTGTCGCTCCACGTTAAGCAGTCGCTGTGCTCAACCGCCGCTCCTCCTCCACCTGCTCTCCCTGACGTTGCGTTACTCTTTTCCAACTTACAAAACACTGGTGGCTTACAGCACCCCGACTGAAAAATATCAACAAAACAAATTATTCGTGAAGAAATTCCATAAGGGGCAAAGCCAGGACTTAATATCATGGTGGACTAAATTAATTATAATATTTTTGTAAGAGTATACCTTCATAATATAATAAAATTTTATTTTTTTTAACATCCAAACTTTATTGCAAAGGCAAAGCCAGAGAACAGCAAACACTAAAAGAAAACAACACAAAAAGCGCCCAACCCAAAGACCCTCAACAAAATTTTATTATTAGTTAAGAAGAATGGTATTACTTATGGGTGAAGACATAATGAGCTTTGCCCTTGAAAACTTTAAAAAAATAATGACAATATTTTCACTTTGAAATAGAACAAACAAATGGGAAAATTTTTTTGATAAAGGAATTAAACAAAATATGCATTTTGTTGGAATTTTAAGCAAATAAAGAAAAGAACTCAAATTTTGTCTTTATTTATATATATAATTTTGCGAAATGAAAGGAAAAAAGGAAAATACGATGTGGTTGAATGTCAATAATAATAAATTTTGTGAATATATTACAGAAATAATCATATTGATCGAGATTTTCTTGATCATATCATAAAATAGAGAAATGTTTTGAATTATCAAATAAAAGCAATTTTGTAATTGTTTTCGTTTTTAATTTTCTTTTAGAAAATGCAAGCCTCCTTAATTTCTAATTTTTCTACTTTTTTATTAGAAGACCCAGCCTCGGTTGAAGCCCAGGTTGGTCTCCAAGTACCTTCACCTCTGAATTGAGAATCAAATATAAAATGATTGAAAAAGAGAAATTAAAACTAGGATTTGAACCATTTTAAATTCAAATTAGAAAAGAAAATTTTTATTTTATATTGCCAAGATCAATTTTTTTAATAATATGCAGGATTCCGCAACAATTTCTGACCGGAGAATTTGTAGAGTTGCAAGATATACCTGTATAAGAGACCAATGTGTGATATCTACGTTATCAAGATTGTTGCAGACCTTGGCATCTATCAAACAACTCTTAATATCTTCCCAATTTTTGCCAGTAACGAAATTATTTTTCAACCAATGCGAATAATCTTGAAAACTGTTAGGGTAAGCTCTTCGTCCGGACAAGTTGGTGGTGACGATGAATGCAAATATGGTGAAAACTATCAACCCTAAAATTAGAAAGAATAACACTGACAGGTAAAACCAAAGAACCAGATTGGATTTACAGCATGAACCCGTCAACCCTAACGACGACACGATGGTCAAGAAGAGACCTGTCACGAGTAGAGGGGTTTGCAGGGATCTTTGGCAGTCAGTACCACCGCGAAACTGGATGTGGGCGGAGACACTGACGGCGGCGAAGCCCGAGACGAGTGAAATGCAGTTGAGGAGTATGAAGACGCAGGTGCTTAAGCGAGCCATTTGTGATTGTTTTGTTAATTTTGGAGAAAAAATGACTAGGGTTTATAGAGAGGAGAGTAACGGTGGAGTGGGTTTTTTTTTTTTTTTTTGTTTTCAGCTGCTAAAGAGGAAAAATAGGGACCTTCCTTTTTCTTTGGATTTGTTAACTGTTTTTCTAAATGTAAAAATACAACTTCTATCTATTATGATTACTTTTATGAAATTATAACAAAATAAAGCAAACTGAATTTGGAGAAGAGCTTAATTAGAACAATTTTATTTTTTATTTTTTATTTATTTTTTTTTGTTGGAGGAAGATTATCCAAATGAATTTAATAGATATATGAATTTGTTATCAAGTTGTTAATGTTAAGGGGATTTTTATCTGATAAATAATTGAAAGGTTTTCCTTATTTGGTTATTTGTTATAAAATTAGGAATTCAAAGGAAAAGGTAGTCTAAACAAATTAAAGTAAATTTTCTTAAAGAAGAGATTTCGCAAGTTATGCATCATACGTTCAATCACTGAAATCATACCATGTTTGGAACGTGTCAAGTTTGTTATAGATGTGCCAACTTTGTTTCTCTTGTTGGTCTTTTAGCAGCCAAAAAGGCAACATTTTGGCTCAACCATTTCTAACTCTATTTGTTTTGCTGATTTTGTTCATTTTTGGCACTTTTCCGGTTTTTTTTTATTTTTTATTTTTTATTGTAATTTATGCAGGAATTAATAGATTTATCTCGGGTTTGGTTTCACGAAACCAATCACGTTTCTTCTGGAAAGTTCTTCTAGATTTCCCATTTATGTGACAAATGTAATAAGAAAATTTCACAAAATGAAATTAATTCACATTGACATAATATAAGTGGGACAGCTTTAACTTTGATGGAGAAATATCTATTTTCTAAAATACCTCACAAGACTACAAATTGGAGATCCGTATAGCATTAAACAAGGGTTATCCACGGAGATCAGAAAGAATATTTGTTAAAACTTAAAACTAACAATCTTAAAATAAATTTACTCTAAGTGTGAAAAGTAAAATCGCATTTGATTGTGACAATTAATTTGAGATCTTGCAAATTAAATTAAATAGCAACAAGTAACAACTATCAAGCCGCTACTAGAAGTGTGTGTATGAATATGAGATGTGAAATTAGGGAATTGATGGATTCAATGAACCAATAATGGGTGTCACCTATTAAACCAATAATGCTCATCTAAACAAGTTTTAAGTTCAATCTCCTCTTTAATATGACTCAACCGTATGATGGCGAGTTGAGCCACCTAATCCTATACTAATAATAAACTAATGTGTAGTTTGAGTATGAGCAGAGGAAGTCCTGAAGATATGTGATTATATGAACCAAAATTCATTAAGAATCATTTTCTCTTGTCGAATTCCTCTTATTCAAGTAGAGCTTAGATAGAAATCAAACATGATGTGTACTTAATCTCAAATTATCAGATTATTACCAACTCAACTTTTGCTAAAAGGTCATTTTCAATTCAACAGTTTTATTTTTTATTTTTTATTATTTGTTAATAATATCTATTAATTCGGGGCCAGATATTTTTTTTTAAAAAGCTTTCTCTATTTGTAGGATTCGAGTCACTGACCCGAGAGTCCTTTGCCCAAACCCTAAGCTCGTCCATCTACCAGCTGAGCTACGCCCTTATTAGCCATTTTCAATTCAACATAAATCAAGTTTGAAATACATAAAGAACATTAAATGAGATAACACTTGAATATATATTCTAAAAATTAGGTTCAAAGGTTACATCCATTATTAATCCAAGAATCACATTTTTTTTTGAAAAGCAAACTTTATTCGACAAACAAAAACCAAGCACATACGAGAAACCCCACAGAGTCAAAAAACCGCGACAGAGGCAGAAACAACCAATGTCGCTGAGGTTTGACAGGGAAGCAAACACGCGAGGGGAGGGGGAAACAAAAACAATCCACCCCCCAGCCAGCAGCAAAACAAACAAAAAACATACAGCGACAGAAACAGAGAAGAAGGAGAAAACCCTGCTAAAGAAAACAGCCAGCAGCAAAAACACAACACCCGGCAGAAGAAAAAAAGCAGCAACGAGAACACCCCCAAACCACCCACCAGGCACCCCTCGCAAGGCACCACCAGCAGCAGACCAAAAAACAGAAGCAAATTAACAACAGCAGACCCAGAACACAGAAAAAACAAAACAGCAGACCCTCCATACTACCAATTCCACTCTAGAACATCTTCATTCCCTCCAGCACCTTTTTTGGCCAAGGAATCCGCAAAAAAGTTTGACTCTCTCGAATCAACTCAACAGAAAACTGACCCAAACTACCCAAAAAACTGTTAATTTCCAGGATCAGCTGCACACACTTCCAATCACCCACACCACTGCTATTGACCCACGCCACAGCCTATTTACAATCACTCACCACCACTATTTTAACCCCTTTCAACTCCGGCCTCGAAGCAACAAGGCAACAAGCTCTAGCAATAGCCATCAACTCCGCAGTAATGCTGTCTTGAAACCCAATATACTCAGAGAAAATGCACTTGACCTTTCCCTTACTATCCTGTAACACCCCTCCTATAGCCGCTTGACCCGGCGATCCCCTAGTGGATCCATCGATATTAAATTTTAAAGAATCCAACACCGGCGGACTCTACACCTTAGAATTCGGAACTCTAGTCCTTTTCACCTTCGTACACCTATCTGCTAAGTTTAGAAGAATCAACGTTATTGGCTCCAAAGATCCCCTCCCAAAATGTTTAAACCACCAACCAACCCGAAATTTGACCATGTCCATGGCTTGCTCCATATGCATCTTAACATCCTTAAAGACTTTTTCATTTCTAGCTTCCCAAATTGTCCAGGTCAAGGCAAAAAATAGGGAACTCCAAGCTCTACGAACGGCCTCATTTGGACACAAACTAGGCCAACACAACCACCATCCCACAATAGACTCCGACGAAACACTACTAACTTTCCACCAATTCATGCAGCTGATCCACAAGTTCCACGCCCACTGGCAGTGAAGAAAAAGGTGATCAATAGACTCGTCCGCATCCCCGCACATAGGGCAGCCCAAATCACTATCCGATATCATCCCGAAACGATACAAAACCTCTCTAACAAGAGTCCTACCATGTAAAAGCTGCCACACGAATAATTCAATCTTAGGAGGGCAAATACTCTTCCATAACCTATCAAAAGCAGCCGTACCCTCCGGAAGAATCTGCTCAAGGTTCTGCCAAACCGACTTTACCGAGAACTGCCCCGTAGCGTATAAAGCCCACCCTACGGAATCCGGAATGACATCACGAATAACAATATTCTCGAGACATTTCCTAAAAGAAAACCATTGATCCTTCTCCCAATTAAAACAAGGTCTTCTTAACTCAATACTCCACACCCATCTATTATCTCTCCTACTCCCATACTCTTTCACGCACCCGACTTTGTTAAAAGCAAGAGAGTAAATCCTTGGAAAAGCTTCCTTGAGACACACACCCTCACAATCTAAATCCCCCCAAAGGCGGACTCTGTCACCCCTTCCCACAATAACTTTCAAACCATCCGCCATCACCTTAGCAATTTTCAACCCATGATCAAAAAGACCACTCATAGTTTTAACAAAATAAGAACTAGACGACCCCCCATTCCAACTCCATCTAAATGCACTCACGGGAACATTATACTTCGCACAAATTACTCTTTTCCAGAGCGACGCCTCTTTTTTCCCAAACCTCCACACCCATTTAGCCAGAAGACCCTTATTCTTATCAAGCACGGATCCTATACCAAGACCACCACTCTTCTTGCTTTTGCACAAAGAAGACCAATTCAAAGCATGCAATTTCCTCGTCTCTCTCCCATCCCCCTAAAAGAAACTCCGTTGTAATCTTTCAATTCTTTTAGCAACACCCACCGGGACTTTGAAGACCAACACAAAATATATGGGGATACTAGACATTACAGATTTAATAAGCACTAATCTTCTGCCTTTATTAAGGAACATTTTCTTCCAAGGGGCCATACGAGACTCAATACGATTCACAAGATCTTTTCAAAAAAGATTAGACCCAGGCCTTCCCCCAAGAGGAAGACCTAAATACGATATCGGCAAAGCACCTTTAGCACATTTAAAAACCGCAGCCCAGTTAAAATCCTTCTCACCTCCCTTCCCCACCTTCACAACACAAGACTTCCTAAAATTAATCCTAAGACCAGAAGCCACCTCAAAACATCTCAAAATCTTACTAACATTAACCAAATAATCCACTCCAGGTTGAAGAAAAAGAATTGTGTCATCTGCAAATTGCAAATGAGACACCTTAACTTCCTCATTCCCAAAAGAAACACCCCTCATCATATCCAAACTCTCCGCTTTTTTGAAAAGAGCACTCAACCCCTCCACAACAATATTAAATAAAAAAGGGGATAATGGGTCTCCCTGCCTAAGCCCCTTTTCCATGCCAAATTCCTTCGTGGGGCTACCATTAACCGAAACAGAAATACTGGGAGATGAAATACAATACCTCATCTAAAGTCTCCACTTCCTCCCGAAACCCATCTCACCTAACATATCATCCAAAAAGCTATGATCCACACTATCATAAGCTTTTTCAAAATCTAACTTCACCAATAAACCCCCCTCTTTACTTTTCTTCCAATGGTGGATTATTTATTCAGCAACAATAAAACCGTCCAAGATGTTACGATTTCTAACAAAAGCCATTTGAGCTTCGCTAATCACTGAGTCAACAACCCTTCTGAACCTGTTGGCAAGAACCTTAGCTAGAATCTTATACAGAGATCCCACCAGGCTAATAGGCCTAAAGTCTTTCATAGTCTTAGGTTTTACACATTTCGGAATAAGCGCTATGAAAGATCTATTAAGCTCCTTAACAACCTTCACATCACGATGAAACTCCTCCAAAAAATACAGAAAATCACCTCTAATAACCTCCCAATTTTCCTTGATAAAACTTAAGTTAAAACCATCAGGGCCAGGAGCTTTATTCCCTTCACAACTTTCCGAAGCCACCTTCACCTCTTCATCACTAAAATGCTCCTCAAGAGAATCACTTTACACTTTCGAAAGCTTCTTAAGTGGAAGACCCCAAACTTTAGGCCTACACCATGGCAAATTCTTGAAATGCCTTTCAAAAAACTCGACCACCCCTTTAGAGACCTCTTCCGGATCAGACCTAATCACCCCATCAAAAGCAATATTATCAATAAGATTTCTTCTGCGCCTACCACTCGCCACAGTATGGAAAAAACGGGTATTTCGATCACCCTCTAAATGCCACTTCACCCTCGACTTATGACGCCACAACTGTTCCTCCCGCCTAAGATGTCTCCAAAGGTCAGAAACAACCTCCATTCTTTCCTTTCTCAAAGCCTCCGACCAGCTCCCACTACTCGCCTTTCTAACAATAATCATCAATCTATCCTCTAGATCCTTAGTAGTATCCTTATCCTTCATTTTTGCCATTGCGCATCTCTTGATAAAACCTTTTGAACTTTTCAGCTTCACCTGCAGGATGCCACTACTAGTTCCACCAACTTTCTTTTCAACCCAATCATTTTTAATAGCTGCCATTAAAGGTTTCTCCTCCAACCAAACATTATTAAACCTAAAAGGACTAGGACCCCAATACACTCGAGACATACCCAAACAAATTGCTAAATGATCTGAAATTGTTCTCGGCAAACTTCTTTGCTCAAGATTGGGAAACCAAGACAGCAAGATTGGGGAAACCATAAATCTGTCCAATCTCGCCCATGAACCCCCCACTATGTTATTAGACCAAGTAAAATCACCTCCCCTTAGAGGAATATCAACCACACCAGCCTGAAGGATGAAGTTTTTAAAAGTGGCAGCCAACCACCTATTAAACTACCCAAACAAATTGCTAAATGATCTGAAATTGTTCTCGGCAAACTTCTTTGCTCAAGATTGGGAAACCAAGACAACAAGATTGTGGAAACCAGAAATCTGTCCAATCTCGCCCATGAACCCCCCACTCTGTTATTAGACCAAGTAAAATCACCTCCCCTTAGAGGAATATCAACCACACCAACCTGAAGGATGAAGTTTTAAAAGTGGCAGCCAACCATCTATTAAACTCCCCCCGCCCCCCCCCCCCCCCCCCCCCCCCCCCCCCCCTCTCTGATTCATCCATGACAGTATTGAAATCCCCTCCAATACACCACAGGATTGGAAAAGACTGTTGAATCTAAAGAATAAAACCCCAAAGGTCTTTCCTCTCCTTACCACATTTGGCACATACACATTACACAGGACAACTTCTTTGTTTATTTTATTTAGGATCCCTACCAGAATTATGCACGAAAAATTTAAAATGCACTCCTTGATTGTCACCAAATCCTCATTCCACATTGTCAACAACCCACCAGCCGACCCCACTGCATCAACTACAACACCTCTAGAAAAAAAACATACCACCCACCTGACTACTAATTCTACTGTCCATAGACCCTAACTTAGTCTCTTGAAGGAAAAAAAACCGTCGGTTTATGCAACAACATCACACTTCTAACCTTCTTTCTCTTCAATTCCTTCCCCAAGCCCCTAACATTCCACGAGAGAGCTAACATTAAAAAAGACAAAAAAAAACCCCCCTCCCCCACCACAACCATACCAAAAAAACTAAACTGCTTCTCTATCCTCATCCTCCCTTTCCCTCAAAGACACATACTCAACGACCTCATGCTCAAAACCATTATAATCAAAACCCAAAACCACACCTGTTTCTAAAACTTTGGCCACTTCCTCCTCTGTGTTCCACGAACTACCCTTGTTATTACTACTAGTCCCTTTGCCTGGATCCACTAATTCTCCTTCCACCACCCTCTTGTCACCGTCTCTAACTTTGGCAGCCTTTTTTTCAATAATTTTCAAAATTTCCTCTTCTAAATTCCAAATAACTCTCCTAGCTTTACCCTTTACACCCTTTTTAGAATTAATACTAAGACCTCTTGTAATCATAGGATGGGTCTTAAAGGAGGAAGAAGAAAGCTTACCTTTGCTGCCCTTTACCACCTTTCGATTATGATCCCCATTTTTACTCTTGCCTTTCTTTGCCCGATCAGGTCCCATTTCCGTCTGCACCTCGTTGCTTAGCCCAGAAAATTCATCAACTGTCATCTTCTCCTTCTCTGTCGTTCGAATCCCTATTTCCCCTCCTTGGTCTCTCAAGTCCACCATTAAATCTATTCCTCTGTCTGATCCCACCTGGGTCTCCGGAACCAGTTGAATGGATAGATGATCTTTGCTACCAAAAGAATTTTGAGAATCCTCATCAACGGACACCTTTTCACTACCACTGTCTACCTCTTCAAAATTAGCACTAGAATCATTCGCATTTCCTCTTGGTCCTTCAATATACTCCCAGCCCTTTTTTCCTTAAACCACATAATTTTCTAGGACTAACCCACTTCCTTTAGGCCCAACTCTTGGCCCAATTTCTTCCTGCCCATCCACTAGTCTTTTCGAACACTCCCCTTTACACATATTCTGATAATGCCCAGGCCCACTATCGAAATCAGAACTGGAGGTGCTCGATTCCCATGACTCCCACCTACTGCCCTTGATCTCACACCTCTGACTTTGTATTCTTAAACTGCCATTATAGATTGGAATCCTCCTAGCTTTAGGTCTACTAGGGATCCAACACCTTTTTCCCTTTATCTATATTTTCTCTCTTCCCACCAACAACCTCTTCGGTTTGCTTGAGGCTACCCAAGACCAACTCCCTAACATCCTTTTTGTTTACCTTTTTGACTTTGTTAAAACCATCTGCATCCTCCTCAACACCTACTCTGCTCCTGTCACTTCTACCTCCATCAACAGAGATAGACTCCCTTCTAGGTCTCCACCAAACCTCCCGTCTTTCACCTTTCTCTGAGCAACAATTCAAATTTAAACCAAATGGTTTGATACTCAGATGATTAGACAGCCACCCTAATGTGACCGGAGCCACTTGTTCAACCACCTTCACCGGAAAAGACCTATTTCCAACTTTCACCTCCACCTCTTTGGATATCGCCTCCCCTATTGATGCCATAACAGTCATTTTTCCAATGTCCATTCTCTATCTCAGTTCCGTTTCTACATCAATCCAAAGCATTTCCCCAACAAGACCTCCCAATTTCTTAAAGAAAGCTTTGCCCCAACAAGACAACGGGACCCCGTGGACTTCAACCCAGAACATTTTACTTGAAAAGGGCAATACATCCTGATCACTCCAAGCCTTCATAGAA
Source organism: Acer campestre (assembly GCA_954870605.1). Taxonomy (NCBI): domain Eukaryota; kingdom Viridiplantae; phylum Streptophyta; class Magnoliopsida; order Sapindales; family Sapindaceae; genus Acer; species Acer campestre. Next base: position 13,228,777 of record OX940807.1, read on the forward strand.
GAGAAACAATCTCTCCAAAAAAAGCTATTGTTGACAAACCCTTCCCTATCACAAGAATTTTTGAAAGTCCAAATAATTACTTTCCCTCCCATAACAGTAGAAGAAAAAGCAAAACCCCTATCTTCTAGCTTTCGATTCACCGATTCTACAGAAGAGAAACTTCTAAGAACTCCAAACGCACTTCTAGATAGCCATTCATAATCGTCTTTCATAGTTGACCATGATATAGAGGATCTTCTCAAGACCTCTGTTTTCTGAAGCGCTACCTTCATGACTGCTTCTGCATACGACTGACTACCATGGGAGCCCATATTGTGGCCCGACCCTTTCATAACGCTTTCCTTCTCCATCCCAACTCCTCGAGCCTTTTCTATCCCAACTCCCCTACCCTTGCTGAAAGAAAACCGCTCACCATCATTCTGTAGATGTCTTGTGGTTCTTCTGCTATTCCAATCGTACACAGCAACCTTAGCAGTTATCGGCCAGCCGTATACATGCATCTCATTCACCTTTTGGGCCACCTTGTTTGCCTCTTCCAGAGTTTCAAAACGAACAAAAGCGAAACATCTACTGCTGGTGCTTTTTTTCCCCGAGAGAAACAAGTCTCTAACCCTTCTGAACACCTTGAAGATACTCCATAAGCAAACCGAATCAACAATGGGATTAAGATTGCTTGTGAAAATAGAAACTAAACCCTTCCTAAAATCCTTATTAACATCCTTAGGGGCTGTTTGGTATACCGGCATCTTAGCATGGGAATGGGAATCTGAGAGGATCCCCACATTTGTTACAAGTTTTACAATTTTAGATTCCTGAGATTGTGAATCCCATGGGAATCACATTACCCTCCAAGGGTGTAATTTGATTCCCACCCCAACAGGTGGGTTTCTGATTCCCAGGCATGTGATTCCCACCGTGGGTCCCACCTCATAATTTTTTTTTTCCTTCTCCATCTTCTCTATCTGATTTCGTTCTTCACTGATGCTTTGACATCAAAAACCCCAATTTCATTTCATTGATTGTAATACCTAGATCAAAATTAACACTAAAAATCTTCCAAAAAATCTTCCAAACCCCCAATTTTTCAAAATGACCCCCATTGCTCCTGTCTTTCCTTCTACCTCTGCTGCTTATGGCTTAGGGATCACGATCAATTTCTCCAAAAAATCTTCTCCAGTCGTTTGGAAGAAATGGAGACCAGGACGAAGAAGATCAAGAAATCGGTTGGAGGCGACGACGACGACGACGTGGAGGCAAGGACGACGACGGCGGCAATGAAGATGACTACGGCGACGAGAAGATGAAGATGGCGACGTGAAGAAGAAGAAGATGAAGACGGTGACGAGAAGATGAAGATGACGACGGCGATCCCGAGAAGATGAAGATAACGATGGCGATCCAGTTTTTTCTTGATCTGGTTTTGTTTTGAAATGAAGATGATGATGATACAGTGATGTGGTTTGGTTTTCTTGATCTAGTGTGAATGTGTGATGTTATTTTTTTATTTATAATTTTTATTTTAAAATTAATTTTAACATGTTTTTAATTTTTATATGTAAAGACAAAAACATTCCCATACAAACCAAACACAGTTATCTAACATTCCCAGGAATCCAACATAATATTCCCATACACAACCAAACACATGTATATAACTTTCCCAGGAATCACATTCCTGAGTTTCACATTCCCAGGAATCACATTATTTTGATTACCCCATATCAAACGACCCCTTAAAGTTATTAAAAAACTGTCAAGAAATAATAGTTGATAGTTTTACAAAACTGTCAACAAACTTATAATAGTTGACAGTTTTGTAAAACTGTTATTAAAAAGCTGTCAACTATTATTGACTGTTTCTAATAACTGTGAACAAATTTGTTTTTCCTATTTTTAACACCAAACAAAATCTCAATATGGATTTATTTTATAATAAGATATCAGTTTTTGGGCAAACCAATATTGGATAAGTAAAATTTTAAATTTAATAAATTTACTTTTAAATCATTTTAAAAAAAAATTCAAAAAAATAATAAATTTTAAAAAAATTGTTTATTTATTTTGCACCTTATTGTTTCATACTAAGAGACACGCTAATAATTCAATTACCCATATAAATTAGTAATCCGAGTCTTACATTTTTTCATTAAATTGCAAGATGCATGTTGAGAAATATCTTCCATTTAGTGAGAGTTGTATAACAAATCATGTGTATTACAATTGATATCACGAGTCTCATATAGAGTATAGACCAATAACTCGATTATATATGTTTTAAAAAATATAATTTTATTAAAAGTTTCAATAAATATTTTTTTAATATATGTATGTCGTAGAAATTAGAATTTTGATTAGTTGAATAAATTTAAATTTATCTAACAAGTTTTTATTATTATTTCTAACAACTCATATAGGTTATATATAAATATTGTTCAGTTATTAACAAATCAAATCTTGTAGTCAATTCATTGTCATTATTATCATAAGTGGGCCGGACCGGCGGTGGCCGGACGGAGGGGGGTGGACAGCTGGAAGGATGCGAGCGGCGGCGATGGTTGCCGAACGGTGGCCGTGGTGGTGTATAAATATAAAAAAATGTTAATGATATGGACAATTAAAAACTATCAAGACTTTTGACAGTTAAAAACTGTCAACAATCAACTGTCAAGAAAAGATTTATTGACAGTTTTTAAATGTCAATAAATATAATATTTTCTTGTAGTGCTTGATTTTGCTTCTTCGAGCACTAGCTCCAAATCTTCTTTGATGTGAGGAAGTTGTTGTTCTTCTTCTACTACTTTTAATAAGCTTCTTAAGTATAAAAATGGAGGAATGATGTAAGGTGTGAGTGTTGGAAATGGTGAGGTAAGAGGTGTGTCAATTGGGTTATATCTAGGTTGGTGGCCAAGTAGATGATGTAAGGGAATCAGAAAAGGAGTTATTTATACTTGTTTACAAATTTAGGGCTACAACTCATCATTTGCTGACCTGTAGTACTTAAGTGGACAAAACGGTAGCCCATCCCACCAAACCTCTAGAGAAAATGGCAGTTGAAAATGCGACCCTTAATTGTCGAATTGTTGATCGCCAAAAACTATGGAATAAAAAATATGGTTGAAACGGCGATCCTTAACCACTAAATTGGTGGGTGTCGAACTCTCTGGAATGAATGTGTTAATACTTCGATGGGCCTTAACTATCGATTTGTTGATCGCCGAATTTCTTGAATTTTACCCAGAATCCTTTGTTATCCAACATCCTCTACTCGCCGAATTTTTCTTGAATTTCTTAAAATTTCTTGAATTTTACCGAGATTCCTCTGCTCGTCGAATTTTTCCCCTTTTTGCTCTCCTTTTTTCTTTCCTAAGCAATTAAGCATCATTTCTCAAGAACAAATTGAAACACTTATTTAGACTATTAAATACCGGGATTTTACTCAAGAAACAAGCATAAATGTATAGGAAATGGGGCCGAAAACATATATTGAAATGGTGCGATCAAATACCCTGAAACCTATTTGCTCGTCCTCGAGCGAAACCGAAACAAATGCACAAGACTCAAGACAAGACAAACATGACTCTAACACAAAACATAAAAACAATCGCGATTTTAAGAACCCAAATAGGATATATGCCAACTGAGGTGTGCCTAAAAGGAGTAATGCATGTAAGAGCCGTTGAGTGGAGATTAAAATTATGTCATTCAATTTAATGCACCGCACGCAATGCAACCCCACATTCAGAGCACCAAAGATTCAAAATCGACCACATCCTCATGCCAAGGATGTAATTCGCCTCGACTCTATTTTTTATTGAATTTCTCTCGATTTTTGCTGCTCAGTACCTAAGCGATGATTCATCAATATGTGTGTATGAGTTATATACATGGGAAACCAAAATGTAATCGCATGAGTATTTACAAATTAAAGCACATATTTTCTAGATGTTGGTCTCACAAATGGAATTATAAGCCATGAATGTGGACATAGCATGCCTCGACTCACAATCCCAAACTAGACTTCCTATAAGATCAACTAGGTCTTTCCCTTTAGTTGTAATGGGGTCAAGGGTGAATTTTGTTGTATGAAAGAAATGGAATAGGATGCCAAAATGTATTGATAATGCTATGGTGTTTTAACTTTACAACACTACTTTGAATTGCTCTACTTACTTTGGAAGTTTTGAAACTTGAGCATCTAGGCCTTGATTTTACATTGAACTATTGTGCTACAATTTTTTTGTACTCTTATTTTTGAATACTTTACAATTGAAAACTAGAAAGCTTTAAGTCTTTTATATTTAACACTTTTACATTTGTGAGCCTTTTGCTTTGCACAATTACAACATTTGCCTAAGTACACGATATATTCATATTTAGAGCTTTACATTTTGACTTTCTACTAACATGGGATAAGGTTTGTGTTTAGGTTATATGGTTATGATGGTGATGTGGGTGATGAAATGAAAGGTTTTCGTGTTTGGCCTTAAATTGGCATTGCAAGCACACAAAAAAAGAGACAAGGGATGTGTTTGGGCTATAGGTAGTAGTTGAAGCACACACATGCCTAGTATTATTTCAAAAATTCCATCTAACAAGGGAATACATGCTTTGACAAGCAGTCCACTTTGATGCATGTTCTATGGCAAACAATGATATTTGATGCAATGAGACCTCTACTAACCCCTAAGTGCTTTAAAGAGTGTTTTAAGAGTAGAAATGACTTAACCCTCTGAATATGATGCTATTAGGCTCTAAACCTCGCAAGAGTAGTCTCAACTATTAATCTCTAGCAATTAAACGTGTTGCCTCATCCACTAAGCCAGTAAAAGAAAGGGGCTAAGTGCACCTTGTGCAATGCATCACTGAATGACAATATGTTAATCAAGACTAAATAACAATTGCATACAAACACTCTTCAATAGCACACTCAACAAAGAATCTTACCAAACAAATTATGTTCAAACTTGGCCTTATATCGCAAAAAAGCTGACACTAACAACACCTAACACCTAAAAACATAGAAAAATACAAAACAAAACAAAAATCACACAAAAACTAAAAATGACACCAAGGTGCCCTCACCCCCAAACCTAAACTCAACATTGTCAACAATGTTAGCTTAACACCAACAAGAATTAAGGAAGCTAAAACTAGAAATGACAGGAAACAAAACACTACCACACTAACATGCACAAAATAATAACTAAGCACATTTCAACAAAGTAAAGCACTATATTTATGAAAATAAGTACGAAACAGCCTACTCCACTAGCAAACAAACACAAACACAAACATTCCTAAAACAATGCACAATATAGGGCCCAAACTTTAAATCTTCTTTTTGGCTTCCGTGTGTTCTTTTTGGCATGCAAACTTTATTTTTGGCATGCAGGCAAGCTTTTTGGAAAGCAGGAATGCTTTTTAGTTCTCGAGCATGCTTTTTAGTTTCCAAACGTTCTTTTTGGCTTCGGGGTGTTCTTTTTGGCTTGCAAACTTTCTTTTTGGCATTCAGACATGCTTTTTGGAACGTGGGAGTGCTTTTTAGTTCTCGAGCGTGCTTTTTAGTTTCCAAACGTTCTTTTAAGCTTTCGGGCATTCTTTTTGGCATGTAAACTTTCTCATTGCCATGCAGGCATGCTTTTTTGAACGCGAGAGTGCTTTTAGTTCTCGAGCGTGCCTTTTAGTTTTCAGACGTTCTTTTTGGCTTTTAGGCATTCTTTTTGGCATGCAAACTTTCTTTTTAGCATGTAGGCATGCTTTTTAGAACACGGGAGTGCTTTTTAGTTCTTAAGCGTGCTTTTTAGTTTCCAAATGTTCTTATTGGCTTTCAGGCATTCTTTTTGGCATGCAAACTTTCTTTTTGGTGTGCGGGCATGTTTTTTTGAACACGAGAGTGCTTGTTATTTCTTGACGTACTTTTTAGTTTCCCTAAGTTCTTTTTGGCTTTTGGGTGTTCTTTTTTACATGCGGACATGCTTTTTGGAACGCGGGGGTGCTTTTTAGATCTCAAGCATGCTTTTAGTTTCCAAACATCTTTTTGGCTTTTGGGCTCTCTTTTTGGTATGCAGACTATCTTTTTGGTATACGGACAAGCTTTTTGGAACACGGTAGTGCTTTTTAGTTAGCAGACATTCTTTTTGGCTTCCGAGTGTTCTTTTAGGCATGCAGGCTAGCTTTTTGGCATGCGAGCATGCTTTTTTGAACGCGAAAGTGCTTTTTAGTTCTCTAGCGTACTTTTTAGTTTCCAAACGTTCTTTTTGGCTTTATGGCGTTCTTTTTGGCATGCAAACTTTATTTTCGGTAAGAGGGCATGTTTTTTGGAATGCATTAGTGTCTTTTAGTTCTCGAGCATGCTTTTGAGATTCCAAACATTCTTTTTGGCTTTCGGGCGTTCTCTTTGGCATGCGGGCATGCATTTTGGAATGCGGGAGTGCTTTTTAGTTCTCGAGCGTGCTTTTTAGTCTCCAAACGTTCTTTTTGGCTTTCGGGCGTTCTTTTTGGCATGTAAACTTTCTTTTTGGCATGTTGGCATGCTTTTTTGAACGCGAGAGTGCTTTTTAGTTACCAAATGTTCTTTTTGGCTTTCGGGTGTTCTTTTTGGCATATGAGCATGCTTTTTGGAATACGGGAATGCTTTGCAGTTCTCAAGCATGCTTTTTAGTTTTCAGACAATCTTTTTAGCTTTCGAGTGCTCTTTTTGGTATACAGGCTTTCTTTTTAGCATGCATTCATTCTTTTTAAAACGCGGGAGTACTTTTGAGTTATCGAGCATGTATTTTGGTTTCCAAACATTCTTTTTAGCTTTCAGGCATTCTTTTTAGCATGCAAACTTTTTTTTGGAATGTAGGCATGCTTTTTGGAACATAGGAGTGCTTTAAGTTCTCAAGCATGCTTTTTAGTCTCCAAATATTCTTTTTCACTTCTGGGCATTCTTTTTGGCTTGCAAACTTTCTTTTTGGCATGTGGGTAAGCTTTTTGGAAAGCGTGAGTGCTTTTCAGTTCTCGAGCGTGCTTTTTAGTTTCCAAACGTTCTTTTTAGCTATCAGGCATTTTTTTGACATGCAAACTTTCTTTTTGGCATGCGAGTATATTTTTTGAAACGTAGGAGTGCTTTTTAGTTCTCAAGCATGCTTTTTTGTTTCTGAATGCTCTTTTTCTACTTTCGAGCGTTCTTTTTGGCAAGTAGGCTTTCTTTTTGGCACACAGGCATGCTTTTTAGAATGCGGGAGTGCTTTTTAGTTCTCGATTTTGACTTTTGGTTTCCAAACATTCTTTATGTCTTTCGTGTGTTCTTTTTGGCATGCAAACTTTCTTTTCGGCATGCAAACTTTCTTTTCAGCATTCGGGCATGGTTTTTAAAAGCAGGAATGCTTTTTAGTTCTCGAGCATTCTTTTTAGTTTTCAAATGTTCTTTTCCGGCGTTCTTTTTGGCATGCAAACTTTTTTTTTACATGCTGGCATGCTTTTTAGAAGGCGGGAGTGATTGTTAGTTCTCGAGTGTGCTTTTTAGTTTCCAAACGCTGTTTTAGGCTTTCGGGTGTTCTTTTTGGCATTTTGGCATGTTTTTTGGAACGTGGGAGTGCTTTTTAGTTCTCTAGCTTGCTTTTTAGTTTCTAAAAGTTCGTTTTGGCTTTCAGGTGTTCTTTTTAGCTTGCAAACTTTCTTTTTGGCATGCGAGCATGCTTTTTTGAATAAGGAAGTGCTTTTTAGTTTCGAGCTTTTTTTTTTGGGTTCCAAACGTTCTTATTGGCTTTTGGGCATTCTTTTTGGCATGCAGGCTCTCTATTTAGCATGTGGGCATGCTTTTTTGAATGCAAGAGAGCTTTTTAGTTCTCGAGCATGCTTTTTAACATGCTAGCATGCTTTTTGGATAGAGGGAGTGTTTTTTAGTTCTCAATCGTGCTTTTTAGGTTGCAAACGTTCTTTTTGGCATGCAAGCATGCTTTTTTGGAACAAAGAAGTGCTTTTTAGTTTTCGAGCATGCTTTTTAGTTTCCAGACATTCTTTTTGGCTTTCGAGCGTTTTTTTGGTTTGCAAACTTTCTTTTTGGCATGCTGGCGTGCATTTTTGAAAATGAGAGTCCTTTTATGTTCTCGAGCATGCTTTTTAGTTTCCAAACGTATTTTTTGGCTTTCTAACTTTCTTTTTGGCATGCAGGCTTGCTTTTATGAACATGAGAGTGCTTTTTAGTTCTCGAGAATGTTTTTTTGTATCCAAACTAACATTCTTTTGTGCTTTCGGGCGTTCTTTTTAGCATGCAAACTTTCTTTTTGGCATGCAGGCTTGCTTTTTTTAACGTGAGAGTGCTTTTTAGTTCTCGAGTGTGCTTTTTAGTTTCCAGACGTTCTTTTTGGGTTTTGGGTGTTCTTTTGGGCATACAAACTTTCTTTTTGGCATGCGAGCATGCTTTTTAGAATGCCGGAGTGCTTTTTAGTTCTCAAGGGTGCTTTTTGTTTCCAAACGTTCTTTTTAGCTTTCAGATGTTCTTTTTGGCAAGCAAGCTATGTCTTTGGCATGTGGACATGCTTTTTTGAATGAGGGAGTGTTTTTTAGTTCTCTAGTGTGCTTTTTAGTTTCCAAAAGTTATTTATGGCTTTTGAACGTTCTTTTTGGCATGAAAAATTTCTTTTTGGCTTGCGGATACGCTTCTGGAACGCGGGAGTGCTTTTTAGTTCTCGAGCGTGCTTTTTAGTTTCCAGACGTTCTGTTTTTTCTTTTAGGCGTTCTTTTTGGCATCCAAGCTTTATTTTTGGCATGTAGGAATGCTTTTTAGAATGTGGGAGTGCTTTTTAGTTCTTAAGCGTGTATTTTTGTTTCTGGACGTTCTTTTGGGCTTTCAGACGTTCTTTTTGGCATGAAAACTCTTTATTTGGCATGCAGACATGCCTTTTTAAACGCGGGAGTGCTTTTTAGTTCTCAAGCGTGCTTTTTAGTTTCCAAACGTTTTTTTTTGGCTTTCGGGCATTCTTTTTGGCATGCGGACATTCTTTTTTGAATGCAAGAGTGCTTTTTAGTTCTCGAGCATTGTTTTTAATTTCCAAATGTTATTTTTTGCTTTCGAGCATTCATTTTGGCATGCAAGCTCTCTTTTTGCCATGCGGGCATGTTTTTTTTAACGCAAGAGTGCTTTTTAGTTCTCGAGCATGTTTTTTAGTTTCCAAACATTCTTTTTGGCTTTTGGGCGTTCTTTTTGGTATTCAAACTTTCTTTTTGGAAAACAGACATGCTTTTTGGAATGTGGGAGTGCTTTTTGGTTCTCAAGTGTGCTTTTTAGTTTCCAAACGTTCTTTTTGGCATGCAAACTTTCTTGTTGGTATGCGGGCATGCTTTTTTGAACGTGGAAGTGCTTTTTATTTCTCAAGCGTGCTTTTTAGTTTCAAAACGTTCTGTTTGGCTTTCAGGTCTTATTTTTATTTTGCAAACTTTGTTTTTGGCATGCGGGCATGCTTTTCTGAATGCGAGAGTTCTTTTTAGTTATCGAGCTTGCTTTTTAGTTGTCAATCGTTCTTTTTGGCTTCCAGACGTTCTTTCTAGCATGCATACTTTCGTTTTGGCATGCGAGCATACTTTTTTGAACGCGGGAGTGCTTTTTAGTTATCAAGGGTGCTTTTTAATTTCCAAACGTTCTTTTTGGCTTTTGATTGTTCTTTTGGGCATACAAACTTTCATTTTGGCTTGCGGGCATGCTTTTTGGAATGCGGTAGTGCTTTTTAGTTCTCGAGCATGCTTTTTAGTTTCCAATCGTTCTTTTTGGCTTTTGGACATTCTTTTTGGCATGTGGGCATGCTTTTTTGAATGCGATAGTGCTTTTTATTTTCCAAACATTCTTTTGTGCTTTCGGGTGTTCTTTTTGGCATGTAAACTTTCTTTTTGGTATACAGGCATGCTTTTTGGAATGCAAGAGAGCTTATTAGTTCTCGAGCGTGCTTTTTAGTTTCCAAATGTTATTTTTGGCTTCGGGCATTCTTTTTGGCACATAGGCTTTCTTTTAGGCATGCAGACATGAAATTCCCTTAAAGCAATAGTGTTTTATACCTAGAGGGGGGTGAATAGGTATAGTCCCAAATTCTTCCAATATTCAAAAATTACGGAATACAAGAATAAAATAAACACTTGATATGATATAGCAAATGTATAATATGAATCAATTCATGTAAGCATCAATATACAAAAGAATCAATACAAGTGAACATATGGAAGATAAAGAAATATAAAGTGAAAATGAGACACAATGTTTTTACGTGGTAAAACCTCAAAGAAGAAAGATCCACGAGTTAAATCCACAACCACCGGCAAAGTAAATCCACTATACGAAAAGGACTTACACACTCAAAGCTATCAACACTATGATATCCACTTCAAGCTATCAAATCTTAAACAACCCTCACGTTAGTGATTCACAAAGCCTACTCTCTATCCAAGGTGTGTCCTACACCTCTAGAGAGCAACTTCCTATCCAAGACTAAAAAGCCTCTAGGAAGATTTCTTTGCTTAGCAATCTAGATCAAGAGATCCTAGTTAAGCTATCCTAGCTCAACCATCCGGAGTATCAAACTCCTTGCTAAGACTTCTTGCTTAGTTATCCGAATCACCTTGATTCTAACTAAGACTTCTTGCTTGGCTATCCGGAAACCTTTCCTAGCCAAGTCTTCTTGGTCAAGACAAAGCTTCACTCACTTTGTAGGAGACTTCAACCTATTGCAAGGCAATGATCTAAGTGATGCAAATGAAAACACACACAAATAGAGTAAGTAGATCAAACACACTCTATGAACATGCTTAATGATAATCTAGAAACTACTATCAACACATAATCACAAATCTATTTAGAAATCAAACCATGTCAAAATAATAAGAATAAGATTAGAATATTCAATATATGTCACAAAAACCTTAGTTCTTATATCATGAAATTGAATCTAGAAAATAACATGAAGCACATCATACAATCAATTTCTAGAAGCAATTTCAAGCAAAATCAAGTCTAGCAAAAAATATGTTCAAGAGAGATCACAAAGCTAAACTCAATTAACAAATCAATCATACAACCCTAGCATATGATCTAACATACTTCTCAACATATTTCAACAATCAATTAGAAAGAATCATAGAGATGATCAAGAGAAATTGAAAGAGAAGAAATTTCACATACAACCAAAGAACCTCGGACTGAAATCAATGTGCTGGGAAAAATGACAAAGTCAAATGGCTCTGAAAATTCTTAGGTTTGTAGCTCTCTTCAAGACCAACAATTTTTGCTTTTGGATCACTCAATTTTGAGTTCGTATGAGAGAGTTATGATCAAAATAAAAAAACGAAAATGTTGAAGAATTCTGCAGAAATTTCTTCAAGTTGTTGGAAATGGAGGGAAGAGAAGGCATTTAAAGGAAGGAGAAGGAGGGCAATTTTGTCCAAACAAAAGAGACCATTTCAGCCTTGTCCCCATGTGGAGCACATGTGCCACACGGGACCAGAGGGCATGTTGGGCCGTGTGGCACACGGCCTCCACACGTGGTGGCCATGGTGCTTCTCCCGCGCACCTCTCACGTTCTTCAGCCGTATTCGGGCATCCGAACTCCGATTTCGAATCTGTTTTCAGATTACTAATCATGACTCCCTTATGCACAACAAAAACTATGAAACTTAGACAAAAGGTTGAGAATTCATCTCGGAAAATGACGACGAACACAACTTAACGAATGAGAACGAAAAGTAGCGTAGCTACATCGTTTGGACTCGAAACTAAACGAATGAGTAACCGAAATGACCGGAACTCAATAAGGAATCAAATAAGACCATGTTCAAGTCCAAAACACAAGAAACACAAACAAATAAACACTATGAAACACAAGCATGCTATATCTAAGCGATAATGAGAAAACATGCAATTCTACAAGATTGTCAACAATAAGATAAATGCATATGCATGCTAAATGTGTGTGAAAGTGTTATACCAAATGTTTGAACTATGATGCAGGGACACACATATATGAATTGTGTGTGTGTGCGCTAACGCCTTGCAAGAGGAAGAAGAATCTTGATACCTTAGCATCCAAGTATGCGATGTTCCCCTTGAAGACGAGATTTGCACAAGATGTTGCTTCTTCACCTTTGAGGCTTCTTTCTTCCAAGAATCACCTAAGAAACAACTAATACAAATAAAGTGAGTTTTGCAATGGAATCAAGCCAATACAAATAAAGGATCTTACAAGACATGCTTTTTAGAACACGGGAATGTTTTTTAGTTCTTGAGCGTGCTTTTAATTTTCCAGATATTCTTTTTGGCTTTCAGGCTTTCTTTTTGGCATACAAACTTTCTTTTTGGCATGCGGGCATGCTTATTAAAACGCGGGAGTGCTTTTTAGTTTCCAAACTTTCTTTTTGGCTTTTGGGCATTCTTTTTGGCGTGTAAACTTTCTTTTTGGCATGCGGGCATGCTTTTTTGAACTTGAGAGTGCTTTTTGGTTCTCGAGCGTGCAATTTTTTTCCAGACGTTATTTTTTGGCTTTCAGACATTCTTTTTAGCATGCGAGCATGCTTTTAGGAACACGTGAGTGCTTTTTAGTTCTCAAACGAGCTTTTTAGTTTATAAATGTTCTTTTTGGCTTTTGGGTGTTCTTTTGGGCATACTTCTTTTTGGCATGAGGGCACGCTTTATGGAACGCGGGTGTGCTTTTTAGTTCTCGAGCGTGCTTTTTAGTTTCCAAACATTCTTTTTGGCTATCGGGCCTTCATTTTGGCATGCAAGCTCTCCTTTTGGCAGGGCATGCTTTTTTTAACGCGAGAGTTCTTTTTAGTTCTCTAGCTTGCTTTTTAGTTTCCATACGTTCTTTTTGGTTTTCGGGCGTTCTTTTTGGCATGCAAACTTTCTTTTGGCATGCGGGCATGCTTTTTAGAACACGGGAGTGGTTTTTAGTTATCGAGCATGCTTTTTAGTTTCCAAACGTTCTTTTTGGCTTTTGAGTGTTCTTTTTGGCATGCAAACTTTCTTTTTGGCCTGCGGGTATGCTTTTTGAACGTGAGAATGCTTTTTAGTCCTCGAGCGTGCTTTTTAGTTTCCAAACGTTCTTTTTAGCTTTCGGCCGTTCTTTTTGGCATGCAAACTTTCTTTTTATCTTGCGGGCATGCTTTTTTGAACGCGAGAGTGTTTTTTAGTTCTCAAGTGTGCTTTTTAGTTTCTAAACTTTCTTTTTTGGCTTTCATGCATTCTTTTTGGCATGCAAACTTTCTTTTTGGCATGCGGGCATGATTTTTAGAATGCGGGAGTGGTTTTTAGTTATCAAGCATGCCTTTTAGTTTCCAAACATTCTTTTTGGCTTTCGAGTGCTCTTTTTGGCATGCAAACTTTCTTTTTGGCCTACGGGTATGCTTTTCAAACGCGAGAGTGCTTTTTAGTGTGAATGGAATATGGTGTGTTCTAATATATATTTATAGAGGGGGGTGAATAGATTTTAACCCTTCTTACCAAATTTTCGCGTTTAGTCAATTTTATGAAAATAACCCCAATCTAGTCAATTTAATAAATCAAGCATAAAAGTGCGGAAATTAAAAGACGCTTATTTTTACGTGGAAACCCTTAGCAGGGAAAAACCACATGTTGTTATGTGTGCCACACATGAACCTCGAATCCACTAATTGTAATGATATTTATATCCTAGGTTAACCTCAACCATTCTTGGACTATAACCCACAACTACTACCTGCAGGCCTTCAAAAGTGAACCTAGTCCAATTTGCTTGTGGCTTAAGCAACCTTAGCCACAAGACTTACTTCTCAATGAATAGATCAAATCAACATATGTGAATATACATGATATCCAAATATGCAAATAGAGCTAAGGTACACTAAATTCTTATTTAGGATTATAAGATGACAATTAAATCAATCATAGATATCAAATGCTATATGACATGGCATAAAGCTTAGTTAACTTAGATTAAACAATCCTAGGTATAGCTATCACAATACATCACTCAATCAAGACAACACAAACAATCTCTATCTTGTATCTAGAATATGTTCTAAGAGCATAAAAGTAATAAAAGAGAAGGCTTGATAAGAAAAACACTAAGATTAGATGAAATTAGTGAAAACCTTACTACGAAAGATGTGTTATTGAAAACCCACGTATGAATGCATCCTATATGGTCATAGATGATGCAAAATGAATCTTTGATGTACAAGGGAAATACTTTGAGTGATAAAGGAGAGTTCTTTATGAATTTTTCTCACTTGAAAAATATCTTAAGTGAAAAATCTGATTTTGGACTCTTAAGAACGACCTAATAACATAGAGGCATATATATATGGTGTCAAATGAAGCTACGTCATTTGGAAAAGTTTACCCTTCAAAACGTACCAATCGACGGTTTCAATCGGCGGCCAGTCCGCTAATCACAACCGCCGAATTGAACCCGAGAGAACAGGGGAACAATAGTGGTTTCATAACTGCCAATCACAACCGCAGAATCAATCCTGAGAGGAAAAATCAATTTGGTCTAAACGGCGGTTTCGAATGGCGGTCGTGGCCACCGATCATAACGGCATAATCGTAGAATCACTCTAAAGATTTATGGAATCAAACAGCGGTTCCATTCAGTGGCCAGGCTGCCGATCACAACCGTCGATTCACCAAATGTGGTGAAACAAAAGGAGAAGCCAAGGGCATTCTCCGAAGGCGATCATCGCGCTAAACCATGCACACCATTGTGTAAGTGCGGACTTTTTTGAACACATTTTGGGAAACGAATTACACGACACACAAACTACATATGATAAACTATCAAAGTTGTGCAAGTGTGAAGTGAATGCATCCTAATGCCTAACATGTCATGGAATTGTCATGAACAAGATGCATTCAATTAAAACATGCATGAATAGAATTCATGGCTTTGCATCCTAATGCCTAAACATGTCATGACATTGTCGATCAAGATGCAATCAATTAAAACATGCATGAAGAGATATTCAAGAACATGAATGCACACATATAAAACACACAACATACAAGTATTAGAGATATGCATGAGTTGTGAGTGTGTGTAACTAGATCTCTTCGAAACAAGTAAGCACAAGAATATGCCTGTGGTGCTTCTTCTCTTGAGGTCTTGAGAGGGTCTTGGTTGTGCAAAGCACCAACCATCAAATGTCTAAGCTACCCTTACATCAAGCCTCACATGTGGTTTGTCACCGAAACAAGCCAATCAAAATAGATCTTCAAGTATTCCATCTCTTGTAGAATAAACCATCCCTACAAAATAAGAACTACACTTTCCAGACAAGTGTATGTGAGGTGCTCAAGTGAGGTAAAACAAGCATTTGCATTAAATAATTTCGCATTAAATAAAATATGCAACATCATGCAATGACTATCATCCAATGAATGTGCAATGCAAAAGCTCCCCCTCAGCGGGTTACTCCCCCTCAGCGGGTTACTCTCCCTTCATATGTAAACTCCTCAATCATGCGAATTTGCTACTACAATTAGCAATTAGCATTCTCCCCCTTGCTACATACTTCTCCCCCTTTTTGTCATGAGATGGGCAAAGAAGTATCCCCCAACCGGGTCACTTGTAGCAAAGAGAGATAGTAGCATACAAGTCATTTGTATAATCAAATAATGCACTTTATGCAACTCAATGAATTGGAGAGAACAAGGAGATTTATTTTTTAAAATGTGTGATTATAATGCTTTACATACAAGACATATTGCATTCAAATCCAAAAGCAATGGTATTTGGCAAAGCAGATGACAAAGGTTTCCTTAAAGAATTCAAACCAATTTCACCATTTGTCATGAATCAAAGCAAGGATATAGAGTTTATCAATCATTCATTTTAATGAGCAGCTATATCCAACTTTATAAGCGAAACATGGCATGAGCGACTTTGCATCTTATTCGATTTTTCTGGATAAGATACCCGTATGATAGTAGCCATGTTCAACCAATAAAGAAAGAGAGACATTGGATTTTAAAATCCTTTGAACGGATACAAGATCTTTTATTCATTTGAGTCTCATTAGCTTTTCACACATTGTTTTGCATTTAAATATTGCAATCTTCATTTCATGCTTTTTCATTTAAGCATGTTATTTGAATTTCATGCTTTTCACATTTTAAGCATGTCATTTAAGAATCATCATGTGACGGAGATCATTATAGATCATTCAAAGAGTACTTCCCAATAGAATCTCATCCAAAAATGCATGTTTGAACATGTTACCTGAAAATCGTTATTGGGACGGGATTCCAAATAACAACTTTAAAGGGGACCAAGATCAAGATTGACCCTGGTCGGAGGGGTATCACGTAGTTCGATACCAACTAAGTCCCTGTCAAAGGAAGAGCCATATAAAGTATCTGAAATCAATCGAAAATAGGTTTTATTTGATTGTCCCTTTCATTACAATACATGGACTATTACCCATATGGATTACAATGGTGTATGGATCATAATCACGAAGATGGAGATGGAGATGGTGATGGTGGAGGAACTGTGCCTGTCGATAAGTAGTGTGTAGGGTTTTTTTCTCTCTTTTTCGGCCCCTTTATTCGATGAATGAACTGTTGTATATATAGGTCCTGCTTTGCTTGCCATGCACTCCTACAATCTCGGGTTAGGGTTAGGGTTTGGGCAGCTGCAGGATCCTCTCCTTTTTATGAGGTAATCTCAGAGTTTTTACGTGCAGAATTTAGTCTTTCATTTCCAAGAGGAATCAATCTCTTCCCTTCCTAATTGGACTCTTACTGTGTTGACCTGTTCAAAATAGGATCCTTTGGCGGGAGGGAGTATAACTCCTTTGTACGGCGACGTTTTTACTGGATCTTCGTGGAGTTTTGAGTTCTTGGAGTTAGAATCCTGCTTCCTAGTGCGCTTTTACTTAGCGGGCTGTTTATATCTAGTAAGCGTCCTTCTGACGGTAGTTGGGGGATATGTAGCTGACTTTGTTATAGGATGATCAGTAGAACTCCGTGTCGGGGTGCTGCAGGGTCTATAGGAAGCAGTGTTGGGATGATGCGGGGTCCCAAGGAAGCCCGGTCATAACCGGGTTTGGTCTCGTTGTGAGTTCTGGTGAGTATTTCAGCTTCCAGCCACTTTGTTGAGCTAAGATGCTGGCGGGGTAGACCCCGCTGAAGGAGGTGCGTATTTGGGCCAATCGGGATCCAATCTGTCGAGGTATCCGGATTGTGTTCGTACTCCTATATCCTTCTTATGTCGAGGTGGAAAATTCTTCTTTGGTCCCTCGCCAATTTTGGCGGTTAACAGAACATAAATATGACATGCATTGCAATACAAGCATGGTTCACACTTATTGAAGAAAAATCATATAAGCATATGTGCAACCAAACTACTCAAGCAATTAATAAAGAAGCATAAAATATTTCACATTTTTGCATGCAACAAGTATGCAATTGCTCTTTTTGCTTGAGTACCCCATATAGGGTCAATTACCACACCTCATCAACGAAGGTCATGAGGTCCTATAGACCTACCAAGTCCATTGGACTTAGTTGAACCTATGGGAGACACGTTAGCATCATAGAAGGCGGGTTCATTTTTGCTTATCCACTTAGATGACACATTTTCAATCCTATTGGTCAAAGATTCAAGAGCTCTAGATGGCAAAGGATCATGTAAATGAGTTCTATCCTTTCTAGGGACATACATCTGAGCTCTAGCCTTTTTCTTTTCGATCATGCTTTCAATTCTACGCATTTTGATATAATGAAAGCAACTTGGTCTAATGTGACTATCAATGCCACCAAAAGGACAAGTGGGAATGAAGTTAGGAATCATACCATTCTCTTGAGCATGCATTGGTGCTTTCCCTTGTCGTTGTGGTTGTCTTTATTGTTGGATTGGATCTCTCCATCTTTGTTGATGACCAAGACAAGGTTGCTTGCTTGGTTGAGCTTGCATGATCGGTCTCTTCCCTTGATGGACTTTAGGTTGAAGGAAGTTAGCATGAGGAGCCCTTTTTGGTTGAGCTTGAGCTTTACCTTTTGGTGCCACTTTTGCTTGGGCACTTCTTGAACAGTCTCCTAGGTCAATCTTCTTCCTAGGGTGTTGAGGAGGATGAGGCATCTTGATGTTCATGCTCTTGACAAAAGTTGTCTTACTTGAGGAGGAAGCATCATTGTCATCAATGTAGCCAATACCTTTCTTGTCACTTGGGCTTTTTCCAACTCCCAACATGTGGTCAAGCTTCTCTGTGTTTGAAGCCATCTTAACCATTGAGGCTTTAACTTCTTCAAGCTCTCTTTTCAACCCTTCTTCTCTCCTCTTAGATAAAGCTAACTCATCCTTTAGCTTATCTTTATCCATCATGGATCTCACCACTTCTCCACTCAAGTGGTTAACTTGTGTTGAAAGCTCAAGGTTTTCTTCCTTCAATCTTCGAATCTCCTTTTTATTCTTTATCCTAGAGCTTTCAAACTTGATTATGTAGTCATTAAGATCCATACTCTCCACATTTCCATTTATGGAGTGAGATGACAAATTCTCAACACTTGAGTCATCTCATATCCCTTCCATCTCACCAATGGAGTCATTTTCCTTATCAAAACCTTCTCATTGGTCACTTGATGTTATATGAACCATATCCCAATAAGTAGCTACACCAACAACGTCTTTAGCTACTTCTTCATCTAGTTCTTATTTGGGATCACAAGTCAAAGCAACTTTGCCATTTTCTTCAACTTCTACACGAATGGCTCCAAATGTCGTGTAGTTAATGGCAAGCTCTTCATCACTTGAAAGATTTTCTTCACTATTATCCTCACTCCATGAGGTGGCCATCGCCTTTCCTTTCCTTTTATCCTTCAAGTTTCCATACTCCGGGGATATGTGCCTGAATCTTCCACATTCATAGCATTGAATCCCCTCTCTTGAAGACACCTCTTGGTTTGGCTCGTCATTCTTGACCTTGGTCTTCTTCTTGAAGCCATCACCCTTTGAGCCATAACCATTCTTTTGTAGACTCAAGAACTTCTTGAATCTCTTGACAATGAGTGTCATGTCTTCATCCGAGTCATCCTTTTTTTTTTTCATGCTTCGAAGTCTTCAAAGCAATATTCTTCTTCTTCTTAAGAGGTGAGGTGGTAACCTTTCTTGATTCATAGGCTAAAAGTCTTCCAATGACTTCACTTGGCTTCATATCCTTGTACTCGCTATTTTATTCTAAAGCCGTCACTTTGGACTTAAACCTCTCAGGAAGCGATCTCATAATCTTTTTGCTTGATCTTTCTATTTGAGTAAGGGTCACCAAGTTGATGACTTTGGTTCACTATGTCCATCAACTTTACTTCGAAGTCATTAAATAACTCGTTCTCTTCCATTCTAAGCATCTCGAAATGAGTTTGGAGGACTTGGAGCTTCGAGTCCTTAACCACTTCGATTCCCTTATGTGCAACCTCTAGGATATCCCATGCCTCCTTGGTGATCCTAGTGTTTTGAATCAATTTATATTAATTCTCATCCATTGTACATATGATGGCATGCATCGCCTTCCTATTCCATTTCGATGCCTCAAACTCTTGCACATCCCACTGAGCCTTCAGTTTGAGCACATCCTCTCCTCCACCTATAAGAGTCATCATCGGTGGAGCATAGCCATCTTCAACCGCCATCCAAGCTCTATCATGGATTCGGCAAATGTACGACTTCATATTTCCCTTCCATGAGGAGTAATTATCGCCGGTGAGTAAGGGAGATCTTGTGCTAGAAGCACCCTCGTTTCCTCCACCGTTTCCACTCATAGTGTTTATGAATGAATGAAATGAATGCAAATGTATGAATGACCAAAAATCACATAAAATGCACAACACACCAAAATGACCAGAGGATCGCCTAAGTATATCTAGGAACCCGCTCTAATACCAATTGAAACTCAATAAATTATGGTGTGTTACGAAAATAACCCCAATCTAGTCAATTTAATAAATCAAGCATAAAAGTGCAGAAATTAAAAGACGCTTGATTTTTACGTAGAAACCCTCAAAAGGGAAAAACCACGGGCTATTATATGCGCCACACACGAATCTCAAATCCACTAATTGTAATGATTTTTACATCCTAGGTTGACCTCAACCATTCTCGGACTATAACCCACCACTACTACCCGCAAACCTTTAAAAGTGAACCTAGTCCAATTTGCTTATGGCCTAAGCAACCTTAGCCACAATACTTACTTCTCAATGAAGAGATCAAATCAATCTATGTGAATATACATGATATCCAAATATGCAAATAGAGCTAGGGTACACTAAATGCTTATCTAAGATTACAAGATGACAATTAAATCAATCCTAGATATCAAATGCTATACGACATAGCATAAAGCTTAGCTAACTTAGATTAAACAATCCAAGGTATTGCTATCACAATACATCACTCAATCAAAACAACACAAACAATCTCTATCTTATATCTAGAATATGTTCTAAGAGCACACAAGTAATAAAAGAGAAGGCTTGATAAGAAAAACACTAAGATTAGATGAAATTAGTGTAAACCTTACCAAGCAAGATGTGTTGCTGAAAACCCATGTATGAATGCATCCTATATGGTCATAGATGATGTAAAATGAATCTTTGATGCACAAGGGAAATACTTTGAGTGATAAAGGAGAGTTCTTTATGAATTTTTCTCACTTGAAAAATATCCTAAGTGAAAAATCTGATTTTGGACTCTTAAGAACGACCTAATAATATAGAGGCATATATATATGATGTCAAAATGAAGCTACGTCATTTTGAAAAGTTTTCCCTTGAAATGCACCGATCAGCTGTTTCAATCGGCGGCAAGGCCGCCGATCACAACTGTCAAATTGAACCCGAGAGAATAGGGAAACAACAGTGGTTTCATTCAGTGGTTTCATAACCGCTGATCACAACCGTAGAATCAATCATAAGAGAAAAAATCAATCAGGTCTAAATGGCGGTTTCGAATGGCAGTCATGGCTGCCGATCATAACTGTAGAATCACTATAAAGATTTCTGGAATCAAATGGCAGTTCCATTCGGCGGCCAAGCCGTCGATCACAACCATCGATTCATCAAATTTGGTGAAACCAAAGGAGAATCCAAAGGCATTCTTCGAAGGCAATCATCGCGCTAAACCATGCACACCATCGTGCAAGCACGGACGTTTCCAAACACTCTTCGGGAAACGAATTACACGACACACAAACTACATAAGATAAACTATCAAAGATGTGCAAGTGTGAAGTGAATGCATCCTAATGCCTAACATGTCATGGAATTGTCATGAACAAGATGCAATCAATTAAAACATGCATGAATAGAATTCATGGCTTTGCATCCTAATGCCTAAAATATGTCATGGCATTTCAATGAACAAGATGCAATCAATTAAAACATACATGAATAGAATTCATGGTTTTGCATCCTAATGCCTAAACATGTCATGGCATTGTCGATCAAGATGCAATCAATTAAAACATGCATAAAGAGATATTCAAGAACATGAATGCACACATATAAAACACACAATATACAAGTATTAGAGATATGCATTATGAGTGTGTGCAACTAGATCTCTTCAAAGCAAGTAAGCACAAGAATATACCTTTGGTGCTTCTTCTCTTGAGATCTTGAGAGGGCCTTAGTTATGAAAAGCATCAACCATCAAATGCCTAAGCTACCCTTACATCAAGCCACACATGTGGTTTGTCATCGAAACAAGTCAATCAAACTTGAGGAACTTACATACGTTATTTTTTTTTTTCTTTCAAGCGTTCTTTTTGGCATCTAGGCTTTATTTTTTGCATGTAGGATTATGTTTTAGAATGTGGGAGTGGTTTTTAGTTCTTGAGCATGCTTTTTCATTTCCATACGTTCTTTTTGGCTTTTGGGCCTTTTTTTAGCATGCAAACTTTTTGTTTGGCATACGGGCATGCTTTTTGGAATACAGGAGTGCTTTTTAGTTCTCGAGCGTGCTTTTAGTTTCCGAACTGTTTTTTGGCTTTCAGGCGTTCTTTTTTACCTGTAAACTTTCTTTTTGGCATGCGGGCATGTTTTTTTCAACGCGAGAGCACTTTTTAGTTCTTGAGCGTATTTTTTAATTTCCAAACATTATCTTTGCCTCTAGGATTTTTTTTTTTTTTTTTTTTTGGCATGCAAACTTTCTTTTTGGCATGCAGGCATGCTTTTTGGAACGTGGGAGTGCTTTTTAGTTCTTGAGCGTGCTTTTTAGTTTGCAAATGTTCTTTTTGGCTTTTGGGTGTTTTATATGGCATGCAAATTTTCTTTTTGGCATGCGGGTATGCTTTTTTGAACGCATGAGTGCTTTTTAATTCTGAGTGTGTTTTTTAGTTTCCAAACGTTCTTTTTGGCTTTCAGGCCTTCTTTTTGGCTTGTGGGAATGCTTTTTGGAAACGCGGGAGTGCTTTTTAGTTTCCAAATATATTTTTTGGCTTTCGGATGTTCTTTTGGGCATACAAACATTATTTTTGGCATGTTGGCATGATTTTTGTAACGCGGGAGTGCTTTTTAGTTCTCGGGCGTGCTTTTTAGTTTTCAAATGTTATATTTTGCTTTCAGACATTCTTTTTGGCATGCAGACTCTCTTTTTGACATGCGAGCATGCTTTTTGGAAAGTGATAGTGCTTCTTAGTTATCAAGCATGCTTTTTAGTTTCTAAACATTCTTTTTGGCTTTCGGGTGTTCTTTTGGGCATACAAACTTTCTTTTTCGCATGCGGGCATGCTTTTTGGAAAGTGAGAGTGCTTTTTAGTTTCCAATCATTCTTTTTGGCTTTTAGGCTTTCTTTTTAGCACGCGGGCTCTTTTTAAGGCATGCAAGCATGCTTTTTTGAATGCGAAAGTGCTTTTTAGTTCTCAAGTGTGCCTTTTAGTTTCCATACATTCTTTTTGGCTTTCGAGCATTCTTTTTTGACATGCATGCATGCTTTTTTGGTCGCGAGATTGCTTTTTAGTTCTCGAGTGTGCTTTTTAGTTTCCAAACGTTCTTTTTGGGTTTCAAGCGTTCTTTTTGGCTTGTAAACTTTCTTATTGGACTGCGGGCATGCTTTTTTAAACGTGCAAGTGCTTTTTAGTGATCGAGCGTGCTTTTTAGTTTCCAAAAGTTCTTTTTGGCTTTCGGGAATTCTTTTTGGCATGCATCGAGCATGGTTTTTTGTTTCCAAAAGTTCCTTTTGGCTTTTGAACATTCATTTTAGCATGTAGGCTCTCTTTGTTCCTTGTAGGCATGCTTTTTTTAACGCGAGAGTGCTTCTTAGTTCTCGAGCTTTCTTTTTAGTTTCTAAACGTTCTTTTTGGCTTTTGGGTGTACTTTTTGGCTTGCAAACTTTCTTTTTAGCATGCGGGCATACTTTTTTGAACGCGGATATGCTTTTTAGTTCTCGAGCATGCTTTTTTATTCTAAACGTTCCTTTTGGCTTTCGGGAATATTTATTTTGCATGCGAGCCTGCTTTTTTGAACGCGAGAGTGTTTTTTAGTTCTCGAGCGTGCTTTTTTTTTATAAACGTTCTTTTTGGCTTTCAGGCATTCTTTTTGGCATGCAGGCTCTCTTTTTGGCATGCGAGCATGCTTTATTGAAAGCGAGAGTGTTTTTTTGTTCTCGAGAATGCTTTTTAGTTTCCATATGTTCTTTTGGGCTTTCAGGCATTCTTTTTGACACGCAGGCTCTCTTTTTTGCATGCGGACATGCATTTTTGAACGCAAGAGTGCTTTTTAGTTCTCGAGCATGCTTTTTAGTTTCCAAACGTTCTTTTTGGGTTTCAGTCGTTCTTTTTGGCATGCGGCTATGCTTTTTTGAACGCGAGAGTGCATTTTAGATATCGAGCATGTTTTTTAGTTTCCAAACATTCTTTTTGGCTTTCGGACGTTCTTTTTGGCATGCAACTTTCTTTTTGGCATATGGGCATGCTTTTTGGATTGCGGGAGTACTTTTTAGTTCTCGATCATTCTTTGTTGTTTCCAAACATTCTTTTTGGCTTTAGTCGTTCTTTTTGGCATGCAAACTTTCTTTTTGGCATGCGGGCATACTTTTGGAAAGCGAGAGTGATTTTTAGTCCGGAGCATGTTTTGTAGTTTCTGTAAGGATTCCCATTATTGATTGGCTTATTTTGTGGACAAACCACATATTGGGGTTTGAATTGTAAGGTAGATTAGGTGTTTGAAGATCAAGCCCAAAGGCCCTTTTCAAGACCTCAAGGTGACAAGCACTCCAAAGGTATATTCTCTAGTGCTTATTTTTCTTTGAAGAGATTTAGAAGCACACACACACTTAGCATACTTGCATATGTGTGCATTCTCTTCACATGTCACATTTCACACTAGCACTTTGTTTGTTATATCTTGTTCTGTGTTTATGTGTCTTGCAATTCGTTTCCCGAATGTGTTCGGAAACGTCTGCGCGTGCACGATAATGTGCTTGGTTTTGCGCGAAGACCACTCACGGAGAATGCCCTTGGCTTCTCCTTGGTTTCACCTATTTTGGTGAATCGACGGTTACGATTGGTGGTCTGGCCTCCGAATCGAAACTGCCGATCAGACCTGATGCATTTAATATCTCAGGTCTGATTCTGCGGTTAGATCGGTGGTTACGAAACCGTCAAATGAAACCGTCGTTGCTCCCTTGTTTCTCTCGGAACCAATTCTGCGGTTATGATCGGCGGCCTAGCCGCCAAATGAAACCGCCGATCGTGCATTTTCAAGGGCAATCTTGTCTTTTCACATGCCCTGTACTTGATGTCTATAAATATCACACTTTCTCTATTCTCTAACTTAGTTCTCTGACTCTAAAGAACCCTAAGCTTCAAAGAGAGATACTTGAGAGAAAATCAATCAAGAACTCATTTTTATACACTCAAAACTACATACATGTGCATCAAAAATCATCTAAGCATTTTCTAGCATAGTTAGTTTGCTTATTTGAATGGGTTTTACTCAACACACATCCTTTGGTATGTTCTTCACTAATCTCATCTAAGTTTAGTGTTTTATTTATCAAAGAAATCTCTTATATTATTTGTATGCTCTTAGAATATATTCTAGATACAAAATAGAGATTGTTGTGTTGACATGATTGAGTGTTGTATTTTGATAGCAACATCTAGGTTATTTAATCTATGATTTGCTAAGCTTTATGACATGTCATTTAGCCATTGATATCTAGGATTGCATTTGTTGCCATCTAATCATCCTAGATAAGCATATAGAGTTGCCTAGCTCTCATTGCATTTGTTGAGTATTATATATATTCACATAGGTTGTAATCTCTTCATTGAGAAGTAAGTCTTGCGTGTAGCTTCCGGGATTAGGTTGCTTAGATCGCAAGCAATTGAAGTCTTGTGTGATAGACCGGGATTAGGTCGGACACCGGGATTAGGTGGTCACACAAGCAAATTGGACTAGAGCCACTTTTAAAAGCCCGCGTGGTAGAAGTGGGGGGTTATAGACCGGAGTGTTAGACGAGGTCTACATAGGTTGTAAACTCCATTTCAATTAGTGGATTTCGAGGTTCGAGTGTGGCGCACTATACAGCCCGTGGTTTTTCCCATGAGGGTTTCCACGTAGATTAATATTAGAACACACCGTAATTTGTTTCAATTGGTATCAGAGCAGGTTCCTAGATATACTTAGGTGATCCTTGCTCACTTTTGGTGTGTTTTGCATTGTGTGTGATTGTTTGATTTCTTCATACTTTTTGCATTCATCCAAACACTATGAGTGATTTTGGGATGAGCAAAGAGGGAGTGTCGAGTGTGAGGCCACCATTGCTCACCGGCGATAATTACTCCTCATGGAAGGGGAAGATGGAAGCATACTTGTGCTAAATCCATGATAGGGCATGGATGGCAGTTGAAGATGGATATGCTCCACCTAAGATGACTCCCACTAGAGGAGGAGAAGAAGTGCTTAAGCCTAAGGCACAGTGGGACGCAAAAGAATTTGTTAATTCCATGTGGAACAACAAAGCCATACATGCTATCCGTTGCGCAGTCGATGAGAATCAATATAAGTTGATTCAAATTACTAGGATTGTCAAAGAGGCATGGGATATCCTGGAAGTTGCTCATGAAGGAACCGAAGTGGTCAAGGACTCTAAGCTACAAGTCCTACAAACTCTTTTTGAGACCATTCAGATGGAAGAGCACGAGCACTTTAATGACTTCCAAGTTAGGCTAATGGACATTGTAAATCAAAGCCATCAACTTGGAGACCCGTATTCAGATAGGAGAATCAAACAGAAGATTATGAGATCTCTCCCCGAAAGGTTTGAACCTAAAGTGACGGCTTTAGAAGAAAATGACTCCTACAAGGATATGAAGCCGAGTGAAGTCATTGGAAGACTTCTAGCCTATGAATCAAGAAAGGCTATCACTTCACCTCCTAAGAAGAAAAAGAATCTAGCCTTGAAAACTTCCAAGGTGGAAAAGGAGGAGGATAACTCAAATGAAGATATGGCACTCATTGTCAAGGGATTCAAGAAGTTCTTGAATCTATAAAAGAGAGGTTATGGCTCAAAAGGGGATAACTTCAAGAAGAAGAAGACCACTATCAAGAATGTCAAGCCAAACCATGAGATATCTTCAAGAGAGAAGATTCAATGCTACGAATGTGGAGGATTCGGGCATATCTCCCTCGAATGTGCTAACTTGAGGGATGGAAGAGAAGGAAAGGAAATGGACGCCACTTCAAATGACTCTTTAAGTGATGAAGAGGTTGTGGCTAAATTTTTGGCACTTGCTAGCTCTCACAAGTGGGACAACAAAGTGAAAATTGTTGAAGAAAGTCCCACGAGCTTAAATGATTGTGAGAATAATTATTTTGCCTTTCCGATCTCCTACAATGAAGAAAAGAGTGAGAGTCAAGAAGCAAATGACTCTAGTGAAGATGACTCTTCATGTAACTCCACATATGGATATGTGGAGAAAAAGGTTCTAGATGAATTTCTCATTGAGTTTAAGAACATAGAAAAGAAGACCAAGGAAAAGACTCAAAGATTGAGAGAAGAGAATTTAGACCTTTTAGCTCATAATGACCACTTAAGTGAACAAGTGGAAAGATTCAAGAAGATTGAAGACAAGCTAAGAGATGAGCTAGCTTTGTCTAAGAGGAATGAAGAGGGGTTAAATAGGGAGCTTGATGAAGCCAAAAAGTCATTGACTAGGATGGCCACAAGCACCAAGAAGCTTGACAACATGCTTGGTGTTGGAAAGAGCCCTTGTGACAAATGAGGTCTTGGATTTGAAGATAGTGAGGAGTCATCCACTCCCAACAAGACGTATTTGTCAAGAGCTTAGGTAACAAAGAGACTTCACCCGTGCAAACTCCTAGGAAGAAGATTGATCTAGGACAATGCTCTCATAGTGCACAAGTGAAGGTAGCTTCAAGAAGACAACCTCAAGCTCAAAAAGTTCCTCTTGCTAACTTCCCTCAAGCTCAAATTCATCAAGGGAAGAGACCAATCATGCAAAATCAACCGAGGAAGCAACCAAGTCTTGGTCAACAACAAAGAAGGAGAGATCCTATCCAACTACCAAGACAAAAGAGGTCCTATCCAAGCTTGACAACATGCTTGGTGTTGGAAAGAGCCCTTGTGACAAATGAGGTCTTGGATTTGAAGATAGTGAGGAGTCCTCCACTCTCAACAAGACGTATTTGTCAAGAGCTTAGGTAACAAAGAGACTTCACCCGTGCAAACTCCTAGGAAGAAGATTGATCTAGGACAATGCTCTCATAGTGCACAAGTGAAGGTAGCTTCAAGAAGACAACCTCAAGCTCAAAAAGTTCCTCTTGCTAACTTCCCTCAAGCTCAAATTCATCAAGGGAAGAGACCAATCATGCAAAATCAACCGAGGAAGCAACCAAGTCTTGGTCAACAACAAAGAAGGAGAGATCCTATCCAACTACCAAGACAACCACAAAGACATGGGAAGGCTCTTATGCATGCATAAGGACATGGTATGATTCCTAACTTCATCTCTACATGTCATCATTGTGGTATTGATGGTCATATTAGACCAAATTTCTTTCATTACATTAGATTGTGTAGGATTAAAAGCATGATTGAGAAAAAGAAGGCAAGAGCAAGATTGCATGATCCTATGATATCTAGAACTCTTGAACCTTTGACCCCTAGGAAGAAAAATGTATCACCTAGGTGGATAAGAAAAGATGAACCCGCTTGCTACGAGACAAACATGTCTCACATAGGTTCAACCGAGCCTAATGGACTTGGTAGGTCCATAGGACCTCATAACCTTCATTGATGAAAGGTGGTTTTTGACCCCATAGGGGGAACTCAAGCAAAGAGAGTTTTTGCATACTTGATGCATGCAAAATATTTTAAAGATCTTATGCTTCTTTGTTGATTGCTTGAGTAAGCTTGGTTGCATATATGTATATATGTTTTCTATTCAATAAGTGTGAACCATGCTTGTATTACAATCCATGTCATATTTATGTTCAAACATGCATTTTTGGACTAGGATATCTACATAGGAAGTATGATTTGAATGACCTATAGTTATTTCCATGACATGATGATTCTTTTATAATGCTAAATGCCATATGAAAAGCATGAAATTCAAATGACATGCTCAAATGAAAAAGCGTGAATTAATGATTGCATAATTCTTAAATGCAAAACTTGTGTGAAAAAACTTATGAGACTCAAATGATTAAAGGATCTTGTATCCGGTCAAAGGATTTTACAATCCAAATGTCTCTCTTTCTTTATTTGTTGAACATGGTTACTATCATACGGGTTTCATATCCGGAAAAATCAAATAGGGTGCAAAGTCGCTCATGCCATGTTTCGCTTATAAAGTTGGATATAGTGTTTATTAAATTGAAAATCAATAAATTCTCTATATCTTTGCTTCTCTCATGACATTGGTGAAATTGGTTTAAATTCTTATTAGAAACCTTTGTCATTTGCTTTGCCAAATACCATTGTATTTTGGACTTGAATGCTACTTATCTTGTATGCAAAGCGTTTTTGATTCACACATTTTAATCAAAATAAATCTCCTTGTTTCTCTTCAATTAATTGATTAGCATAAAGTGGCTTATATGATTATGCAAATATCTTGTATGCTACTATCTCTCTTTGCTATAAGTGACCTTGTTGGGGACTACTCCTTTGCCTATATCATGACAAAAAGGGGGAGTAGAATGTGGTGAGGGGAGATGCTAAATTTTTGTAGCAATTGTGCATATTGGGGAGAGTACATATTGAGGGGGAGTAACCCGTTGAGGGGGAGAATTGCATACACATTCATTGCATGATGTTGTGTTTTAAAGTTTAATATGCAAATGCTTGTTTTATTTTCACTTGATCAACTCACATACACTTACTTTGGAAGTGTAATCTAATTGTTTTGAAGGTTTGGTAATTCTACAAAAGATTGAAGACTTGAAGTTTTATTTTCTTATCTCTTTGTAATGTAGAATATCCCGTAGCTTCATTTATGTTGTGAGGATCAATGTGAGTGGTGGTTTTGTCACGAAATAGCCAAAGGGGGAGATTGTAAGGATTCCCATTATTGATTGGCTTATTTCGTGGACAAACCGCATATTGGGGTTTGAATTGTAAGGGTAGATTAGGTGTTTGAAGATCAAGCTCAAAGGCCCTTTTCAAGACCTCAAGGTGACAAGCACTCCAAAGGTATATTCTCTAGTGCTTATTTTTCTTTAAAGAGATTTAGAAGCACACACACACTTAGCATACTTGCATATGTGTGCATTCTCTTCACATGTCACATTTCACACTAGCACTTTGTTTATTATATCTTGTTGTGTGTTTATGTGTCTTGCAATTCATTTCAAGAATGTTTTCGGAAACGTCTGCGCGTGCACGATAATGTGCTTGGTTTTGTGCGAAGACCGCTCACGGAGAATGCCCTTGGCTTCTCCTTGGTTTCACCTATTTTGGTGAATCAGTGGTTACGATCGACGATCTGGGCGCTGAATCGAAACTACCGATCAGACCTGATGCATTTAATACCTCGGGTCTGATTCTGCGGTTAGATCAGCGGTTACGAAACCACCGAATGAAACCGCCGTTGCTCCCCTGTTTCTCTCGGGACCAATTCTGCGGTTATGATCGGCGGCCTAGCCGTCGAATGAAACCGCCGATCATGCATTTTCAAGGGCAATCTTGTCTTTTCACATGCCCTGTTCTTGATGTCTATAAATGTCACACTTTCTCTATTCTCTAACTTAGTTCTCTAACTCTAAAGAACCCTAAGCTTCAAAGAGAGATACTTGAGAGAAAATCAATCAAGAACTCATTTTTATACACTCAAAACCACATACATGTGCATCAAAGATCATCTAAGCATTTTCTAGCATAGTTAGTTTGCTTATTTGAATGGGTTTTACTCAACACACATCCTTTGGTATGTTCTTCACTATTCTCATCTAAGTTTAGTGTTTTATTTATCAAAGAAATCTCTTATATTATTTGTATGCTTTTAGAATATATTCTAGATACAAAATAGAGATTGTTGTGTTGACATGATTGAGTGTTGTATTTTGATAGCAACATCTAGGTTATTTAATCTATGATTTGCTAAGCTTTATGACATGTCATTTAGCCATTGATATCTAGGATTGCATTTGTTGCCATCTAATCATCCTAGATCAGTATATAGAGTTGCCTATCTCTCATTGCATTTGTTGAGTATTATATATATTCACATAGGTTGTAATCTTTTCATTGAGAAGTAAGTCTTGCGTGTAGCTTCCGGGATTAGGTTGCTTAGATCGCAAGCAATTGAAGTCTTGTGTGATAGACTAGGATTAGGTCGGACACCGGGATTAGGTGGTCACACAAGCAAATTGGACTATAGCCACTTTTAAAAGCCCGCGTGGTAGAATTGGGGGGTTATAGACCGGAGTGTTAGACGAGGTCTACATAGGTTCTAAACTCCATTTCAATTAGTGGATTTCGAGGTTCGAGTGTGGCGCACTATACAGCCTGTGGTTTTTCCCGTGAGGGTTTCCACGTAAATATCAAGTGTCATTTATAATTCTGCACCATATTACACTTATTATTATTGACTAGATTGGGGTATTTTCGTAATATAGACTATATGCGAAAATTGGGTAAATTTGTTAAAATCTATTCACCACCACCCCCCCCCCCCTCTAGATTAATATTAGAACACACCGTAATTTGTTTCAGTTTCCAAACGTTTTATTTGGCTTTCAGCCATTCTTTTTGGCATGCAGGCTCACTATTTGGCATGTAGGCATACTTTTTTTAATTGTGGGAGTGCTTTTTAGTTATCAAGCATGTTGTTTAGTTTCCAAACGTTCTTTTTGGCTTTCGAGTGTTCATTTGGGCATAGAAACTTTCTTTTTGGCATGCGGACATTCTTTTTGGTACGTGAGAGACCTTTTTAGTTCTCGGGCTTGCTTTTTAGTTTCCAAACGTTCTTTTTGGCTTTCGAACGTTCTTTTGGGCTTGCAAACTTTCTGTTTAGCATGCGAGCATTCTTTTTGGAACGCAAAGCCCAATAGGGACAGCATACCCCCCGCTTCAAGCGCACCTCTGTATCGACTGAATCACTCTAAGGGAGTGCTCTTCAGTTCTCAAGCATACTTTTTAGTTTTCAAACGTTCGTTTTGGCTATTGGACATTCTTTTTGGCATGCAAACTTTCTTTTTGGCATGCGGGCATGCTTTTTTGAACGCGATAATGCTTTTTAGTTCTCGAGTGTGTTTTTTAGTTTCCAAACGTTCTTTTTGGCTTTCGGACATTCTTGTTGGAATGCAAACTTTCTTTTTAGCATGTGGGCATGCCTTTTTGAACACGAGAGTGCTTTTTAGTTCTCGAGGATGCTTATCTTTTTCCAAACTCTTTTTTTTTTTGCCTTTTTGGCATGTGGACATGCTTTTTGGAATGCAGGCATGCTTTTTAGTTCTCGAGCTTGCTTTTTAATTTCCAAACGTTCTTTTCGGCATTTGGGTGTTCTTTTGGGCATACAACTTTCTTTTTGGCATGCAGGCATGCTTTTTAGGATGCAGGGAGTGTTTTTTTGTTCTCGAGCATGCTTTTTAGTTTCCAAATGTTCTTTTTGGCTTTCGGGCCTTCATTTTGTATGCAAGCTCTCTTTTTGCCATGCGGGCTTGCTTTTTTGATCATGAGAGTTCTTTTTAGTTCTCGATGCTTTTTTGTTTCCAAACATTCTTTTTGACTTTCGGGCATTTATTTTTTGGCATGCAAACTTTCTTTTTGTCATGTGGGCATGCTTTTTGGAACGCATGAGTGTTTTTTAGTTCTCGAGCGTGCTTTTTAGTTTCTAAACGTTCTTTTTGCATGTAGGCTCTCTTTTTGGCATGCGAGCTTGCATTTTCGAACACGAGAGTGCTTTTTAGTTCTCGAGCATGCTTTTTTGTTTCTATACATTCTTTTTGGCTTTCGGGCATTCTTTTTGACATGTAGGCTCTCTTTTTTGCATGCGGGCATTCTTTTTTGAACACGGGAGTGCTTTTTAGTTCCCGAGCATGCTTTTTAGTTTCCAAACATTCTTTTTTGCTTTCGAGGGTTCTTTTTAGTATGCAAACTTTATTTTTGGCATGCGGCCATGCTTTTTTAAATGCGGGAGTGCCTTTTAGTTATCAAGCATGCTTTTTAGTTTCCAAACATTCTTTTTGGCTTTCGGGTGTTCTTTTTGGCATGCAGGCGGAGTTCTTTTTTAGTTCTCGAACGTGCTTTTTAGTTTTCAAACGTTCTTTTGTGCTTTTGGGCGTTCTTTTTGAAATGCAAACTTTCTTTTTGGCATGCAAGCATGCTTTTTTAAATGCAAGAGTGTTTTTTAGTTATCGAGCATGGTTTTTAGTTTCCAAAAGTTCCTTTTGGCTTTCAAGTGTTCATTTTGGCATGTAGGCTCTCTTTTTGCCTTGTGGGCATGCTTTTTTGAACATGTGAGTGCTTTTTAGTTCTTGAGCGTTCTTTTTGGTTTCCAAATTTTATTTTTGGCATGCAAACTTTTTTTTTTTTGCATATGAGCATGCTTTTTTGAACGCGGGAGTGCTTTTTAGTTCTCAAGCATGCTTTTTATTTTGTTTTTCAAACGTGCTTTTTGGTTTTTGGGCATTCTTTTTGGCATGCAAACTTTCTTTTTGGCATGCGGGCATGCTTTTTTGAACGCGAGAGTGCTTTTTAGTTATATTGAGTGTGCTTTTTAGTTTTCAAATGTTCTTTTTGGCTTTCGAGTGTTCTTTTTGGCATGCAAACTTTTTTTTTTGGCATGCGGGCAATGCTTTTTAGAAAGCGGGAGTGTTTTTTAATTCTCGAGCGTGCTTTTTTAGTTTCCAAACGTTCCTTTTTTTCTTTTGGGCGTTCTTTTTGGCTTGCAATTTGTAAATACAGTCACGGTTAAATTGTCTTAAGCTTAGCAAGCTAGGTCCGCCGGGGGGGGTGGGGGGTGGGGGGTGGGGGGTGAACAGTTTTTATGGCCTTTTTCGATCCCTTGAAACAAACTAAAGTTTGTCCCTCTAGATAGCTTATATCACACCTCAATAAACACAAACAAGCATGCATAGACTATTGATAAGCATATTCAATTGATATATCAAACATAACCTATGAATTGCATGAGGAGGTTATATCAAAAATATACAAATCAACAAGTACTTGTTTTCATTATAAATGTTTCAATTGTACAAGTACATATAATAGATACAAAGACAATCAAAGATCTTGTTTCATAAGGATGTAATCAATGACAATACATTCAAGATCAAGTTGATTCAAATTAAACAAATAACAAAGAGATAAGGAAAGAGAAACTTGACACGCGATATTTTTAACGCGGTAAACCTTCGAAGAGGAAACGTCCACGGGTTGAATCCACAACCACCGACAAAATGTTTTTCACTAGTTAAACAAGAGTACACCCTCAAATGTGATCAACTCTCATGTATCACAATCTATTGGATATCCCTCCTATCTATGTTTGTGTTCTATCCAGCAACGCTTCCACACAGTGATTTGTTCACTAACAGTAACATCACCAGCTCCATCATGCTGCTTTGAATCATTAGTAGTACCATTAAAAATTTCCTTAGATGAACTTCCACCCTCTTTTATCTCTCTAGAAGCGTGATTTGAATTCAGGCTTTCACAATTTGTAGCTGCTCTAATTTCTTCCAAAACCTTTTTTGAATTCTATATCTCAAAATATTTTCCTACCAAACCATTATGAACAAATTTTAACTCCTGTCAAAAGGATTAATTTTGTCTGTGTTGATTCATGCAATAGAAAGAATATATCTCTCTAATTTTCTTTCCTTTGGTTTATAATATACGTACCTACATGTAAAAATTGTATTCACGTTAAAATTTCACATGAACTTAATATATAACCTAGGCCTAAATCAAAGAAAAAAATAAATAAATTCCAAAGTAATACTAAATGTATAGAATACCGACTTGTATTTTATTGAATCAAAATTAAATAATATATTGTTTAAAGGAGCTAATAAAATCAAAATTATTTTTTTTGGAGGGGTGCTTCGGTGTCCGTTGGTTTAGAATGATGTTCTGGTGGATTAATGTTGCTTTTGGCGTTGCAAGCAACTGCAAACATGATGATGAGCAAGACAACAGCACAAGCTCCTGCTATGACTACAAATCTCCACTCTTTCTTGATTTCTTTAACAAATCCAGCCTTGCATGAGTTGCAGTAATAGCATCGTCTCCCGATATCGTTGCTCCACCTTTCGCAGTCATTGTCACCACCTTGCATGGCTGCACCGCCTATTTCTGGCATCTCTACTGTCACATTGGTGTATTCATCAACCACACAATAATAGGGTAGCATGCAGCAACCCAACTGAAAATACAACAACCCAACATGTTATTTAAGGTGAATTAATCTTTAAAAAATAGTTAAAAATTGTCTGTTGTAATAATACTTATAAATCTCTATTTTTCTAAGCTAATAAGCACTAGTGTAAAAATAGTGATATTTTTAGAGCAGATCTCTTACTCGTGTGTGTAAATATATATATGGATTACAAAATAATAATAATAATTAAACACAAAAAAAAAAAAAAAAAAGGTTTGAAAAATAATATAAAAAAAAATATGCTGTTAAATATCTAAAATATTGTAAAGATATTTTATTATTAAAAAAAAAAAAAAAAAATTGCAAGCTAAGAAACACACTAAGGTTGAGTTTTCTATTACCTCAAAAGGTCTACAAACGTCTATTTAAGTTTTTTAAAGTTGGTTGACTGAGCTTTTGAAATTATCTATTTTAAATTGAGTAAAAGCTGTAAAGTTTAAACCTCTACTAGACAAGCACATGGGGAGGTGCTTATCCAAATAGACCTTTTTTTTCAAAAAAAAAAAAAAAAAAAAAAAAAATCTACCAACCAAACAACTATAATTTTTTTTTTTTTTTTCAAAAACTCTATTTCTAATAGATTTACTACAAGTAGATCTTTTATTAATAGAGGTTTTTCAAAAGCTCAACCAAACAAGCTCTAAATACACTCTTAGATACAATGAATCGAGTTGTTCAAGGAAGGGAATAAGACTCGAACTCATGACCTCGTGGTGTAGTTGTGAAGGGCATACTATTTAGCCAACCTTATCTTGTAAAAAAAATAATAATAAATAAATAAATAAAACCTTAAGCTTGTTTTGTAATGAACAAAACAAACTTGTTACCCGAATCAAATCAACCAGAAGATTCAATTTCCAAAAGATTAAAAAAGTTTAAAATACAATCCTTAGTCAGTAAGCATTTAACCCAGTGGGAAGTGTCTTACACAATTCAATTTAAGAAAATAAAATAAAACTGTACCTCTATAGGTGATAAATTTTTCCTGTATGAATGGGCAGCATTCATAGTATCAAATTTCCTACAAACTTTAGCATCAATCAAGCAACTCCTGATTTGATTCCAGTTCTTATGATTCACAAAATGATTCCCCATCCATCTTGAATAATTGCTCTTCAGCTCATAATACCCGGACGAGTGATCCTCCTGGGAAGCGATAAATATTGCAAAACCAGCAAAAATCACAAACCCAATAATCAACAACAACATCACCAACAGATAAGCGTTTAGGAGGAACTTCAGCTTCCAAAAAGAACCGACAAATCCCGGTAAGGAAATTGTTATTAGAAGCAGACCCGTTATTAGTAGCAAGGGAAAAGGTATAGATTTTTGGCAGGCGGAGCCATCGTACACGTGAAGATACACGGTGAAAGAGATGGCGGCGATGCCGAGGAGGAGAGAACATAAGTTAAGGAACCCTACGAACCAGTTGCTGAGTTTAACCATATTGTACGTGGTTCAAAGATGGAAGAGAAGACCTAACAAGTAGTGGCCGTTCTGTTTTATAGACAGATGGTTCATGCAAAAACTAAAAATTTTAAATTATGAAATCTGACTTATGTAAGAAACAGCAGTTTTGTTTAAGAAATATTTCTTGTTTATTGAGATCAAAAAAAAAAAAAAAAAACATTAGTATTTCCTTTTTCCTCTTTTGATTTTAATAAGGGCAAATTACACAAACACTATAAAGGAAGAATACTTCTGAAAATTAATTTAAGGAAAAAATCGACTTTAGAAATTGTAGATCAATCCCAAAAGTTGAAAATCAACCGGCCCTAATACTTGAGTACTGTTTTAATTAACAAACCTAATTGACAACCCAAACAATCTTTGTACTTGACAAGGAATAAAATTATGTTTGAAGCCTTGAAGAGCTAGCTAGTTTATCTAAGAAATTATAAATGAAGATGGAATTAACTTACATTTGAAATTAAATTTTGTTTGATTTCTTGCTAATGTAGAGTGCTATCCGGTTATGAATAAGTTTAGAACAAGATAGCATAGTGTCATCAGTGTGTGTTTTCCAGGGGCTGTATAACCCGTTATATTATAAGAAAGGGTAATGTTGTCATTTTACCAATCAAAATGATTAGTTTTTTTTTTTTTTTTTTTTTTTTTTTTGGAAAAAAAATATATATTTTCTCCCTACAATCCAATATCTTTCTTTTCACGCTCCTTTTCTAAATAAACTTCATTCTAAAAATCTGAATTTTAAAAAATTCTAAAGAGACACTCCATTTTTTTCAAAATTATCCTTTTTATAATTTAACACTTTTTTTTAAACACTCAATCATAAAATCTTACTGTAGTAAAAAAAAAATCATAATGATTTTTTTTTATTTGTTTATATAAAAAAATTTGTAAAAATCTAACACTTTAAAAAAATTGTTTCATTATTATTGTTAATCATTCTCCTCACTTCAAAATCAAATAAAACTTTAATGATGTTGGAAAAAAAAAATGTTTTAGGGTTTGTGAAAAAGCCAAAAAGATGAAAAAAAAAAAAGATTGGTTTACTGTAGACAAAATATTAAAATTGTGGATTTCAATCATGTATAAAATATATATATATATATATTGCCACTCCTTTAATGTCGAATTCAATATTAAAATTGGATTTAAATCTTTTTGATGATGATATTTTATAGCCCCACATATGCATGGTCTTTTTAGTAATTTTAATTAGGATAAAATTGTTATATAATAAAAAATAAAAATAAAAAGAGCTTCTTTTCACAATCCAATCTTTTTTTTTACACTTCCAATCTTTTTTTTTACACTTCTTTTCTAAAAACACTCCATTCTCAAAATTTAAATTTTAAAAAATTTTAAATACACATCATTTTGTTAAAAGGTTATCTTTTTTATCTTTTTTGAATTAAATTTTAAAAAAAGAAATTATCTCTCCTAAATCATTAAATTAATTATTAAATATTAAATACTCTCTCCTAAATTTTTAATTATCATATTAAACTCTTTTCTCCAATACATCTCTAATTTTCTATCTCCATTCTTTCTCAAGCAAGACTAATAGTTAAGAAAAAAAAAAACTTACTAGTAAGCTTAATTTTTAGGAACCATATGTACGTATATATTAAAAAAAAAAAATTAAAATATGAAAATGATTTTTGTTACTCTTGTAGGTATATGATTGTTTAGAGAATTTTAATTCTTTTATTAGTCTTAGAAATTATGAGTTTAATCGAATCTAATTGAAACAATTCTTTCATATATATATATATATTTTTTGAAAATTGACTTTTTCATATATATATATATATATATCTATTCTGTAAGTAAAGAACCAAAATATTATTTATAAGTTTTTTTTCTTTAACTATTAATCAGAGATTGATCGAGAAAGTATGGAAATATGATTTTTTATTTTATTTTTGAAAAATGGAGAGAGATTACTTAGGAGAGATTGTTTAAAATGGTAATAATAGATTTAGGAGAGAGAGTTTAATATGTAATATTTAATCTAATGATTTAGAAGAGAGAAATTTTTTTTAATAATTTAATTAGTTTGGAGTGTGGATAGATAATTTATGAATTGTAAGAAAAAGCTCTTAAAAAAAATAAATAAACTGGAGTTTAGAAGGATATTTAACGTATTGTCAGCAGCATCACTAAAAAAAAACAGGGTCTAACTTTAATCTGAGTACTTGACTCTTTTAAATGGGTTACTTGTCAATAAAATAAATTTAAAGACTATGTTAACATTTGCCTTTAAGACACACATAATATGCTCTATGTAATGACTTTGCAATTTTATTTTTATTTTTTTATAAAGAAAATATATATATATATGTTTTTTTTTTTTCTTTTAAGGAAACAAACAGACCAGCAAACAAACAACTAGATCAACGAATCCACCAGAACCTCATTGGCTACGCAACACGGGTACTCTTCCATCCAGAACCTATCCTCCTCAAGAACAAAAGCATTTTTGGCCAAAATGTGAGCAACTTGGTTGCCCTTCCTAAGGACATAACTGAACCTAAACTCAGCCAACTCAGAACAAAGGACAATAATGTCCGAAAGTATCGAACCACACACTGAATCCAGGTGACTTCTAGCATTAATCCACTTGATAACCACTTCCGCATCCGACTCAAAAATACAGGGAAATAAACCAGAGTCTTTACTAAACTGGATGCCCCTAAGGATGGCTAAAGCCTCAGCAGCTTGGGCGTTGAAAGAACCAGGCATCACTTGAAAACAGGCAGCCATGACTGACCCCATGGAGTCTCTGATCACTAGCCCAAAACCGATACGCCCACTTCCTTGTCTAAAGCTGCATCACAATTCACCTTGTATAAACCAGGAGGTGGTTTTAGCCACACAACCACATTCAACCTGGAACTACCCCTCCCAACAACCAACCTCGAATTACACTGCTTGTAATCAACCAAAAAACACCTCGCCTAATCAGCCACTTCATCAACACCCGACACAGGGACACCATGAATCAAAGCATTTCGCACAGACCATACTTTCCAGAGAATTGTGCACAAAAACTCCAAATCATCCTCACTCAAAGAAGAAGAAATGTCCAGAATAAAGTCAAAAAAATTTCTGTATTTATCTCTTAGCTGAACTGTGTTGGGAAGCCACTGCAGCCTTGCCACTTTAAAGGATTTACACTCCCACAGAGCATGAATAGTAGATTCGCCCACCTTGCTGCACAATGGACAGGTATGTTTTACTCTATATAACATTATATAACTAGTTATCTAACGTTGTATATATATTCGGTTAACGTCTAACCTTAAATAGTCGATAGAAACTAAATACAAGTATGAGTATATGACATGCATAATTAATTTAATTTAAAATATTATTACGTGAAGTTGAATCTCAACCACTGAAAGTGACTGATCTAGATGTCAAAAATGGAAGAGCTGTTGATCCTACTCATCTTTATTTTTTACAAGATAAAGGGTGGGAATGACCGATTGACCACGCATCTATTGACAAATGGGTTACCTTTCAATAAAATAAATTTTAAGATTAAAGGGTTTTTTTTTTCGGATTAGGATCCCCTACCCATCTTATTTATACTTATATCTTATAGATCTATGTACATGTGGCAACCTAACAAATGGATGGACCGGATTAGATTTCTATATTTTTTTTCATCTCTCTCCTCCAAAAGACAACGTTTACATCAGAGTTCAGACTCCACTTTCACTCATCTCTCTCTCTCTCTCTCTCTCTCTCTCTCTCTCTCTCCCCTCCTAACGGTTTGAGTTTTCTCCTTTTCTTCATCTGATTTTGATTGTCTTTCCTTTCCTTTTCTCCTTCTCGTCTCCATCTTCTTTCTTTTATCTGAGTTTCCCGATCTTTAAAAAAGAAGTTATTTTAATTTTTTGCTTTAATTGATGTTATTAATGAATAAAGAACATTATTATTTCCATGTTTTTCTTTGATTTTTTCTTTTAAGAAAGAAGAAGACGAAGATCTGGGTTCCCAATCTCTTAAAAAATATATATAAAAAATATATTTTTCTTGAATATATATATATATTTTTTTTATTTTCTTAATTCACTACAACTCTAAAAGAAAACTCTGGAAAATGGTGGATTTCTGGGTTTGCTCCACCATTTTCCAGAAGTATTTTTTAAGATGAAGTATAGTTGTGTTTGGATTTGGATTGATAAAGATATATGTGTTTGATTTTTCTTTTGTACAATTTGATTGAAGAGATTGAATTTTTTTGCTAAGAAAAAAAAAATCAGATTAATATTGGATTTCTGGATTTGCTCCACCGTTGTCCAAATTTTTTTTTTTTTTTTTTTTTTTTTTTAAGATGAAGTAGAAGTGTGTTTGGATTTGGCTAGATGAATTTAAGGAAAAAAAATCAGATTGATGAGAGAAAATAATAAAACAAATTAATCCAAACCATCCATTTGTTTAGGTGCCACATGTCAATAGATGTCTAAAAGATGAGTACAAATGAGATGAGTAGGGGATCTTAATCCTTTTTTTTCACTCAAAACTTAATGGGTCTAAATTGACTCATTAAATTATTATTTTCTTTTAAAAAAAAAATGGTCAAACAACTTAACAATATTAAAAAACAATTTAAAATAAAAAGTAATAAATCCTGACTTTTAACTTAATTTAAAATCACTGGATTATAATTAAAATATTTTCTTCCAAGTCTATCCTCCCACAAAAGATATATTTCTAAATTTATTATGGTGTATGATTCTTTCTTTTAATATATTTCTTATTTTGAACTAGTTTTAGAAAAGAAAAAAAAGAATCTAATCGCTTCTCATAATGAAATTTTCTTGAGATTGAACAATTGAATTTCTCTCCTACCAAATCCCGGTAAGAACTCTTTTTTTTTTTTTAATCTAACTATTCGTGTAGTGCTCAATAAACTTGTATATCATATTGAGTAGATTCCGTGGCTTGAAGATATTATAGAATAATTGTATATATATGCATATAATTCAAAAACCTATTTCAAAAAAAAAAATCAAGTGGGGCCCTAAGCCCTTTAGATTTAATAATTGTTGGTTGGAAGATATTCCTTTAATGAAGGAGGTCAAGAAGGATTGGAAGGACAATTCAGTTTCAGGTTCCAGTGGTAGAAAGATTCTGGTGAAGTTGAAGGGGGCGAAAAATAGGATTAAGAAATGGATGGTGTCGAAGGCAAAGGACAGTGTGTGTACAAAGGAGAAGATAGATGTAGAGGCTGCAAGAGTGGGGTGGTCGGAGGAGTTGCGAAAAGAGAGATTGGAGGCGATGTCTGCGTTGTGGAAGTGCTTTAGGCAAGAGGAGAGAAAATGGAAGCAGAATTCTAGAGTTAAATGGTTGTTGGAGGGAGACCGCAACACTAGGTTTTTTCACAGTGTGGCTAGTGGGCGTCAGAGAAGGAATTTTATAGAAAACATAGAGTTTAAGGGGGTGATCAAAAGTAGGCCTGATGAGGTTTCGGAAGGGGTGGCAGATTTTTTTAAAAATCTGTTCAAGAATGTTCTTTGGAGGCGTCCGAAAGTGGGCGACATTCCACTAAAGAAGCTTTCTAGTCAGGATAGTAAATTCTTGGAGGAGAAGTTCAGTTCTGAGGAGGTTAAAGAGGCGCTTGATAGCTGTGACGGGAACAAAGCTCCAGGACCTAACGGTTTTAATTTGAATTTTATCAAAGAAAATTGGCATGAGATTAGTAGTGATTTTATGGGATTTATGGAGGAGTTTCATAGGGACGGAAAAGTGGTTAAGGAGTTAAATAGGTCTTTTATAGCTCTTATTCCAAAAGGCTTTAAACCTAAGTCGATGAGTGAATTTAGACC
Organism: Acer campestre; assembly: GCA_954870605.1. NCBI lineage: Eukaryota > Viridiplantae > Streptophyta > Magnoliopsida > Sapindales > Sapindaceae > Acer > Acer campestre. Next base: position 13,270,941 of record OX940807.1, read on the forward strand.
TATTAGTTTGGTTGGTTCCTGTTACAAAATTGTGGCTAAAGTGTTAGCCAATCGGTTGAGGAAGGTTATTGAGTCGGTGGTGAGTGAAACGCAAATGGCGTTTATAAGAAATAGGCATATCTTGGATGGTTTTGTGATTGCGGAGGAGATAATTCATCACTGGAAAAAGAGCAAAGAGGGGGGTTTATTAGTGAAATTAGATTTCGAGAAGGCTTATGACAGTGTTGATCATTCCTTTTTGGATGACATGTTAGAGAACATGGGTTTTGGTGGGAAATGGCGTCAATGGATGAGAGAGTGTATAACCTCTCCGAGGATGTCGGTTTTGGTAAATGGGAGCCCTACGAAGGAATTTGGGTTGGAAAGAGGGCTTAGGCAGGGGGATCCATTATCCCCATTTTTATTTAATGTTGTGGTGGAAGGCTTGAGTGCGATATTTAGAAAAGCAGAGAGACTAAATTTGATGAAAGGGGTTAATTTTGGTAATGATGAAACTCAAGTGTCTCATTTGCAATTCGCAGATGATACAATTCTCTTTATTCAGCCAAGAGAGGAGTTTTTGGTTAATGTGAGGAGAATCCTTAGATGTTTCAAGGTTGCTTCGGGGCTTCGTATTAACTTTAACAAGTCTTGCGTGATTCAGATTGGTAACTGTGGTGGTAGGGAGAAGAATTGGGCTGCCTTGTTCAAAAGTGTTAAAGGCAAACTGCCAATAAGCTATTTGGGGTTGCCTCTGGGGGGACAGCCCAGTTCCAAATTGTTTTGGAATGATTCAGTGAACCGTATTGCAACGAGGATGGCTCCGTGGAAGAAGATGTTTTTGAATAAAGGGGGTAGACTAATTCTTATTAGATCAATTATGTCAAGCATTCCGACCTATTTTATGTCTATGTTTAAAATTCCAGTGGGGGTGGCTCAGAAAATCGAGAGGCTTCAACGCAGTTTCTTCTGGGGGGACGGTAGAGAGAAGAGGAAATTACATGCCTTGAAGTGGGATATGTTGTGTAATTGTAAGGAGAATGGGGGATTGGGAATTGGGTCGGTTCTTGATAAAAATAAAGGTTTATTAGCTAAATGGATGTGGAGGTTCGGGAAGGAAGATAAGTCGCTCTGGAAAAGAATTATTTGTGCCAAATATAATGTTTTGACGAAAGATTTAAGTTGGAATTGGAATGTTGGAAAATCTTGTTCGATTTTCATCAAAACTATTGGGGAGCTGTTTGTGCAGAATTCTAAGATGGCGAAAGTGATGGAGGATGGGTTTAAGGTGATTTTGGGTAGGGGTGATAGAATAAGATTGTGGGATGATCTTAAGGTAGGTGGAGTGATGGTGAAGGAGGCTTTTCCTAGGATGTTTGCGCTTGCATCCATTAAAAACGGTAGGGTTTTAGAGTATGGCAGCTGGGTTGACAGTAAATGGAATTGGAATATTCAACTTAGGAGACCTTGCTTTAGTTGGGAACTGGATCAGTGGGCTGCTTTGAGGAGTTTCCTGGATAGTTTGGGCATCCGTAAGTCGATTCCGGATACGGTGGGCTGGAGTTTGTGTCCATCGAGTCAATTCTCTGTGAAATCAGTGTGGAAAAATCTGGGGAAAAATGATACAGGGGAGCTGGCTGAGTTTAAAAGGATTTGGAAGAATATTTGCCCCCAAAAAGTGGAAATTTTTGTGTGGCAATTATTACATGGAAGGGTCTTTGTGAGGGAGATGCTGAAACGCTTTGGTTTGTTGGTGGATGACAGTACAGAATGTCCCATGTGTGGAGCTGCGGAGGAAACGATTGATCATCTTTTTCTCCAGTGCAATTGGACTTGGAATCTGTGGACTGCTTGTATGAATTGGTGGAGAGTGAGTTGCTGTCCTTCGGATACCTTGCTGAAGTGGTGGTGTAGTTGGACAGGCCTATGTCCCAGCGTGTGTGTGGAAAGAGCTTGGAGCTCTTTGTTCTTTGCTATGGTTTGGACAACTTGGGAATCTAGGAACGAGAAGGTTTTCAAAGAGGTTTCGATTTCTGTTGTCCAAGCGGCAGATATGGTAAAGTTTCGTGTAGGGTGGTGGTTTAAACACATTAGTAAAGCTTCGGGTGATCCTATAACGTTAATTCTGTTGAGTATAGCGGAGAGATGTAAAGTTGTTAAGAAGGCTAAGCGTTCTAAAGTTAAGTTTTGGATTCCTCCGGTTGCGGAAACTTTGTTGTTCAACGTGGATGGCGCCGTCAAGGGATCGCCGGGGCATGCTGGCGTGGGGGGGGGGTGCTGCGGGATAGTTCAGGGAAGGTGCTGTGTGTGTTTGCTGAAAATATTGGGATTCAAGATTGTATTTCGGCTGAGATTTATGCTATTACTAAAGCCTGCTCGCTGTGTGGTTCCAGATCAGACGTGAATTCGAAAAAAATCATTGTAGTGAGTGATTGCAAACAGGTAGTTGCTTGGATTAATAGTAAAGGTGTAGGGGATTGGAATTATTTACAGCAAATTCTGGAGATCAGAGATATGCTTGCTGCCTTGGGTCAGGTTTCGGTTGAGTTTAGGCCTAGAGAGACTAATTTTTTTGCAGATTTTCTGGCAAAACAAGGTGTTGTAGGGGTTGGGAATGTGTTGTTGTGGCTCTAAGGTTAGAGGCGGGGTGTGTGGTTGGTGGTGTTTTGTTTGTTTTTTGCGTTTTTCTGTCGCTTCTTCTGTGCTTTCCCTGTCAAAGTTCAGCGACAGGGGCTGTGTGCGTATGCCCCTGTCGCGGTTGTTTTGACGTTTGTTGGGTGGTGCGTTTTTCGGGCTCGTTGTTGTTTCGTTTTGGCTTGGTGCCGCTTGAATAAAGTTTTGCTTTTCAAAAAAAAAAAAAAAATCAAGAACCTTTTTTTTGGGTTTCCGGTGCATATGATCCAGGAAACCAAAAATAAATAAAAATTGTTTCGTGAATTATATACATTGGACACATTGACAACATACAAAATTAAACTTGAATTTTTTTATTTTTTATTTTTTGGAGAACAAATTGAACTTGAACTTTGTTTGTGGAACATGCAAAATTATATTCTTTGATGAATTTTTTATTTTGTTAAATTGAACTTTGTTTGTAGAAAAACATTCAATATCTTATAAAGAATAGTGCATGTTAAATTACTTCTTTTAATTAATATGAGTATAAATGTAAAATTACTTAAACATGTTGACAGTACATTTAGATGTGAGAAAAATTAAAACAAATATGTCATTCAGGTTCAGATTTCAGTCCATATTTAGTCTTCAGAAAAATTCAGGACTGTTCAGTCTTCACACCAAAACAACAATCGACCCCCAAGTTAATGTATACCCGACAATAGGGGCGTAACTCAACTAGTAGATGAACGAGCTTGGGGTTTAGGCAAATAACTCTTAGGTCAGTAGCTCGAATATCCTATCAATAACAAAAACTTTCAAAAAAAATACTTGGTTCCAAATTAATAGATATTGTAAAAAATTAAAAAAAATAAAAATAAAAAATGCATACCCTTATGACACACATAATATACTCTATGTAACTAAGGGTGTGCGTTTTCGGTTTGGTTTGGGCTGAAGCTCAATGTCAAACCAAACAAATATAGATCGGTTTGACTATATTTCAACCCAAACCAAACCAATGTGATTTTTTAAACCGATCCAAACCAAACCAAAAAAGGTCGGGTTGGTTTGGATAGGTTTATTGCTTTAGATTTTAACTCTTTTTTTTTTTTTGTCGGTATTATATTATAAAAAATATTTAAATAAAAAATCATAACATAAAATATTAATTATATATATACATGTATATATACCGCGATTAAAGACATTGTAAGGATTCCCATTGTTGATTGGCTTATTTCGTAGACAAACCACATATTGGGGATTTGAATTGTAAGGGTAATTAGGTGATTGAAGATCATGCTCAAAGGACATTTTCAAGACCTCAAGGGAAGAAGCACTCCAAAGGTATAATTCTTAGTGTTTCTTGTAATGAAGAGAAATAGATGCACACACACACAACACTTGCATAATTCTTCTTATTGTATGATTGTGTGTCCTTATTTTGTGTGTATTAATGTTCATTTAATTTCTCTTCTTGCATTCTCTGTTGATTGCATCATGTATAGAAGGTGATGCATTGTGGTTGTTATGGCCGCTGTTCACCCGCCCTACAGGCGCTCTACGAACAGCGGTCAAAAGGGGTTTTGAGCAATTTGCTCTTGGCCGCTCTACAGCCGCCCTACGTAGAGCGGTGCCACTGGTCGATTTAATTGACCGCTCTTCACCCGCTGTTCAACCGCTCTACGTAGAGCGGGTGAACAGCGGTTCATAACCCGAGAGCAACCGCTCCTAGGTCGCCTGGAACTCGCCCTACGTAGGGCGATCATGAAGAACTTTGTTCTTCATTTCCCAGGTGGACCGCTGTTCAACCGCCCTACGTAGAGCGGGTGAACAGCGGTCAAGGCATATCTTCTGCAAACTTTTCAAAACGACGTCATTTCATCTAGGGGTCCTATTTAAGTATCATCTTCTTCCTTGCTCGTTTTTGTGAGCTCAAAATCAGACCTTAGAGTGAGAAACTCAAACCCTAGAGAGAGAAAGCTTCAATCTTGCTTCTTTGACTCTCCAAACTCAAAACCCATGTGCATCTAACATGTTTCATGCATCAATCTTCCATGGGTCTTCTTCATTTATGACTTGGTAAGTAGAACAAACTCAACATCTTCATTTATTGTTCTATCTTAGTCAAGACATGTCTTTTATTGCTTAGTTTAGCAAATCTTCACTCTTATTGCATATTTAGTGAAGTTATGACATGATTGGGTTTTGTTTGTGGTAGCTTACATGATTAGGATGATTTTCCCTAAATAGCTAACCCTAGAACATTCTTGTACAATTGGTTGATGATTAGGTTGATAGATTAATGTTTATTTATCTAGTCAAGCTTAATTGAATGTTCTTGTGGATTTAATTGACAATTATGTTGTTAGAAATTCTCTACAACTAATTGAGTTCACATGTTTGAACATGTTGACATTGTTTGATAGCTAGGATTGTTTTGTGATTGATAACATCTAGCTAAGCTTTATGATATGTCATTTAGCTTTTGATATCTAGGATTGATTTCATTGATATATCATCATTCTAGGTAAGCATATAGAGTTGCCTTGCTCTTGTTGCATTTTGAGTATTTCATATATTCACTTAGGTTGTTTTCTCTTCATTGAGAACTAAGTCTTGTGTTGCTTCCGGGATTAGGTTGCATAAATCACAAGCATTGGGACTAGGTTCACTTATACCGGGATTAGGTAGGTGTGTGATTACTTCCGGGATTAGGTTGTAATCGTTTTACACATTTAGTGGATTCGAGGTTCAAGTGTGGCTCACTTACATAGCCCGTGGTTTTTCCCGTGAGGGTTTCCACGTAAATATCAAGTGTCTTTTAATTTCCGCACCATATTACACTTGCTTTTGTATTTTGACTAGTGGAGGGTATTTTCGTAATCTTGACCATTAACGAAAATTTGGTAAAATCGGATAAAATCTATTCACCCCCCCTCTAGATTAATATTGAACACACCATAATTTGTTTCAATTGGTATCAGAGCAGGTTCCTAGATATACATAGGTGATCCTTGCTCATTTTGGTGTGTTTTGCATTTGTGTGATTTTTGTTCATTCATACATTGTGCATTCATTTCATTTCATTCATAAACACAATGAGTGGAAACGGTGGTAGCAACGAAGGGGCTTCTAGCACACGTCCTCCTCTTCTCACCGGATTGAATTACTCCTCATGGAAAGGGAAGATGGAATCCTACATATGTCAACTTCATGACCGAGCATGGATGTCGGTTGAAGATGGATATGATCTTCCCATGATGACTCCTACGGGTGGAGGAGAAGAAGTTTTGAAGCCTAAGGCACAATGGAGTGCACAAGAATTTGAGGCGTCAAAATGGAATAGGAAGGCTATGCATGCCATCCTATGTGCCATGGATGAGAATCAATACAAGTTGATTCAAAACACTAGGGTTGCTAAGGAGGCATGGACAATCCTAGAAGTTGCTCATGAGGGAACCGAAGTTGTGAAGGACTCCAAGCTTCAAGTTCTCCAAACTCAATTTGAGATGCTCAAGATGGAGGAGAATGAGTGCTTCAACGACTTCGAGATCAAGTTGATGGACATAGTCAACCAAAGTCATCAACTTGGTGATCCTTATTCGGATAGGAGGATTAAACAAAAGATTATGAGATCCTTACCGGATAGGTTTGAGTCAAAGGTGACGGCTTTAGAAGAAAATAGTGGATATAAGGATATGAAGCCGAGTGAAGTCATTGGAAGACTTCTAGCCTATGAGTCTAGGAAGGGTCCTAGCACTACTCCTCCTAAAAAGCAAAAAGGTATTGCTTTGAAAGCTTCTAAGGATGAAAAGGAGGTGAAGAATGACTCGGATGAAGACATGGCCTTGTTTGTGAAAAGATTCAACAAGGTTATGAAGTTTGGAAAGAAGGGATTTGGTTTTAGAGGCCAAGACAAGAAAAAGGTTCCCTTCAAGAAGTTTGAACCAAGGCAAGAGAGGACCGAAAGGAAAGGGGTCCGTTGCTTTGAGTGTGGCGGGATTGGTCACTTTGCTCCCGAATGTGCTAATCACAAGGAAAAGAAGAAGGGAAAAGTGATGGCCGCCACTTGGAGTGGAAGTAGTGATGACTCCAATGAAGAAGACGATTCTTCGGATGATGAAGACATCATGGCTAACTTCCTAGCTTTTGCCTCTTCTCACAAGAGCAAAAGTGGTAGTGAAAAAGAGGAAGAGAGTCAAAGGGAAAGTGACTCTAGTGAAGATGACTCCGATGCTAACTCCACTAATGGATATGTGGAGAAAGAAGTGTTAGTTGAATATCTTAAGGAGTTTAGGAGCTTAGAGATGAAAACAACTAAGAAGATCAAGATGTTGAGAGAAGAAAATGTTGAGCTTTCATCTCACAATGATCTCTTAAGTGAAGAAGTGGAAAGACTTAAGAAGAGAGAAGATAAGCTAAAAGAGGAGTTAGCTTTATCTAGGAGGAATGAAGAAGGTTTGAAGAGGGAGCTTGTTGAAGCTAAGAAGTCACTTACTAGGATGGACTCTAGCACCAAAAAATTAGATCACATGCTTGGTGTTGGAAAGAGTCCATGTGACAAGAGAGGTCTTGGGTTTGAAGATTGTCAAGAGACCACCTCTTCTAAGAAGACCGTGTTTGTTAAGAGCTTGGGTAACATAGAAGCTTCTCCGGTGCACACTCCTAGGAAGAAAATAGATCTAGGACAAAACTCAAAAAGTGCACAAGTGAAGATGGCACCAAGGAGACAACCTCAAGCCAACATTCCTCATCTATTGGCTCAAAAAGGGAAAAATCCAATCATGCAAGTCCAACATTGGAAGCAAGATAGACCGGTTCAACAAAGGAAATGGATTGAACCCACTCAACCACAAAGAAATGGGAAGGCTCCCATAAATGCTCAAGGCAATGGTATGATTCCTCAATTCATTCCCATTTGTCACTTTTGTGGTTTTAATGGTCACATAAGACCAAATTGCTTTCGATATATTAAAATGTGTAGAACTAGAAGCATGATTGAGAAGAGAAAGACTAGAGCCAAGATGCATGTTCCTAGGAATAATGAGACTAATTTGCATGATCCTAGGATTACTAGAGCCCATGTACCAAAGACCTTTAAGAAAGAAAATGTTGTTCTTAAATGGATTAGAAAGAATGAAAATGTTTGCCATGTTGCACAAATTGCCTTGAAGGCAAATTCTTCTAATCTTTGGTATCTTGATAGTGGGTGCTCTAGGCACATGACGGGAAACAAGAGTTTCTTCGAGACTCTTGTTATGGAGGAAGGAGGAAATGTCACCTTTGGTGATGGATCCAAAAGGAATGTCATAGGGAAAGGAACCATCTCCGTTCCCGGATTGCCCTCCTTATCCAATGCTTTACTTGTTGATGGCTTGAAAGCCAATTTGATTAGCATTTCTCATCTTAGTGATGAAGGATATTCCGTCTTGTTTAACAAAGAGAATTGCTCTATCTTAAAGCCCGATGGACAAACCTTATTGAAAGGTATGAGATCTAGCGACAATTGCTATTGTCTTGAAGCTAGAATAGTCTCAAACAATGTGTCCAAGGATGAGCAAATTGAGTTGTGGCATGAAAGACTTGGCCACATGAACTTTCGGGATCTACGGACCCTTGGAAAGTTTGAATGTGTGCGTGGCCTCCCTAAGCTTGGGAAGAAAGCCAATGGTATTTGTGGACCTTGTCAACAAGGAAAACAAACTAAAGGCATGCACAAAAAGGGCAAGTATCTCTCCACCAAGGAGCCCCTAGAGCTTCTCCACATGGATCTTATGGGTCCTATGCAAACCGAGAGCTTGGGTGGAAAGAGATACATTTTTGTTTGTGTAGATGATTTCTCTAGGTTCACATGGACATATTTTCTTAGAGAAAAATCCGAAACTTTTGATAAGTTTAAAATGCTTTGTACTAAACTTCAAAATGAAATGAATTCTAACATTAAAAGCATAAAACGGATTAGAAGTGACCATGGGAGGGAATTTGAGAATGCTTCTTTTGAAACCTATTGTGATAGTATAGGTATCTCCCATGAGTTTTCGGCTCCTAGAACACCTCAACAAAATGGAGTTGTTGAGAGGAAAAATAGGGTCCTTCAAGAGATGGCCCGTGTGATGTTGCTTAGCAACAATGTGTCTAGGAATCTATGGGCCGAAGCCATCAACACGGCTTGCTACATAGGAAATAGAGTTTTCCTAAGGCCCGGTACTAGGAATACCTCCTATGAGTTATGGAAAGGCAAGAGGCCAAATGTTAGCTACTTCCACACATTTGGAAGCAAATGCTACATTTTAAATGACCGAGATCAACTTGGCAAATTTGATGCTAAGAGTGATGAAGGTATCTTTATTGGCTATGCCTTGAATAGTAGAGCCTATAGAGTTTTCAATAAGAAAACTCTAAGTGTTATGGAATCATCTAATGTTGTTTTTGATGATGAAAGGCTCAAGTGTAGTAATCATGAGGAGGAGGTTATTCTTAGTGATGATTCTCCTTTGGAGAAGGTTGTTGTGACTCCTAATGTGGGGACATCCAATGTTGTTGAAAATGACACACAACCTATTGATAGAGTTCCTAACTTGGACTCTAATGAACCCGCTCCATGGGTTAGAAGACTCCATAACAAAGAAGATGTTATTGGAGATGTGAATGAGGGTGTTAGGACTAGAAGGCAAATAGCTAATCTTATTAGCTTCACATGCTACACCTCTCAAATAGAGCCCAAAAAGATTGATGAAGCTCTAAATGATGAGTTTTGGGTTCTTGCCATGCAAGAAGAGCTAAACCAATTCAAAAGGAATGAGGTTTGGACTCTAGTTCCTAGGCCTAAGACCACTAATGTCATAGGCACAAAATGGATATATAGGAACAAATCCGATGAGGATGGCAACGTAGTGCGTAACAAGGCAAGACTTGTTGCACAAGGATACTCTCAAATTGAGGGTATCGACTTTGAGGAGACTTTTGCTCCCGTTGCCCGCCTAGAGTCCATTAGGCTTCTCTTGTCCATCTCTTGTGTGCACAAGTTCAAATTGCACCAAATGGACGTTAAGAGTGCCTTCCTCAATGGCTTCTTGCAAGAGGAAGTGTTTGTTGAGCAACCCAAGGGGTTTGTGGATGCACACCACCCCAACCATGTCTATCGCCTCAAGAAGGCTCTTTACGGGTTGAAACAAGCACCGAGGGCTTGGTATGAGCGCCTCACTCAATTTCTTGTCAACAATGATTACACAAGAGGTAGTGTTGACAAGACTCTATTCATCAAGAAAGACAATGATGAGCTTTTTATAGCTCAAATATATGTTGATGATATAGTGTTTGGATCCACCAACAACACCAAAGTCCAACAATTTGTTGATGTTATGTCTCATGAATTTGAGATGAGCCTTGTTGGTGAGCTTAGTTACTTCCTAGGTTTGCAAATTAGGCAATTAAGTGATGGAATCTTCATATCCCAAGCCAAATATGCCAAAAACCTAGTGAAGAAGTTTGGTCTTGAGAAAGCCAAACATTGTAACACACCCATGAGCACCACTTTGAAACTAAGCAAAGATGCTAGTGGTAAAAGTGTAGAACAAACACTTTATAGGGGTATGATAGGAAGCTTGCTTTATTTGACCGCAAGTAGGCCCGACATATCCTTTAGTGTGGGTGTGTGTGCTAGGTACCAATCCGATCCCAAGGAGTCCCATCTCTCTTGTGTCAAGAGAATCATTCGATTTGTGAATGGGACTTCTAACTATGGGATTTGGTACTCTTTTGACACTAATGCTAGTCTTGTAGGCTTTAGTGACGCGGATTGGGCCGGAAATTGTGATGATAGGAAAAGTACATCGGGCGGTTGCTTTTTCCTTGGAAACAATCTTGTTTCTTGGTTTTGCAAGAAGCAAAACTCAATCTCCTTGTCCACGGCGGAGGCCGAGTACATAGCCGCGGGGAGTGGATGCACACAACTCCTATGGATGAAGCAAATGCTAGTAGACTACGGATTCAACCAAGGTACACTCACTCTCTTTTGTGATAACATGAGTGCTATTAATATTTCCAAGAATCCGGTTCAACATTCTAGAACTAAGCATATTGACATCCGTCATCATTTCATTAGAGATCTAGTTGAAAATAAATGCATTGTACTTGAGCATGTAGGTACAAATGATCAACTAGCCGACTTGTTTACAAAACCTCTAGATGCTACTCGATTTAAAACTCTTAGTAGATCTATTGGAATATGTCTTGTGGAGTGATGAGTTCTAGTATTTGACCCCAATAAGGGGAGCTCAAGCAAAGAGAGCAAACTTGCATGAATTGTCATATGCAAAAAGTTAACTTCTTTTATGCTCTTTTATGATTGTTTGAGAATGCTTGGTGAATAACATTGATTAATGCTTTAATAATGTTTTTAATAACACCTTGCACGGTTGCCTAGCATGTACTGCATGATTTCTATTTTTGCTTGAGTGTGTTTATCCATTTGAGGAATGTTCTACTTGTTAGTACATGTGATTGACCTCAAATTATTCTCCATGTTCATGATTCTTTGATATGCATTCTTAAGCTCTCTCTTGAAAAAGGGCTACTGGCAATATGACGTGCAGCCGCCCAATGTAGGAAATGGCTACTCATTTGAAACCGAGTGAAAGCATTCAAGAGAGTTACATTAGCATGATAAACAGAAATACATGCTTTCTAGGATAAAGGAGAAAAACAGAAAAGTTGAAATGTGTTTGATGATGTGTGTGAAGCATTGCTTAATAAAGACCTCAAAATTGTTGATTGATGATGTGTCTTGCAATGTAGAAAAGATGATATATTTTTTTTTGATGTGATTAGTACACTCTGCACACAAATGCTTGGATATATATCTTCTTGTCATAACAACAGGGCTCTAATTGGTTTGACTTCATTTGGAAAACCTGTTGATTGTTGCTTTGATTGATTCTTATGCATGAGCTCAATAGTGCTTGTATTACATGCTAAGCAACTTTTACACACACACATTTTTCTGTGAATAAAATCTCCTTGAATCTCTCTCAATTCTTGAATTGCATAAAGTTCGTTTATATAATTATGCAAATGCCTTTTGTGCAAATAGCTCTCTTTGCTAAAGCAATCCTATAGGGGGAGCTCCTTTGCCTATCTCATGACAAAAAGGGGGAGAAGTCTTGAGAGATATAGGGGGAGCATTGTGTATGCTTTGGGGAGAAGTTTGAGAGAGAGTAACCTTTGAGGGGGAGCATTGCATACTCATACATTGCATGATATTGTGGTTAAAAGATTCATATGCAAATGCTTGTTTTTCTTTCACTTGATCATCTCACATACACTTGCTTTGGAAGTGTAATCTAATTGTTTTGAAGGTTTGGTTATTCTACAAGAGATTGAAGACTTGAAGTTTATTTTTCTTATCTCTTTGTACTTTGTAATGTAGAATTTCCCGAAGTTTCATTTATCTTGTGAGGATCAATGTGAGTGGTGGTTTTGTCACGAAATAGCCAAAGGGGGAGATTGTAAGGATTCCCATTGTTGATTGGCTTATTTCGTAGACAAACCACATATTGGGGATTTGAATTGTAAGGGTAATTAGGTGATTGAAGATCATGCTCAAAGGACATTTTCAAGACCTCAAGGGAAGAAGCACTCCAAAGGTATAATTCTTAGTGTTTCTTGTAATGAAGAGAAATAGATGCACACACACACAACACTTGCATAATTCTTCTTATTGTATGATTGTGTGTCCTTATTTTGTGTGTATTAATGTTCATTTAATTTCTCTTCTTGCATTCTCTGTTGATTGCATCATGTATAGAAGGTGATGCATTGTGGTTGTTATGGCCGCTGTTCACCCGCCCTACAGGCGCTCTACGAACAGCGGTCAAAAGGGGTTTTGAGCAATTTGCTCTTGGCCGCTCTACAGCCGCCCTACGTAGAGCGGTGCCACTGGTCGATTTAATTGACCGCTCTTCACCCGCTGTTCAACCGCTCTACGTAGAGCGGGTGAACAGCGGTTCATAACCCGAGAGCAACCGCTCCTAGGTCGCCTGGAACTCGCCCTACGTAGGGCGATCATGAAGAACTTTGTTCTTCATTTCCCAGGTGGACCGCTGTTCAACCGCCCTACGTAGAGCGGGTGAACAGCGGTCAAGGCATATCTTCTGCAAACTTTTCAAAACGACGTCATTTCATCTAGGGGTCCTATTTAAGTATCATCTTCTTCCTTGCTCGTTTTTGTGAGCTCAAAATCAGACCTTAGAGTGAGAAACTCAAACCCTAGAGAGAGAAAGCTTCAATCTTGCTTCTTTGACTCTCCAAACTCAAAACCCATGTGCATCTAACATGTTTCATGCATCAATCTTCCATGGGTCTTCTTCATTTATGACTTGGTAAGTAGAACAAACTCAACATCTTCATTTATTGTTCTATCTTAGTCAAGACATGTCTTTTATTGCTTAGTTTAGCAAATCTTCACTCTTATTGCATATTTAGTGAAGTTATGACATGATTGGGTTTTGTTTGTGGTAGCTTACATGATTAGGATGATTTTCCCTAAATAGCTAACCCTAGAACATTCTTGTACAATTGGTTGATGATTAGGTTGATAGATTAATGTTTATTTATCTAGTCAAGCTTAATTGAATGTTCTTGTGGATTTAATTGACAATTATGTTGTTAGAAATTCTCTACAACTAATTGAGTTCACATGTTTGAACATGTTGACATTGTTTGATAGCTAGGATTGTTTTGTGATTGATAACATCTAGCTAAGCTTTATGATATGTCATTTAGCTTTTGATATCTAGGATTGATTTCATTGATATATCATCATTCTAGGTAAGCATATAGAGTTGCCTTGCTCTTGTTGCATTTTGAGTATTTCATATATTCACTTAGGTTGTTTTCTCTTCATTGAGAACTAAGTCTTGTGTTGCTTCCGGGATTAGGTTGCATAAATCACAAGCATTGGGACTAGGTTCACTTATACCGGGATTAGGTAGGTGTGTGATTACTTCCGGGATTAGGTTGTAATCGTTTTACACATTTAGTGGATTCGAGGTTCAAGTGTGGCTCACTTACATAGCCCGTGGTTTTTCCCGTGAGGGTTTCCACGTAAATATCAAGTGTCTTTTAATTTCCGCACCATATTACACTTGCTTTTGTATTTTGACTAGTGGAGGGTATTTTCGTAATCTTGACCATTAACGAAAATTTGGTAAAATCGGATAAAATCTATTCACCCCCCCTCTAGATTAATATTGAACACACCATAATTTGTTTCAGACATGTTTGACGGCATCTATGCTTTTGAAACCTTATTACATCAATCAATCAAAATAATTGTATCCAAACAAATAAATAAACTATAAAAGCTTAAAGTAATCGATAAAAGTTATAAAACCTGGACGAAATAGAAAACGTAGGTGGATTTTATATTTTAGTTTTACTTTCTAAAATATGTGTTTTGGTTTGGGTTGGTGAATTATTTCACTCAACCCAAACCGAACCACCTTTAATTGGTTTGTCCAAAAGACAACCTGAACCACGCATTTTTAATATTTGTAATCGAACCAACCCAAACTTTTTGGGTTGGGTTGGGTTGGTCGATTTGGTTTGGTTTGGCTGTTTTTTGCACACCCCTAAATGTAAAGACGTTGCATTTTCATTTTTATTACTACTGGTTTCGGTTGTCACTCTCTAAATATAATGAGATAATAAACTAGTTAAACTAAACTTTATGATTCAAGTACTCCCAATATATATCCAATTAGGACTAGGGTTGCACATTTTTCCCCAAATCTCCATTTCCCCGTGTCCCTATCCCCATTTGGGGAAAAAACAATTGGGGGAAAATGAGGAAATGGGTGGGAATGGGGATGATTTTCATCCCAAATTGAAATGGAGAAGGGGATGGGGATGGGGATGGGGAAATTTCCCCATCCCCATCCCCATTTCCCCATTTTCACCACTAATATATTGAAATGGGGATGGGGATGAGGTAGATCCCCCATCCCCTAAAACATTATAAATATATATATATATATATGTGTGTTATTTTATTTTTATTTGAAAACCTAATTATATAAACCTCATTTACACTAATGGATTATCGAAATACTTTATTTTATAATGGATTTTCTTTTATATTTGTAATGCACTAATAGATTTTATTTTGTATTTGTAATGGAATATTTTTATTTTTTTTTTAATTTGTGATTTTTAGTCAAATGGGGAAACAGAGAAACAAGGAATGTACTTCCCCCCAAAATTCCCCATCCCCATTTTCCCCATTTCCATCCTCATTTCCCTAATGTAAAACCCTAATTAGGACGCCAAATAATTACTTAGAAAATAAGGGCCAGTTTGGTATTGCTATAGCTTTTATAATAATCACTGTTAGTTGTACTGAAGGAATAATCAGCTGTGAAGTTAATCAACAGATGTTTGATTAATTATACTTTTAAAATTGCTGTATAGCTCAAAAGCAGTGTATGTATGTTTGGTAATTTTATTTCAAAAGTGCTGAAATTAGTTACAATGACTAAAATATACATGATTTTAGAATTTTATTTTATTTTTTTCATTAATTATATATATTAAATCAATATTTAAGTAAAATATTTAAATTAGAAAAAAAAAATCCATAATAATAATAAAAATATTTTTTTTAAAGGTTGAAACAAATAACATGGTGTGTTCTAATATTAATCTAGAGGAGGGGTGAATAGATTTTACCAAATTTACCCAATTTTTGTGTTTAGTCAAATTACGAAAATGCCCCAAACTAGTCAAAACAATAACAAGTGTAATATGGTGCGGAATTATAAAAGACACTTGATATTTACGTGGAAACCCTCACGGGAAAAACCGCGGGCTGTATAGTGCGCCACACTCGAACCTCGAATCCACTAAATGTGTTAAACGATTACAACCTACTCCCGGTATATAATCACACACCTACCTAATCCCGGTATGAGTGAACCTAGTCCAATTGCTTGTGTGACCACCTAATCCCGGTGTCCGACCTAATCCCGGTCTATCACAACAAGACTTCAATTGCTTGCGATCTAAGCAACCTAATCCCGGAAGCTACACACAAGACTTACTTCTCAATGAAGAGATTACAACCTATGTGAATATATAATGATATTCAATGAGCAAATAAAGCTAGGTAACCTTAGATGCTTATCTAGGATGATTAGATAACAATAAATGCAATCCTAGATGTCAATAGCTAAATGACATGTCAAATAGCTTAGCAAATCATAGATAAAGTAACCTAGATGTTGCTATCAAAGTACAACACACAAACATGTCAACACAACAATCTCTATTTTGTATCTAGAATATATTCTAAGAGCATACAAATAATATAAGAGATTTCTTTAATAAATAAAACACTAAGCTTAGATGAGATTAGTGAAGAACATACCAAAGGATGTGTGTTGACCAAAACCCATGCAAGCAAGCATCCTAACTATGCTAGAAAATGCTAGATGATATTTAGATGCATATGTGAAAGGTTTTGAGTGTGTAAAAATGAGTTCTTGATTTGATTTTCTCTCAAATATCTCTCTTTCAAGTTTAGGGTTCTTTTAGAGTCAGAGAACTAAGTTAGAGATATGAGAAAGTATGATATTTATAGGCATCAAGAACAGGGCAAGTGAAAAGACAATTTTGCCCTTGAAATCACCGATCGGTGGTTTCATTCTGTGGTCGTGGCCGCAGAATGTAACCGCTGAATTGAACCCGAGAAGTAGGGGATCATTCGGCGACCAGATTCGGCGGTCAATCGAAACCGCCGATCAAAACCCAAAAAGAAACCGACCTTAAAATATCTAATTCGACGGTTTCAATTCGGCGGCCAGGCCGCCGATTAAACCGCAGAATCAAACCCGAGAATAATAAATGCATCAGGTCAATTCGGCGGTTTAGATTCGGCGGCCTGACCGCCGATCGTAACCGCAGATCCAATCCAGAGCTTTCTGGAATCAAACGGCGGTTTCATTCGGCGGTCGTGGCCGCCGATCAATCCGCCGTTTCACCAATGATGGTGAAACCAAAGGAGAAGCCAAGGGCATTCTCCGAAGGCGATCTTCGCGCAAAACCAAGCACATTATCGTGCAAGCGCGGACGTTTCCGAACATATTCGGGAAACGAAATACACGACACAAACAAACACACAACAAGATATAATCAAACAAAGTGCTAGTGTGTAATGTGACATGTGAAGAGAATGCACACATATGCAAGTATGCTAAGTGTGTGTGTGCTTCTAGATCTCTTCAATGAAAACCAAGCACTAGAGATATACCTTTGGAGTGCTTGTCACCTTGAGGTCTTCCATCACCTAATCTACCCTTACAATTCAAACCCCAACTTGTGGTTTGTTCACGAAATAAGCCAATCAATAAAGGGAATCCTTACAAAGGTTTTATAAATCAAATCAATATTTAATTAGAATCTTTAATTTTAAGATGAAATAAGGTATATAAATGATTTTAATTTGATTTCATAAGGATAATAATGATATTTTAAAAGATTCATTAAATGCTGAAATAGATTATTTCATAATCACTTTCAAAAAGTAACCGCCCACCTATTTCTCAAAATCACTGTCAAAACTTACTAGATTATGAATTAATCACTTTTGAAAGTTTAACCAAACATTATTTTATATCAAAATTATAAAATAAACTGATTTTAACTTTTCAAAAGCAATACCAAACTGGCCCTAAATCATCAAATTTTGCAACTTCTGATTAAGAAAAAGATTGGCATGTAGATAAATTAAAATAGTAACTACAGTATTTTAAATTTAAGTTTCGAAAAAAGAAAACCTCGATATTGTTTTACCATAAGACAACCAAAAAAAAAACTTCTTCTTTTTAAGTTTCTTAATTTGAGAATTCGAATTAATTTTTGGATTATTAATACTACGGCCTTGATCGGCCGGAAATTTAACCAAACTAAATTAAGATGTATGCATGACACCCGACCCATCAAAAAAATTCCATGACGGTTTGCGGGTCGGGCTTGCTCAACTTTTAACATTCAGGGCCGAGCCTCACATAAAAACTAAATTATGAGTATTACCCAGCCCAAGCCAGTTTAAGACTTGGCTATCTTCGGTCCTTACGAGCCAACATTTTTTATTCCACTAAGTTGTGGGTTGAAATCGTATCTCCTCCTGAGGTTTTGGAGGCCCCACGACGAATATTTAAAATATGATTGTTTGTTCAATCTCGCATTTAAATCTTGAAAAATCCCGTACTTGATAGTATATATTTATATATATATATAAATAATTTTTTGAGAAAATTTACAAAAGCTTAATCAAAGTAATTTTCATCAAGTTTATATCGCAATAAATAAATAAAATTAAACCCAAAAAAAAAAAAAGTTACGAGCAAATAGATCTGCATGACAGTTTCCACTCAAAGAAATAACTTATGAAAATAAAGAGAGACAAACTTGCTTAGAAAATGAAAAAGGAGGAGAACTCCTCCTTTTTATGTTATTTTTTTTTTTTTTTTTAGAATTTAAAAAATAAATAAATAATGGGTATATTTAGTAATGTTTGGGGTGTGCTTACAAAATATAATTTTTAAAAACTCTTAATGAGATGTACATTCAAAGAGGGATGCACATACAAATTTTTAGGAGCTATTCATTTGTTTTTAATAATTATGATGAAAATTCATATTGAGCCCAATTTTTATATAAGAAATTGATTTCCACATGGTCCAAATTTAATAATTATATTGACCATGTTTTGTGTGTCTAGTGTGAGGAGCATCATCATTTTCTGGACCCCTTATTTATCAAAGTCCAAAAATGTGAGCACTAAACACATAAAAACAAATGGAACCATTATGCAAGTCTAATTTAAAAAAAACAAACACTTCTAATTTAAAATAGATTCATTAATTTTTACTATGTTATCTTGTTTTGGAAATTGGAACCATTAAACCTTTATGCAAGTCTTTCTTTTTTTAGAGCATCTCTAATGTAATGCTATTTTAGTGTGCTTATGCTATAATTTAGCATATTATAGCATATATATATATAGAGAGAGAGAGAGAGAAGAAGAAGAAAAAAAAAAACTCCAATGCAATGCCAAATGTTGTGTCAAATTTGGCACAACAATAAATGTTTTTACTTTAATTACAAAAATATCATTTTCTAACTGTATTGAATGCATTAATTGTTACTTTTATAATTTTATAATTATGGAGTCTTTGCAACTTCCTCCACTTCAATTAGATCCGATATGACAATCCAAAGAAGACCATCATTATACAATCCTGTTGCTCATCGCAGATCATTAATGATGGTCTAGGACCTCTAGATCTCCATTGTTGGGTTTCCATGACTAAAGATGGGGACCCATCGCCCATTCGCGATGGAGACCCAGTTAGGTCTCCAATCTCCATCGTTGATGATCGAAAATAGAAACCCATATGTGTCTTCATCATCAACAATAGCTCCGGATCTACTTTTGATTATTGATGTGAGTTGGGTGCCTCTGTAAAAGAAGAAAAACACTTTAGCGTAAATGAGAGAGAAGGATACAATCAGAATTATAATTTTGTTGTTCATTAAAATATGGGTAAAATTATCAATAGAAAAAATTCATTAAACCAATTTTAGCTCCCCGGTTTTTCCCAAAAAGCTCTTTTTAAAAAGGTAGGTTGGTCTTGGCATATTGTAAAAGAGCTTTGGAGCTCCATGAGCCATTTTTAGGCTCAAAAAGTTCCTCTAAGCCTTTTAGAAGCCATGCTAAACAGGCCATTACTCTTTTTCACTATTTGATTGCAAGAAAATAGATGAATAGATGTTTAAGTTAAAAATGAGATTAGGGATGGGCATTTCCCCATGGGGTTTTGGGGGCAAATTTTGCCCCCAAATGGATTTTGGGGGTGGGGGTGGGGGTGGGGGTGGGGGCAAAATTTGCCCCCAAACATATTTTGGGAGAGGCAGTGGGGGTACCTCTCCCCAAACCCAAAACCCAAAACCCTATTGGGCCCATAAAATAATATATATATTATTTTTATTTTTATTTTTATTTATATAAAAAAAAATTTAACAATTAAAAAAATATATAAATTATAATATTAAATTATTAAAATTAATAAAACTATTTTGTATTGTATTTTTATTATGTTTTTGTTACTTTTCGGATTAAAAATTTGAAATTTTGAATTGAAAAGGAAATGAATGGGGGAAATGGGTTTTGGGGGTGAGGGTGGGGGAACCTCCCCCCAAAACATTCCCACCACCCCCACCCCCACCCCAAATGGATTTTGGGGGAGGTGGTGGGGGTGGGGGTACCCTCCCCCGCCCCATTGAGCCCCCACACCCATCCCTAAATGAGATATGCGATTGTTGGTTCAAGCAGTGTTTGATCTAAGCGGTGTTTGACGTATTATAGGATCGTGTGCAACCTCATTTGGAAAGGGAGATTGTACATGTAATGTGTGATCTTGACATCTTTTAAGAGATCTCAAATCCAATTGGTGTCAAATTTTAATTGAGACTCAAGTGGTATATCACTCATACTTAGATTAAGGTGGTTGTGGATTTGAATTAGAACAAACTAGTAATACTAAACATCCCACCTAAAATCTCATATTTTTTATCCCACCACATGTGGCATGTGAGGTATCAAATTGTGAGTGGATATTCATTAATAATAATTTATCTCACCTACCTCATGTATCTACTTACCATTTAACACCTCAACATACCACATGTGGTAGGATGAAAAAGGTGGGATTTTAGGTGGGATGTGTAGCATTACTTTTAGAACAAATTACACCCAGCCCAACTCAAGTTTAAAGCTTACATTCGGAAACAATTTATTGAAAAACTCACAATAACCTTCCTTCCCGATAAGTGTGACCATTAAAAATTATAGTTGACCGTCTAAAATTAGTAAAAAGGCGAAAATGCTCTTAGTTAATAAAAACATAACATAATGAAGAAAAAAAAAACATTTTTAAAAACTTTAGTTCTCGACCATCCATCTTGGAGATGGAGGCATATGGTGGTGATTTATTTATTTATTTAAAAAAAAAATGGATCTCCACCAAAGATTTTAATTAAATAAAAATAAAATCTCAATGATGGATGGTAGAGATATAAAGTTTATTTTTTTTTAGGGTTAATATTAAAAACCTCCCTTCACTTTTGAACTATTATTGAATGTATAGTTACAAATTACAAATACTTTTATTTTTAGAAACCTCTCCTATAGACTAATACCGTTAACATTCCATTTGTGTTGACTGAGTTTGACCGTTAAGAAGTCTAAAATGTCTCTATTTAAGCTTTAATTGTATTAATTGACCATTATACCCTCATACGTTTACCAATTCAATAAAATAATACAAAATGCGAGAATGTTAACTTGCAAATGAAAAGTTATTTTGTGGACAATTTTATCCCTAAAAATAACAAAATTACAAATGAACCAAAAGCATTGAAAAAAAAAACAAAATATATATTTATTTATGTATTTATTTGTATTTTTTTATAAATCCAAGCAAATACTCATTTCTAATGCTTTTGGTTCATTTGTAATTTTGCTATTTTTAGGGATAAAATTGTCCACAAAATAACTTCTCTTTTGCAAGTTAACATTTCCGCATTTTGTATCATTTTATCAATTTATTTGGTAAAAGTGTGAGGGTATAATGGTCAATTCATACAATTGAAGCTTAAATAGGGACATTTTAGATTTTTTAATAGTCAAATTCAGTCAACACAAACGGAATGCTAACAGTGTTAATCCATATGGAAGGTTTCTAAAATAAAAATATTTGTAACTATACATCTAATAATAGTTCAAAGGTGAGGGGAGGTTTTTAATATTAACCCATTTTTTTATTATTATGTTTTTCTTAATATTTTTTATGAATTTTTAACTAAGAGCCCGGTCGGCCATAAGGGGAAGCAACCTAGCATTTTGCGGGGGCCCCCAACTAGTCCAATCTCACTTCAACTTTTTTTTAAAAAAAATCTCACTTCAATCTTTATTAACAATGTATATATATATATATATATACATATTTTATATTATCAGTTCGAAATGACAATAAATATATCAGGACGAAAAATGTTGACCACTAGATTTACATACTTTGACTCAAAGTGTATGCACTTGTCAAAACTTCTCCATAATCTGTGATCCACATTCTTCGTCTTGATATATTTATTGTCAGTTTGAACTGATAATAGAAAGACTGTATATATATATATATTATTTTTCACATTATATATGGTGCATAAGGTGTTAATTGATTAATGGCTGTTTTGGAAACATATTAGGTCCCAATTGACCAATTCTTTACTTAAAAAGAAGAGTGGTGATAATGAAACCCTTTAAAAACTGTATATAAACCTTTTTCGTAATTATACCCATCAAATTTTTTAAAAAAATTATAATTTGTAAATAAACCTCACTTAATACCAAAAATATCCCTTTTTAAAATTATGTTGCATTATATTTTTGTAAGTACAAACAACTTACACCTATTATTATGTTATTTAATCAATTTTACCATTATTTTAAATTTTATTATTATATTTAATTCTATCACTATTCTTTCTCTTCCCTCACTTTTTCTCCTCTATGTTTTCAATCCACAAAATCAAACACTATTTTTCTTTTCTTTTTTCTCTCTTGACATGTCAAACAACTCTCTTCATTTTTTTATTGATTGTTTTATGTCTTTAAAATCACTACGGTTTGAGGTTTTCTGGTTGGATTTTTTTTATTTGTGAATGTGGTAGGAATGCAAGGTTTGTGTCATGTCCCAATTGATTTGAAAGTAGAAAAGTTTTTAATAAAATTGAAGAACAATTGATATTGATAACAAAAAAAAAAAAGTCTAAAGAGATTTTGATTTTGAAACTAATAATAATTAATTTAAAACTTTTGCAACCAATCTTGGATGATTTTGATTCATTCTTCATACTTAGCAATCAATTTGTATTTCCATAAAAGAAATTGAAAATATATTTGAAATTAGTATTTAAAAAAGAATTCAGGGTTTAAGAAAATGAAAAGAGTTTTTAATAATATATGCTAATATCTAATCATTAATAGGAGACTTCTTTTTTTCACAAAAAATTAAAATAGGAAACTAATTAATAATTATTAGTGGGTCTTCCTGGTAATTTTACTCAAGGGTATTATTGGATTTTAAAAAACATACTAATTTGGAGGTGTACATATAATTTTTGAGGGGTGCAAATATCGTCACTCAAAAAGAAAACCCAGGACCCAATTCCTTACTTAAAAATAAAACTCAAAACTCAAATTCTATAGATCGTAATCCTATTAATATTATAACCTAAAAGTAGTTATTTTACTTAATTCATATCTCATATCATTCACAACAAAACAAAAACAAATTATGGGACCCCGATTTTTATTAGTATCATTGAACTGATCGAGCCTCAAAATGTCTGAAGACGACCTTGCTAAGAGTATTTTTTGTTTTATTTATTTATTGTTTTTAGATTGTCAACTATTACGTTTAAAGGTCAAACTTAACGGGAGGGGAAATCAAAATGAGTTTGTTAATAAGTTGTTTCTAAGAATAAAACCTCAAATCCTAAGTACAACGGATGTATTTTTTTTTATTTTTTTTTTATTTTATTTTTTTTTTTAAAATCAAAGAAAACATTACACAACAGGGGAACCAGAACAATAGCTGGGATCCAACCACAAATACTCCCGAACCGAGGAGAAGGCAATCGAAGCCAGATTATGTGCCAAGGAGTTCCCCGATTTAAAGAAGGCTTGACACTTACACATTCCGACTTCAGAACATAACACCTTAATGTCAATGACTATAAAGAAAGAGTCCCCTAAATAAGAATCTGGGCAAGCCAGAACAGAAACAACAGGAGGGGAGGGGCACTCCACAATAGAAATAGAAAGGAAATTAGATATAGCAAGCGTTAGGCCTTCTCTAAACACCAGCAGAAGACCAACCTCCCTACCGAAAGAGCCCCCCTCAAACATGTCGAACAAGCAGCAATCACTTTACCATTGGAGTCCCGAATGGCAACCCCAACACCAATTCTCGGGAGCTGCTTGCGAAGAACAACACCCACATTAAGCTTTAGGCAACCTAGGGAGGAGCAACCCAATCGGAGGGGGCCCTGCACACAGGAGAGTGAGAAGGAGTAGAGAAGGCCTAAATAGAGTTCTTGAATTCCGCTAGAATATCATTTGCCTAGTTTGCCACCACAGTTAGATCACGGACCTTCTCGTTAATCTGTAGAGAATACGCTAATCCCACACAACCCAAGCAATCATACACACCAGACAGAGAGCATCAATATCCACTTTATCCGCTAAGAATTGGATCACATCCAGAACCTAAAAATCTCTCATAGCAGCAATATGAACACTAAACCAGGTTTCTGCCCAAATTTTCCTAACCTGCTTACACCCAAAGATGGCATGAGAGGTCGTCTCAGCATTAGAGCCACACCTACTGCACAAAGGATCATTCACAATCTTCCTCTTCCAAAGATTCTCCAAAGAGGGGATAGAGTTCAAACAAGTCCGCCAAACGAAGATTTTTACCTTGGGAGGGATATTGAGTTTCCACAGGGAAGACCACCACTTGAATTGCGAAGAAGATGGGGAGGGAATCACTTGAAATTTATTCTAGAGCGTGCAAGTATACCCACTGCTGACGGAATATACTTTTTTTTTGTTTTTATCAAAATGCCATCTTAGAAAGTCATTTCCACCGTTCCAACTGATAGGAATTGACATGATCGCTTCCACATCGATGGGGAGAAGACATTGGTTCATCTTGGTCAGGTCCCATTTCCGCCAAGACCAGTCAATCATCTCAGAGACCGTAATATCCGATCCAGGGTCAAAAATAACCGGTTGGAACGAGGCCGGATAGGGGAACCATTTATTCTGCTCTTATCACCAACAACCCACCTAAAGTCAAAACTAAGAAGTTCTCTTCCCCTGGCTAAACTTCTCCAAATATGGGAGCAACCCGCCTTTATAGGTGCAGGAAGGAAATCGCCATAATTGAAATACTTTGCTTTTAGAACACAAGTAGCCAATGAATTCGGAGCAGAGATGATGCGCTAAGCTTGTTTTGCCAAAAGAGCCTGATTAAAGAGAGACAGGTCCTTAAAACCCAAACCCCTAAGGCTCTTCGGAAGGCACATTTTCTTCCAACTAATCCAGCTAACTTTCCTTTTACCATCATGAGCGCCCCACCAAAACTTTGAAGCCATCGCGCTAAGATCATTGCATAAGCCGATGAGGAGCTTAAACATGCTCATAAAATAGGTCGGGATGGCTTGAGCCATAGCTTTAATAAGGACCTCCTTACCACCAAAGGAGAAAATGTTACCATTCTAACCCCGAAGTCTATTGTCAACACGTTATTTGATATCATTGAAAAGCTTTTTCTTATTTCTACCCACCATTGTGGGAAGACCCAGATACTTGTCATGAGAGTTGCCTACCTCAATCTCCAAAAGGTTCTGGATTTTTGTTCTCGTTGTGACTAGCACATTAAGACTAAAAGTGATAATGGATTTGTTCAAATTTATCCTCTGGCCAGAGCCCCTTTCATAAACATCCAGAATCTGTCTAATATGGTCACCACTGATCTTGGAAGCCTTGCAGAACAGCATACTGTCATCTGTGAAGAAAATGTGACTAATCAGGGGGCTTTCTTTACAGCATCTAATAACAAGCCCCCGCCCATTCCTTTCAAACCTCGAAATCAAACTGGAGAAAGTCTATGAACTTAAAATAAAGAGATAGGGGGATAGAGGACACCCTTGTCTCAAACCTCTTGAAGGGGTATGGTCTTACCATTAAGTTGAAATGAGAGAGTTAAGGTCGAGATGCAATCCATAACCAGGTTGATCCACTGGGACGGAAAGTTCATTTTCATCATAACTGTCGCCAAGAAACCCCATTAAACCCTATCATAAGCTTTACTAATATCCAACTTTAGAGCCATGTACCCATTCCTCTCAAACTTTTTACGCCCCATAGAGTGCAGAATTTCAAACGCCACCAGCACATTGATGAAAATTTGCCAGCTTGGAACAAAAGAGGATTGAAACTAGGAGATAATATGATACAAGCAGGACTTTATTCTGGCAGCCATAGCTTTCGTAACAATTTTATATACCACACAACATAGTGATATAGGCCTAATATCCTAAATTCTCACAAGGTTCTTTACTTTGGGAATAAGAACAATTTTTGTTTCATTAAACTCTCGGATGGATTTCCCCCCATTAAGAATACTAAGGCAAACCCAGGAAACCTCACCACCAACCACATCCTAAGCTTTTTGGCAAAAAAGGGCATGAAAGTCGTCAAGACCCGGGGCTTTTGTGGGGCCTAAATCAAAAACCGCAGCCTTAACCTCCTCTGGAGAAAAAACAGCACCAATTGACCCGGCCATATTCTCGGTCAGTTTAGAACCAATATGTTTTGAGGCATTTAAAGTGTCAATAGAGGAGGGGTTGGAAGAATGGAAGAGGGTGGTAAAAATTCACTTACAACTTTTGTTAAGCCTTCTTCTGAATTTTGAGGGTTACCATTAGCATCAAGGAGGGAGGAGATGAAGTTCTTCTTTTTTCTTGTTGTGGCCTTGTTATGGAAAATTTTGGAATTTTGTCCCCAAACCGAAGCCACTCAATTCTAGACCGTTGTTTCCAAAACAATTCCTCACGTTCCAATAAGCCTTCCACGGTGGTCTCGAGCTGCCGAATGGACAACATAATACTTGGTTTCCCGCAAGAGTTATAGAGCCTATCTATTTCCTTATTTTTCTCCCAAATTTGTTTTCTTAGACTACCGTATCTATCTTTGCTCCAATTACCCAGGATTGAAGCACACCTACTAAGTTTTAACTGTAAATTTTTGAATGGATCAGAGGACCCTGTCCCATTCCACGTTTCCTTTACAATTTTGCTATAGTCCTCCTCTTTAAGCCAGTATGGTTCAAATCGGAATTTTCACTCCCTACGTTTAAGGAAAGGAGCATCAAAATCACACTTAGAAGAATGGGGCGGTGGTTAAACGAATTGAAACCCAGGTGACTAACTTCCGCAGTTCTGAATTTATCCCGCCAGCTCTCGTTAGCAAGGAATCTATCAAGTCTCTCTTGAATATTATCCCTACCTTCCCTTCTATTGTTCCAAGTATATCTCGATCCAGAGAAGCCCAAGTCCGAAAGATCACAATCACCAGTAGCTTGCCTAAACTGAAACATACCCGTAAAAGATTTAGCTGACCCTCCCAATTTGTCGTTTACACTCAGCAGCTCATTAAAATCTCCACCACACACCCATGGGAGATTATCGGAATCCTTTAAACGACGTAAAAGATCCCAAGAAGACATCAGTTTATTAGAATTTGGATCACCGTAGAAACCTGTAAAACGCCAGCAGAAACCATCCATCATTCTCACACGAGCATCTATATGACCAGTAGAGAAAAAGAGTATCGAAACTACATTATTGTCTTTCCAAAGTAACATGAGACCACCACTACTGCCCACACTATCCACACAAAACAACCATTGTATCCAGACAATACTCTACACTTGCCCGCATTAGAACTCTTTAATTTTGTTTCCAAAATAAAAACTACATCAGAGGAATATTTTTTGAGCATCCTTGACAAGGTGTAATTTGTCATTTGGCTTAATACCACCTATTTCTTAAGCCTCAAAATTATGGTAAGGATCATTTGTCTTGGTGGTTAGAGTCTTTAAAATAAAGTTCTACCATTGGAGTTCAAACCTTAGTATATGACTTCACATTTACTCGTAAAACATCAAAGTGTGAGGAGAATCGAGATCATACTTCCCCTAGATGTTAGACCGAATCAGGTCCCCACCAAAAAAAATCCTCGAAATTATAATACTTCAATATAATTTTTAATATTTTTTGTTTTTGAAAATACCCCGGTTTAGTATTTGAAAAACACAGCAAAGTGACAGTTAGAGAAAGGGATTTGGATCCCCTCACCACCTTTACTTGTCCTCACTTTGTCAGTTTTGATTAATTCTTCTTTTTGTAGAGTAAAAACATAAAAATTAATTAAAATAATCTAAACTATTAATTTGTTATATTAGACACGTAAAAATAGATTATAAAGGTGATGACAATTCCCAGAGAGAGAGATGATTTGTTATATTAAACACGTGATAATAGATTATAAAAATAATGACAATTCCAAGAGAGAGAGAGAGAGAACTTGCAACAACCACCAAAAGCCAAAACTAAAACCACCAACTTTTTAACAACCACACTGCTTAATTTCATCGCCACTCAGCGGACTTTCCAACGCTCCACTTTCCCTCTATTTATAATCTCTCTCCAATTTCCCTCCTTCCAAAAAAATAAAAAATGGCTTCTTCTTTGACTACTCACACCACCAACCCCTTCTTTTCTTCCAAACCCCACCTCTCTACTCCTTCTCGGAACCACCACCGTCCTCTGCTCATCCAATGCTCCGCCGCTTCTTCCAAGCTCAAGTCCTTGAAGGCCAGACAGATCATTGACAGCAGAGGCAATCCAACGGTCGAGGTCGATCTCATCACTGATCATGATCTCTTTCGATCGGCTGTTCCCAGTGGTGCCTCTACTGGGATCTACGAAGCTCTAGAGCTCAGAGACGGTGACAAGTCTGTTTACGGCGGCAAAGGTGTCCTCAATGCAGTCAACAATATCAATCACATTCTCGCTCCCAAGCTTGTTGGTATTGATGTTAGGTAATTTAATGTTTTTATTTTCATGTTTTTTAACTAGTCAAAATGATAAATATTATGATTCATTGCTGTTGCTGGTTTGGCTTTGTTGCTATGAACCAGTTCTTATTAATTGATAATTTGCCTTTTTCCTTGTAAATTCTTTATTGGGGATTTGTTTTATATTTTATTGTATGAAAAAAATAGAGTAAATTGTTATGCCTATTTGCATGTTGGTTTTATGGTTGTGACATTATTCCTGTCTGTTTAACTAGAAATCAAGCTGATGTGGATGCTCTTATGCTGGAAATCGATGGAACTCCGAACAAGGCCAAACTCGGGGCTAATGCCATATTAGGAGTGTCTCTGAGTGTGTGCAGAGCTGGTGCAGGAGCGAAAGGAGTACCCTTGTACAAGCACATCCAGGAGTTGTCCGGAACGAAGGAGCTTGTTATGCCAGTTCCAGCTTTTAATGTTATAAATGGGGGAAGTCATGCTGGGAATAATTTGGCCATGCAAGAATTTATGATACTACCGGTGGGTGCTTCATCATTTGCTGAGGCACTTCGTATGGGTAGTGAAGGTCAGTAAACCATCTGGGGACTATGTTTTCCTTGATTCTGGACATGATGCACATGCCTCATTTTTCGTTAACTCTATGATTTTTGTTGTTTCATGAATCGATATGCATTTTGATTTTTCTCAATTTTCCCCACATAAAAAAAAGGGATATCCGGATATACACTTATGCCTTAGTTTCGATTATCCAATTAACTAAGATACCAACTTTGTTATTATTAACAGATTTCCATGGTTTTGGTCAGTTGCAAACAATAAACATGTTTTGTTATTACCATTTAGCTATAATTTAGTACCTTACTTTGGTTAAATAAATTTTCCAGTGATTAGAATGTAATAACTGTTTTATGTTTTTGAGGCTACAGTCTATCATACACTGAAAGGAATTATCAAGGCAAAATATGGACAAGATGCTTGCAATGTTGGAGATGAAGGGGGATTTGCTCCCAATGTTCAGGATAACAGGGAGGGACTTGTTTTGCTTATAGATGCTATTGAAAAGGCTCGTTATACGGGCAAGGTAAGAGTTGCTCATTTGCTTTATACTTTCCTGTTGCAGCTGAAATTTTGCTTATGGTACCTATGCATTTAAATCAATGATGCAGATCAAAATAGGAATGGATGTTGCGGCTTCTGAGTTTTTCACTAAAGATGGAAAATATGATCTAAACTTTAAGAAACAACCGAATGATGGAGCTCATGTGCTGTCAGCTCAGAGTCTCGGTGAACTCTACAAGGAGTTTGTTAGAGATTTCCCTATTGTGTCTATTGAAGATCCATTTGACCAAGATGATTGGAGTTCATGGGCCTCATTGCAGTCTTCGGTTGATATCCAACTTGTAGGAGATGACCTTTTGGTCACTAATCCGAAGAGAATAGCTGAAGCCATTCAGAAAAAGTCTTGCAATGGTTTACTTCTAAAGGTATGCATCTTATCCTTGATGAATTTTATTTTTGTTTTCCCCCCTTTTATCATGACAGTCATATTTTGCCATTACTTGTTATCATATTTTAATCCCTTCTTTTATTAACTTTAATATTGAGTTTTCCTTTTTATCTAGTTATCTCAATGGTTTCTTTTTGAGTTCAAAATTCTTAATTTTTATTTTTTTTGTATCAATTTAACCTTCATATATGCAGGTGTGTTGAATTATTATGCAATAGAAAGTTATGTGAAAATTACCAAACTATATTAGTTATCATATTTGATTTAGACATACTAGATGTTGCAGATAGCACATATATATTAAATATTTGGAATATTACAGACTCCTTGCTAAATTTTGGTTTCATTACAGATGAGATTACTATGATTAAAACTTGAAAATTCCAGGGTATCATTCGGTGAAATTTAAATTATTTATTTCCACCCAGAGATTTTTATGGTAGAGGAAAATATCATGCATATTTCAGCCTTCTCTTTTTCTTCTCCATCGACTCATTATTCTCAATTTTGTAACCGTGTAAAACTTTTACATGGTTCATTTTAAAATCAGCTAACTAGTTGTATCATGTTCAGTTTTATACTGTAATTATATGTAAGAACACATACTACACAGATGCCTCATTTAGATCTATTTATTTTGTTGCAGGTTAACCAGATTGGTACCGTAACTGAATCCATTCAAGCAGCACTTGACTCGAAAGCTGCTGGTTGGGGTGTGATGGTCAGCCATCGAAGCGGTGAAACTGAGGATAATTTTATTGCTGACCTTTCCGTTGGTTTGGCTAGTGGACAGGTTTAATAGCTGAACTTCTTAAAACTATGCTTTCATACTAAATTATATCATTAGTTGTATAAAGTTGACAGTTGCTTGTTCTGCTGTATAGATCAAGACTGGAGCTCCTTGCCGAAGTGAACGGTTGGCCAAGTACAATCAGGTAGAATCAAAGGCTTTATGATTTACCCGTCTCTCATTTCTTTGAATAATTTGTAGTTTCATTCTCTCTCTCCCCCTCCCTCTCTTTTTAACTATAGAAATGCTTATTTGCACTATCATATTGATGGCATGCTGGGAAATTTAGATGTGACAATTTGTTATGGTTAGTTGTGATAACATCTCTATATTCCACAATTTACATAGAACCATATCCTACAAATTATTAGATTGGATTATCTAACACCCCAACTTTATTCAAAATCATTGAATGAGCATCTGTGTCTTGCTGGTAAGCATAATAATGCAAGTCTGAGTTTTGGTAGTTAAATCTTAAACTCACTGATAAACCGTGATTTTGTTTGAAGTGGATCCTCCCCACATTGCTGTGGGTTTTGGAAGAAAGCTTTTGGCTTTGAGTACTCGTTGTAGTCCATACCCCAGATGTTCATTGTGTCTATTTATATGTCAAATGTTTTCTATTGATTTATTATGATAGAACTTTCTCACGTTTTGGGATTTCTCAAATTGGTTACAGCTTCTGCGCATTGAAGAGGAACTTGGAAATGTGCGTTATGCTGGTCAATCTTTCAGATCCCCTTAGGGGAAAAAAATACAAAGTGCAGTTTCTTTTTTTGGAATAAGGTACTGGGTCGAGTTCAGCATCATTAAACAGAATTACCTGAGCCATGAGTCCAGTAAACCTAGAAAAACCGGAAGAATATTTTGGTAGAGCAAGTTAGCTTAGATGTCACAGAAAGCACCTAATCTGATTGATTTTGTTGTTGATACCACTGAATAAGTTTTCCTTTGAAGTGTTTGGAGTGATTAAGAAACTTGTTTGGTTATTGATTCTGTCATTTAGTTCCGGATTGAGACCACCATGATTTGTAACTTTTCCCCATCTTTGTAATGAAAACTTCTGTACGTTCTAATCATGTTATACTTGATTCTACATCAGTCATTAGGGAAATGCATTATTTACTGCCTAATGAATGCTTGTGATGTTATGATGATTGAAGTTGTCGCAACTCTATAATTCCTCTAGAGAATGCTCACAGCGGATGTGAGTGCACATGTATCTAAATTTGGATTCAGATTGTGCAACAGCAAGCAGTTGATATCACTGTAAGTTTAAGTGTGTTATGGAGTTCGGCGTTGTAGTTACTTTGACTGTAATTAAAACTTCTGGCACATTCCAAGTAAAAACAGTGAACTAATTTACATGTTAACACAAATTATAGAAGATAGAAACTTAAACAGATAGTGTATTATTACACTTTGGTGAACAAGATTCTCTAATCCATGTGTATTTGTTGGTACATGGGAGAGGGCCACCAGCCATAAAGCTTATCACTTCAGTATTTAAATGACTTGTGGGGCAAGACAACAATGCCAAAAGCGATGAGAAACATGTGCTTGTCTACTGATCATGGTGATACAAGCTAAGGTTGAAGAGCTGGACCGGCATATATTCCTGAGCGCATGTAAAGATCATCTGGTGTATCTACCTCAGCAAGCCACGCATGCTCTTCTTTTTCATCCGTTATCTCTGCTTTGTTACCTGCGGCTATAGTGTTTGCAGTGATTTATGGATAAGTATGACTAGAGTCTAGAGGATTTTCAACTTACATAGGAAAGAAAATAAAAGCATTACTTACCAAAGGTAGAATAAGGGTAGTCAATGTAGTAAGTACACTTTCTACCTGCATCTTCTCTGTACGAAGGAGAGAGAATGTCAAGCACAGCACACGGGGTGACTGCAGTAAAACTATGCAAATTCCCCCCACTCTTTGGGTATAAAACTGATGTCCCGCTTGCCGGTGTTAAAACTTCATCAACTGCCAACTTTGCCAATCTCACTGTAAAATAGAAACTTTCATCACAAGTTGTCCTTATATTAACACTCAATGTTTGGAACATGAAGCAAGACATAGGAGCCACTTTACACGCCAATAAGTGCATGGCATCTCCTGTATTTACGAGAAAGAATAATGTAAATTTCAAGCATACAATTTTGTTCCTCCATAACTTACTTTATTGGTCAATCTCTGATATCAGACTGATCACATTAAAGATAAATGGCAACATTTTGACAACTGTAACGACTGTAGGGAAAGAACAAGGCGTAAAATGCCTACTTATGACAATCTATTAGAAATTACTTCCAGAAAAGGTGATCACTAGAATTATACAAGTAATCATGCTTCCTAAATGTCTGATATTTATAATAATCTTTGTTATATGATAACTGTTTTCCAATGGCAGATATCCAAACAAAGGAGACAGCTGATAATTAGAAGATTAATTTACCCTAGCCAGCTTTGGATTTGAAAGAGGCAAAAATGTTTGGCAATATCAAGTATTGGTCTTAGTGAAATATCACAAGCTATATGTTTCATCTGGTCAGAAGAAAAAAGACAGAAAATGGTAAGTCCTAAAATATTTTTTATAAAAAAAACGAAGTAAATTTTATATATGTAAAATCACACACAAGATTGACCAAAGCATATGAGTTGTGAACCAACAATTTCACCACTAAATGATTAGTTAACAGGTTGCGAACATTTAAACATGACAATTAAGTTGAATAACTAAGGTCACTTAAAGCACACACCTATAATCATAGAGATAGCAATATTTACAGTTCATGATATTAAAACTTATAGTATGATTTATTATCAATTCTTGGAGGAAGGTCAGAATTTCACATATATTTATATAAGATTTATGAATAAAAATCAAAGCTAGAATTGCATTATAGTTCATAAAAGTCCTAAGAACTACCATCTTTCAAGCTGAAATGTGTATCTCAAAGGTCAAACCTGGTCCCTTGGCTTCTTGAAAACATGCAGGCTCAATCCAGTCATAAGCTTTGACGTGCAAAGAACCATACAGAACTCTGCTAAATACAGTCATTCCAGGATGGTCATGAAGGGGAATAACTGAGGAAGTAGGAAAGCAGAATATGCACATCTGCATATAAGATCATTTAAGTGATCTAAGAATACTTTTCATATCAATTAACTCGGAACTATAGGAAATCAAATTTTTATGGCTAATATTCAAATTACTTGTTCATATTTACAGCTGTTTAAAAGCAGCACAGGTGCATTTGTAAGCGATTTTACCAATTAATATATTATCAAGATTGAACAAAAGGGTTAAACTTTTGCATTTGGTAAATATATATGATTGAAACAGATATGACTCAAAAAAATCAGGTCACAATTTTGGGCAGAAAATATTATTAAGTTTTGACATAGTACTATTGAACTTTGAAATTCTACATATGAAATTGAGCAGATGAAGTAATCCAGAAGAGAGCATCAAGAATTAAAAGCTTGAACAAGATATTTCTTACCGTAAAACCATCACATTCATATATATCCAAATATGTAATTGGTTGAGCCCATCGAGCTACCCTATTCAATCCATTAAGTCCAAAAATGCCAAGCCCTCGATCATCATCTGGACTTTCCTCTTTAAGCCCAACATCAGAAGGGGAAACAGTGTCTGCAAAATGCTAATGATCAGAAATGTATCAGAAAAATAAGGTAACATATTGAAGCATATACAACTCTACTGATCAAAATTTCAATTCATTTTACAAGCTTTATGCCAACAACAGAAAGCAAGTTTTCAAGTGGGAAATCAATTTTTTTTTTCTTTTTAAATAAAGAGCAATAAAATGATAGCGATTCATAATATCCATTGATATATTGAGTCCTCGGAAATGCAGCAGACGTGACAATAAACATTCAGAACTAGATCAATGCTATTGATGTGACCATTTGAAACCCCATAACAGTTGCTTTTAAAGTTGGCTAGTATTATTGTCTCAAAAACATGCAAATGTGATCTGTTTTTCGCTTAACAGACCCTTTATGAACAATAGCATTGATCTAGTTCAGAACTGCTATAAACATGCAAATGTGATCCGAAAGGTCTTCTAATAGACCCTTCCTATTATTCATTGCATCAGAATTGTTTTACAGCTATTGAGCTAACCATTTATAGCAGTTCTTTCGGCCTCCTAGCACCATGAACAATCAATTGATATTCAATCAGTCTTCTTATAATAGAATAAAAAATATGTTTCTATCAGACAGTTTGGAAGGAGAATAAATACCCTTTTCTTGCTTGGTTTGTCTTATATCAGGAGAAAATAAGCTGCCTTTTTTGTTCTTCCTAGACAGGATTGAGTGTGCTTAAATGTAATTTAGTACTTTAAGGACATTGACAACTTAATCCATTGCTGTTGCGGTGTACACATAATGGGAAAAATGTGTGTCAAGTACATATTAGTGCGATACTAATACCGTTGTATAAGTGCCAGAAAAGCTCACTTAGCTTGGTGCTTGACTATGATATGAGTAAATAAGAGCCAACATATATTTCCCTGACATTCCTTCATGTGACATCTAGAATTCGAACATACACGAATTTAAACAATAACACCAATGCTCTTTCATTTTACTCAATTCCAAGTATTTAACGAATAGAAAACAAAGAATGTTTTAGTCAATTCACATCCCTAACTTTGAAATTCTATACTTTCACAACTTTAATATAAATTAGCAATCTATAGCAGACCGGTGAGAACAACCAAAGCACAACAATTTCCATCCAAGAACATTGTCTGTTACAATCATTCATATCTCATTCATCCAAAACTACATTCAAAGAAGCCAACTGCACCCAATATAAAAAGATTTAAGTTATTCTTCCATTTCAGCTCCAAAACACAGCAAAGAAAGACTAAACAACACAAAATACGCAAAACCCAGATGCAGAATCGATACAAACTTTACAAATGTGTATATATATATATATAAACCATAATATTTAGGAACTCTAAAAGGAAATGGAGAAATACCCAGAAGAGAGCAGATATTGTGGACAGCTTGTGAAGAGAGATGAGGTGTAGCGGAGGGCGTAAATGTCTTTTTACAGAGCTCGTAGAGAGCCTGAACTTTTGAGGGAGTAGTCTTCTTCGCCATGTGCAATTGCCTTGGACGACAACATACTCTGAGAAGTGATGTGTGATTAAGTAGAAACAATCTTGCCTTATCTATTGCTTTTTCGAATTTTGACAACATATTGGTGTCGACTGAAAAATTTGACTAATTGTATACCATTCACAAAATTCAAGCTGAAATTTTCACTACTTTGTGTGGCTCCACAAGCTTCGAAAAAGGTCAGTAAATGTTTGGCCGCTTATATGTAATATTTATTTATTTCCAAAAATTTTACAAAACCTGTTTTATTTTAGGGAAAATCGATAAAAAATTACCGCACACAATATGAAAAATTCGTTTTTAACTGTATATAAAAATTTAACCGTTAATCATCATTATTTTTTTATTTTTTTTAATTCCAGTATATATTTAAAATTACACAAATATACCTGCAACTTAGCTTTTTAAATTTTTATTTTTTTAGAAAACGTGAAATTTGAACAAAAAACGTGAAATATTGGAGAAATTTGTGAAATATTGAAAAATAGGTGAAATGTTGAAAAATAAAAAGTGAAATCTGATAAAAAAAAAAATTAAAAAGAAAAACGTGAATTCTCAAAAAATAAAAATCAAATGTTTACATTTTTTAAGGTAAAATTATTAAAAGGCTACTCTAATAGAGATTTGCTACTTACAATCTAATTTTTTTTTCTTTCCACGCATCTTCTCTGTAGGCACTCTATTTAATAAATTAAATTATTGGTGCAGATATTATCATCTAAAGAAATTATTTATACATCCATTTTTTATGGGTAAATTACACAAACTTACGCTGGTTATATACATAATTACACTAAAATCGGTAAAAAATTATAATAACACTAATAGGGGTCTTTTCTTTTATGGTCATCTCCATGTTTGAAAGAGCAAAAATATTCAATTCTGAAGAAAAAAAAAATTGCATTTGTATTCTTTTTAGAGTTGGTTTCATCAAATTACCCTCTAACTCAATTAATTCAAATTTACCAAATTGTCCTCCTTTATTCCCTTAACCTTAACACATTACCAAACTACCCTTCCTCCTTATGTATTCCCTCTGACACTAAAACCCAAAATCCTCAAATTTGAAAATACCAAAACACAAACACAGAAGAAGAAGAAACACCCCGAAATTGTCTTTATCGATAAGAAGAAGAAGAAGAAAAGGCGATTAAGAGAAGAAAGTACTGCCTTGAACCAAACCCAAATTACATCTCTTATGCATAACACTATTCTAATTAACCCACAAGCCAATTCATACCTAATAAAATCTCTATTCTGACTTGGCAATTTCCAGAACTTTTTAACATCAAGATATTCTTTTAGAATTTACATATGAAACAAACAAACACAATGATTAGAAATCGCATCCTGAATTGCCTAAATGGCATATTTATCAGCTTGTGTTACCCATTGGCCATTACAAAATACAAACAAGGCAAAACAAGGTCATAAAAGTAAGATACAAAGGAGCAGTTATAGAAAAACACTCCAAATTATTGCAACCATGAGCCAACAAGTATGTTGTTTTTCATTTCTAGACTTACAAAGATCCATATAGCAAGCCGTTTCCAAATATCATTGTCAAAAGTACTATAAGAAATATCAAGGGTGAAAAACATAATTTCATGTCTCTTCATGAGTAGCTAGCTAGTTTACACACCTACTAATGCGCAAAAAAAAAAAAAAAAAACCACAAACATAACTTTTTGAATAAGTAATAGAGCATAAGAGAAGAAAAAACATCACAAAATTTCATAACAACTCTCGTTTAAGCTGAATTTCTAATTTTCCGGGAATGTCTCACCCATACAAGTCGCAAAGAGAAAACTAAAAAAGTTGCAAGCCTGTCTAGGAAATTGTCCTATTTTGCTAACCTAAACTTGCACAACGAACGTGTCAAAAATTGACACCATCGGATCATATGCTATCACAATTTTATCACATAGTCGTACTTTATAACTTTGAAACCAATGTTAGGTGACAAACACTAATAACCAAGCTAAAAAATAATACAAATGCATATGAGCTACATGCTTGCTATATGACTATTTCAATCATAGAAACAAACTAATCTTCAAGTAGAACTATAATGTAATGCAGTAAGACTAAGCCATGGAAAATTCGTCACAATACAATTCACCAATTACATTTCCTAGTGGTACAATTTCAATTCAATTAACAATCTTGTGCCTCACACGAGATTCCTATAAAGGAGAAAATAAAGGAGGATCTCCGATAAATCTAAGACATCAATGGGTTAATGATAAAGCATGCAAACTATACCAATAAAATCAATCTACTTTACAAACCAAGATATTTTCAATCTCTTAAAATCCTTTCAAGTTTCCTCTGCCTTCTAAAAACATTTGAAACAATGGTATGACCACATTGAATTCAATATATTATTACACGTTAGAACAAAATAACAAAGGGCCCTCTTAAAGGATTCAATAGGCACAAGTTAGGATCCAAAAATTTAACCCAAAAAAAAAAACTAAATAATCAATTAATAAGATTGTCATAGTTCATATAAATTGAATAATCAAACTGAATAATCACCTTTGCTTTCCATTTCTTGCTAGAAATCAACGAAGGAACTAAATGGGTTAAACGATGGGTGTAATTGCTCGTCGAAGACCCATATGACAACGAACCTCGTAAAGTACAATGTGGAATTCCTAGGCTTCAAAGAGAAATCGGGATTGGGTGTGTTGATGTTGTCAAGTGTGGAAGATGGAGGTGTTAATGAAGATGAATGGGGTAATAAAATCGGGTTGTTGCCAAGAATGGTTCAAGGACGAGGAAGGAAAATTTTCAATTTCAATTTCGGGGAATTTGGTTCTGGAAATCAGGACGAGGAAGGAAGGGGAACTATGGGGCTGGAATTGTCAAGATTGAAAGTGGGGAGATGGAGATTGGCGCCCAGATTCAAGAGAGGGTAGTTTGGTCCATTTTTACATGGAAATGGTTGTTGGGTCATTTTGCTCCATTAAAGTGGAAATGGTATTTTGGTCCCCAAGTAGACACTTTAGAGGAAGTGAACATTCAGAATGGATATTGTTGCAACTTTTTTCATAAGTCAACATTTTTGTTAGAGAAAATAACACTATACACTATTAATTGGTAGGTGGAGTACCAAAAAGGCTATTCAATATTTAAATTGTTCCAAAATCACCATTTCTACAAAGCATTGTACATTGGTGGCCATTATATCAAAATCTAACAGAAAGAAATTATTCCACTCATTTCCTTCTATTTCCCTCCATTTCCTTTCCTTTCTCTCTCATTTAACCATCCAAACAAGAAATTAGAAATCCCCCCAAATCCTTTCCTTTCCTTTCTATCCAATTCCTTCAAACCAAACATAGTGTAAATTACCCCTAATCCCTAAATTAAATAAATTAAAATTAAAACAAAAATCATATTGTAAAAATGGATCTCCACCGTCCATCTCAAAGATAGATGGTGGAGATCAAATAAAATTTTAAGGAACTGAATTTTTAAAAAAAAATCAAAAATTAAAAATAAAACATAAATTCAAAAATAAAACAATTTAAAAATAATAATGAAATACTGAAAACTTTAATGGATCTCCATCATCCATCTCAACCAACATCCTTGGCTTCTTCCTTCGGCATGGAGGCT
Organism: Acer campestre; assembly: GCA_954870605.1. NCBI lineage: Eukaryota > Viridiplantae > Streptophyta > Magnoliopsida > Sapindales > Sapindaceae > Acer > Acer campestre. The sequence continues at coordinate 13,310,412 of OX940807.1, forward strand.
TCATCAAACAATACATCTCTACTAAGAATTTTCTTCTTGTTGGCCATATCATAAAGCTTAAATCCCTTCACTCCTTTCTCAAACCTAAGAAATATGCATTCAAGTGACTTTGATTATAGTTTGTTCTTCTCATCACTAGGAATAAGAGCATATGCCTTGCACCTGAAAAACCTTCAAATTAGAGTAGTCTACTTCCTTACCCATACATACTTCTTCCGCCAATTTAAACTCAAGACCGGTTAACCAAATAACAAGCATGATTAACCGCTTCCACCCAAAAAGATTCGAGCATCCCCACATGAAGTCTCAAGCATCTAGCTTTCTCCAAGAGCATTCTATTCATCCTCTTCACGACACCATTTTGTTGAGGATTTTTCTTCACGGTGAAGTGTCTTGTAATGACTTTAACTTTGCAAAATTTAATAATTTTGCGATTCTTATACTCACCTCCGTAGTCACTTCTCAAATACTTGATCTTCCTCCTCGTTTGGTTCTCCACTTCCGCCTTCCATTCCTTGAACTTTTCAAAGACCTCGGTTTTCTCCTTCATGAAATAAACCCAAACTTTCGTAGAAAAATCATCTATGAAAGTAACAAAGTAGCGAGCTCCACCATTTAATCTAGTTAGTGCGGGCCTTCACACATCGGAGTGTATATAATCGAACAACCCCTTGCTTCCATTTTTCTCGCTTGGAACTTTGAAGCTCACAAGAAGATTAGTGATAACGGAAATAAGTAGGTACAACAAGAAGTGGTTCTTGAGGAACCTAGATCCATAGCTCAAGAAAGGCCAATGAGAGTCTCAAAGCCACTGCAAAGGTACGGTCGGGATGATGAGAATGATGAAGTGCATTTTGCACTCATGGCTAGTGATGGAGATCCAACTACATTTAATGAAGTAATTGGTTGTCATGATAGAGAAAGTTGAGTGAAGGCTATGATGGAAGAGATGAAATCTCTTGAAAAGAACTTCATTTGGGAGTTGGTTCCTAAACTTAAAGACCGAAAGATTATTGCTTGTAAATGGGTATTTAGGAAGAAAGAATGCATACATGAGAATGAAGCACCAAAGTTCAAAGCACGGTTGGTTGCTAAAGGGTACTCACAAAATGAAGGTGTTGATTACAATAAGATTTTCTCACCGGTAGTGAAGTACACATTGTTAGCCTTAGTAGCTTAATATGACATAGAGTTGGAATAGCTTGATGTGAAGACGAGGATTTGGAAGAGATCATATATATGGCTCAACCGGAAGAGTTCAAGGAAGTGAAAAATGAGAACCTTGTTTGTAGATTAAAGAAGTCACTCTATGGACTCAAGCAATCTCTGAGATAATGGTACAAGCACTTTGATTTCTACATGTTGAAGATTGATTACAAGAAAAGTGAGTATGATTGTTGTGTTTATTCTCATGTGTTTGATGATGGTACAATTATCTTGTTGATGTTGTATGTGGATAATATGCTTATATCATGTCAAGATATGTCAAAAATTGATGAACTCAAAGGGCATTTGGGTAGAGAATTTGATATGAAAGATCTTTGTGTTGCTAAAAAGATTCTAGGGATGGAGATAAAAAGAGATCGAAAAGCGGGAAAGTTGTGGTTATCTCAAAAGAGGTATATTTACAAGGTGCTTGAGAAGTTTAGCATGCTTGATGCTAAAGCTGTATATACTCCACATGCTTCACACTTTGTCTTAAGTGCAAAGCAATGTTCTTTCACGGATGCCGAGATGGAAGAGATGGTGAAGAGTCTATATGCAAATGCGGTTGGTTGTTTGTTTGATGTATGCTATAGTTGGTACAAGACCCGATATCTCCTAACCGGTTAGTGTGGTTGCCAAATACATGGTAAATATGGGCAAAGAGCATTGGAATGCCATTAAATAGATTTTACGGTATTTGAAGGGTACTAAGGAGTTGGGTATTATGCTTGAAAGACAACATGGTGAAACTAATATTGTTGGGTTTGTTGATTCCGACTATGTGAGTGACTTTGACAAGAGGAGGTCTACAACGAGGTATGTATTTACATGTGATGATGGACCGATTAGTTAGAGGTCTATGCTCCAACCTACTAGTGCCTTGTCTACTACCGAAGCGGAATACATGGCAATCACAGAAGCATCAAAAGGAACCAATTTTGTTGAGAGGTTTGGTGAATGATATGAGATTGAAGTAAAATTCAGTGTTGCTTAGGTGTGATAGTCAAAGTGTGATTGCTCTAACCAAGAATCAAGTGTTCCATACGAGAATGAAGCACATTGACATCCGATTCCATAGAATATGAGATTGGATTGTCTCGGGTGAAGTCTTTATTGAGAAGGTTCACATGGATGAGAATGCATCCGATATGCTTACCAAGCCGGTTACAAAAGATAAGTTTGAGCATTGCTTGATCTTGTTAAACCTTTTCTCTTGTTGAGTTTAGGTAGGCACCTCACCACTTGAGGTGTGTAGAGACAAGGGATTTTATTGTTAAGGTGGAGGTGTTTTAAACACGATGTTATCCAATGAGTTCTGAGGGTTGAAATTTCTTTTCGACAAGGTGGAGATTGTTGATGTTTGTCTCAAAGTAACATGTATTTGCATTTGAGGCATATTTGTAATTTGGGGGTTTTATTGGGCTATGTTGTAATTAGCTAAAAGTCTCACTATATAAGTAAGTTGTTAGTTGAGCTTTTAGACTAAGTGTGTGCAAATATGTAGAGACAACAAAGCTAGAGAGAAAAACCTAGAACAAAGAGTGATTGTGAGGTTGAATGATTAAGACCTAAAGGGAGAGATAAGGCTTTTAGGATAGAGGTAATCTCTTGTACTTGTCATTCTCATTATCTAGTGAAATGGGTGCCTCTGTGGACGTAGCCAATTTGGTGAACCACATAAAATTGCTTATGTTGTGTTGGGTTTGATTGTTTTTAAATGATTATGTTTCCTTATTGCTAGTATTACATTATTGTGCTTGTAAGTCCATTCAAACAAGGTCTTGGAAGAAGTTGGTGGTAGTTTTCGATTTTGCCTACAAGATGTTCGACGAAATTACCAAGTGAACTTAAGAGAGGTGTTGTTGCACTGCTTACAAAACCCACCAACTAAATGTATGACAAAATAGCCAAAACTTGTCCCACCAACAATTCTTTTTCTTCAAGTTTGTAATTTGCTTTGTATTGGCATGTAACTTTACTATCATATAACTTTTTTTAACCAGCATGTAACTTTGACAATAATGCGATTTTAAAAAAAAAATGTTATTTTGTAGATTGATAATATAAATTATGAGGATTTCTTGATAAAACCGAGAAATAATTGGATCAAAAAAGCCACCACCAATGTATATTGCAATTTGAATGGCCTCTCGAATATTGAAAAGGTCCTTCAAAAAGTTAGAAAGTTAGATGAATTTTGGAAGATATGTTTCTAGCACATACTTTCTATTTATAGAGATTTGACTTTTTCTATCGACTTAGTTCATAACTTGTTGTTGAGGGAAATACATGTAGCAGGTGTGACTAGAGACAACAAGTTTCACTTCTTAGTTGATGGTTAACAGGTGAAATTCACACAGAGGGAGTTTTCAATAAATCAAGTGTTGGGTGCGGAATTTAAATAAAATTTGATTTTTACATGGAAACCTTTAATAAGGAAAAACCACGGGCTATTATGTGTGCCACACACGAACATTGAATCCACTAATTGCAATGGCATTTACAACCTAGGTTGACCTCAACCTCTCACGGTCTATAACCCGCCACTACTACCCGCAGGCCTACAAAAGTGGACCTAGTTCAATTTGCTTGCGGCCTAAGCAACCTTAGCCATAAGACTTAGTTCTCACTAAAGAGATTAAACAACCTAAGTGAATATGCAAAGATATCCAAATATGTACTTAGTGCTAGGTTACACTAAATACTTATCTAGGATTATAAGATTACAATTAAATCAATCATAGATATCAATAGCTATATGACATGGCATAAAGCTTAGCTAACATAGATTAAGTAATCCTAAGTTTAGCTATCACAATACAACACTCAATCAAAACAACACAACTATATTTATCTTGTATATAAGAATATAATCTAAGAACATACAAGTACTAAAGAGATGTCATGTTAAGTAAAACACTAAGATTAGATGAAATTAGATGAAATTAGAGAAGAACTTACCAAAGCATGTGTGTTGAGTAAGACCCATGCAAGCAAGCATCCTAGATATGCTAGAAGATGCTAGATGAAGTTTGATGCATATGAAAATGGCTTTGCATGTTTGAAGGTGAGTTATTGATTGATTTTCTCTCAAGTAACTCTCTTTTTCTCTTTAGGGTTCTTAGAGTCAAGGAACTAAGTTTAGAGAATGAGATAATTATGTATTTATAGACATCAAGAATAGGGCATGTGAAAAGACAAGTTTGCCCCTGAAACGTGCCATTGGCGATTTCATTGTCAAACCACCAAATTGAATCCCAAGAGAACATAGGATTAATGACTGTTTCATTCAGCAGTTTCATGGCCGCCGAATCCAACCGCCGATTTGAGACCGAGATATTTAAATCAATCAGGTCTAATCGACAGTTTCGAACGACGGTCGTGGCTGCAGATCATATCGCAGAATTGCTCCAGAACTTTCTAGACTCAAATGACGGTTTCATTTGGCGGTCATGATCGCCAATCAAACTGCTGATTCACCACATTTGGTGAAACCAAAAGAGAAGCCACGGGCATTCTCCGAAGGCGATCCTCGCTCTAAACAAAGCACACCATCGTGCATGCACGGACGTTTCCGAATTATATTCGGGAAACGAATTACTAGATATACTAACACATAAAAAAATACAACAACAAAGTGCAAGTGAGAAATGTGACATGTGAAGAGAATGCATATAAGAGCAAAGCATACATATGCAAACATTAGTAGTGTGTGTATGTGTGTGTACAACTAAATCTCTTCAATGAAAACTAAGCACTAGAGATATACCTTTGGAGTGTTTATCATCTTGAGGTCTTGAGAGGGCCTTTGAGCTTGATCATCATTCACCTAAGCTACCCTTATAATTCAAACCCTAATTGTGGTTTGTCACCGAAATAAGCCAATCAAACTTTGAGAAACTTACAATTGAGCATATGGCACTAAAATATTTTGCTAACATTGTACCATCATATTGATAAATGTCTATGTAGTACTTGTTTTTAAAGCTTGAAACTATATATAAACGTATGTCTAGAGGGTGGGTGAATGGGTTGTTAATCCAATTAGTTACCAATTTTTCGGATTAGTCAATATTATAAAAAATAACTCAATACAATCAAATACAATTAACGTAATTAAAGTGCATAAATCAATAAATAACACGTTAATTGATTGACGTGACAAACACACAACTGGGAAAAACTCACGAGCTATTCTATTAGCCACACACGGTCCTCAAATCCACTATATGTAATGATGTTTACAACCTAGGTTGACCTATAGTCACACCATTCTTGGTCACTAACCCACCAATACTACCCGCATGCCTTTATAGTGATTCTAGACAAAATGCTTGTGCACTATACACCGATAGTCACAAGACTTAACTCTCAATGAAGAGATAAATAACCTATGTGAATATATGACAATATCTAATATGCAATTAAAGTTAGGCTACACTAAATGTTTATCTAGGAATTCAAGATGTCAATGAGAACAATCCTAGATATCAATATGTCTATATGAATGTTCTTAAAGACCTAACTAGATGAAGATAGAAAATCTAAAATCTAGTCATCAAGCAAAAAGCCAATCAATATAAGTTGTCATCAAACATGGTAGGGATAATACATGCAATCAAGAAATGCAGTCAATGAGTCCTACACATCAATGTCTAAATGCAAAACATACAGACTTAGCTAGATGGCAAAATGGTCCTAAATGCTAGTATCAAAGAAAACTACACTCAACCAACATTCAAAGTCTCAAACATGTTAGAAATAACATTAAGCAAGGAGACATGCATTTAATTAATAAATAAATGCTAAATCTAGGAAAAAAATGTCATAAGAATGAAACAAGAGGTTCCAGGATATGTAGAAATTACATAGTCAAAGAAAATAAGAGAACCCGTGCTTGGATAATGCTAGGATAAAGCTAAATGCTCATGGGAAAGTGTTTGGTTGAGTAAATGTGAGTTCTTGAGAGCTCTCTCTCTCTCTCTCTCTCTCTCTAGGAGTAATATCTCTATAACAATGTGAAATATGAGCTCTTATTCGGCCAAGAAGGGAACAAGGAATATATATATCAAGCCCTAGCCGAAGCGACGTCATTTTGAACAAAGCTGTCAAAAACTCGTCAAAACCGCTTTGCGTGCCACGGTACGGACAAGGTGTCCCGACCGCAGTACACACGGCATGGAAGACCTGGGAAGCTTCACAGTTGGAACTGCCGTGGAGGCAAGGTCACCAACCACGATACTCTACGCGTGAAACCCACTAGTTTCTGCCGCTGTGGGTGCCGCGATATAGGCAGGTGCATGGGAAACGCTTTGCACCACGAAAGAGACAAAATCTCTTTCCTGGGCTCTCAAACACACTTAAACTATATGAATTTTGTGCAAGTGTGAAGTGAGTAAATAATATGCATGAGAATAGATAAAATCATAAATAATCACCAAGCATGTGACACACAAAAACATACAAGATATGAAAATGCAAGAGTGTGATGATAAAACATAAATGCATACAACTAAGAGAAACACAAATGCAATTATAGAAATGCAATATGAAAGTGTGTGTGTGCAATTAAATCTCTTCAAAAGGTAAGTCAAGTGATTTACCTTTTGCTCTTGTTCTTGAAGCATATTGGGAAGTCCAGAAGCTTGTCAAATACAATAACCTAAGCTACCCGTTACATAACAATCCCAATGTGGTTTGTCAACGAAATAAGCCAATCAAAAATTGAGGAACTTACAATTATGAAGTTTATGATGTTTATCAATTTGTCTTTTAATGTTGTTTACTTGAATTGTATTTTTGGAAATATAGTCTTATGAACTGGCAGGTAACTTTGCAATGAACTGACATGTAACTTAATAATCAACTAGCATATAACTTTAGAATTGTAGATATCACATGCAACTTTACTGGAATTGTGATTTTTGAAAGATCATCTTTAAATTTATAATAACATTATGAACTGACATGTAACTTTGCAATGAACTAGCATGTAACTTAATAATCAATTGGCATGTAACGTTGGAATTGTAGAAATGGCAGGTAACTTTACTAGAATTGTGATTTTTGAAAGATAGTCTTCAAACTTATAATAACATTATGAACCGACATGTAACTTTTCAATATCCTAGCATGTAACTTAATAATAAACTGACATGTAACTAATTAATAAACCAACATGAAACTTTACTAGAATTGTATATGTAAGTTCCTCAAGTTTAATTGGCTTATTTTAGTGACAAACCACAATTGGGGTTTGATATGTAAGGGTAGTTTAGGCGTTGGTGATCAAGCTCAAAGACCCTCTCAATACCTCAAGATGATAAGCACTTCAAAGGTAAAACACTTGTACTTAATTTTTATTGAAAAGACTTAGTTGCACACACACACACACTTCTAATGCTTGCATATGTATTCATTGCTCTTGTGTGCATTCTCTTCACATTTCACACTTGCACATCTTTGTTCAATCTTGTTGTGTGTTAGTGTGTTTAGTAATTCGTTTTCTGAAGATTATTTGGAAGCACATACATGTTGGTGCACTTGGTTTAGCACGAGGATCGCCATTGGAGAAAGCCCTTGGCTTCTCATTGGTTTCACCACATTTGATGAAATGGTGGTTGTGATCAGTGGCCTGGCCATCGAATGGAACCACCGTTTGATTCCAGAAGTCTCTGGAATGATTCTACAGTTATGATTGGTGGCCCCGACCGCCGATTGAAACCACCGATGAGATCTAATTAATTTTAAATATTCCTCACTTGATCACCTCACATACACTTGTCTTGGAAAGTATAGTTCTTGTTTTGCAGGGATGTTTATTCTACAAGAGATGGAAACCTTGAAGATCTAGTTTGATTAGGCTTGAAAATTGCACAATCTATTTTCCTTCTTTAATCTAGTATTTCTCTCTATGCGTGGAATAGTACTTGGTAATAGAGAAGAGAGAAAACAATAGGTTTGGGGGTAAAATCTATTGTGAGATTTGTTTAGTTTAGTTTATTTATTTTGAATAATTGGTGTTCCAAGCTCTTATTGGTAATTGCTTATATTGAGTAAATTTTTAATTGCCAGAACTTTCTAATATGCTTTATGCATGTGTAGATTTTCTATTGCTTTTTGAGGAAGCAAGTGTTGTATTGCTTGGGCGGTAAAGCAAGGTTTCTTTATCTCTTGGGATGAAAGAAAGACAACTTGCGAGTCTTGGAGGGATGAGCAAGACAGGAGTGCTCATAAAAAAGGCGAGGGCCTTATCCTAAGGAAAACAACATTTTGGAGTTCGAAGTGCGGGAGCACCATGCCACGTCTTGCCTAGATGTTAAATCGAGTGCTTGGTGGGAGACAACCCACTTAGGTACATTTCATTTCTTTTATCTTTATTTTATTTTTGCTTAGAATAATGGTGTGAGATGATTGTGATAGTTGATATAGGATTTAGATTACATATCATTTTATATCCTTGGATTAGGGATGAGAATTGTGATTGAACTTCATTGTCATATCTCTTGTGATGAATTTGTGCATAATGGAATGAACGCAACACTTAATTCTATTCTTAGGAAATTTTTGTGATAATGGACATTGATTTGTGTTTTTAAAACTCTTTGATTGTGAATGTGTGTTGCGCCGCGTTTACTGGTTGTGGTGTGTGCGCAACACCATCTCTTGTTTGCAAATTGTGTGCAAACATTTTGAGCCAAAATTTTCAAAATTTTTGAAAATCTTGCGATAATGCCATGCTTGAGCATATTTTGCTTGTAGAGATTGTGTCATTGTGTGTGCGAGTAAGAAATTGTGCATCTTTGCCTTACTTAGTTTAGATTAATTTTATGCCATTTAGGGTTGTATTGAGCAAAGCGCACTAGTTCTTTTCTCTTGACATTAGAGTGAATATTTAATTGTGCTTGAAGGTTAGGAATTAATAGTGGAGACTTCCCATAAGGTTCACAAACACGGCCTAAAAAACGTATTTTAAGGGAAGTTTTTTCACTCTTTAAATACTCATTCAAACACACATGTTAAGCATATTTAAAATGTCTCATTCGCACTTAAATGTTGTTTACGATAGAACATATAGACTGCCTATGGATGCCATAATTGACTTTGTGGACAAACCTTTAGAGATGATTTTAGGAAATGAATGTGAAAAACCACTAAATTGGCCTAAATACTTCCAATCCCTCTAATGTGTGTGCTCTATAGCCCATTTGAAGCCAAACACAATGAAGCTTTTCATTCATGAACCACATCAACATAAACCATATAGCCTATACACTAGACTTACCTCATACCAAATGGTTTCCTAAGGCTTAGGGGTTGAATGTAAGTTTTGAGTTGTAGAAAATATAAGGCGTGTACCTAGGCAAGTATATATGTGTAAACACATTAAAAAGATGAAATGCAATGCTTGGAAAGAAAAGAAAAGCAAGAAAAGAAAAGAAAAGAAAAGTAAAGAAAAGTAAACGAAAGAAATAGAAAGCTACCGTTATCTGTGACATACTATTATATATATATATATATAGAGTAATACTAGACGTCCCAATTATTTTTTTTCCCAAAATCCGTCCCAAATGATATGGCACGTGACGTGTCAGTATCTTATAAATCATGAGATTATATGGTAACTGATATTATATTGATACCTCATGTGTCACAACATTTGGGACAAAATTTACGAAAAAAATTTGGGATGTCTAGCATTACTCATATACATATAAGGTGATTCTCTAGTAAGGACGTCCTAAAATTATAAATTATGGACGTCCAATCATAGCCATACATTCATATTAGGTGTAAGTATTTGTTAATATGGGGCTGTGGGCCTACTGTGAATGTGTGGCTGTGGTTGGACGTCCCGAAAATATAAAACCAGGACGATCATGATTAGAGAAGTATTATATATATAGTGGTTCTCGAGTAAGGACGTCATGAAAATATAAGTTAAGGACGTCCAACAACAATCACACATTCATATTGAGTGTGATTATTTGTTAATGTGAGGGTGTGGGCCCACTGTGTATTTATGACTGTAGTTGGACGTCCTGAAATTATAAAATCAAAACGGTCCTGATTAAAGAAGTATTATATATATATAATTTGATTATTTAATTATATATATATAATAATGATTTGATTAATTTATTATTTATTATTTTAAATGAATTATTGACGTTTATTATTACTATGATTTCAATCTTATCTTTTTCTCAATTTGCTATTCTTTTAAAAGCAAAGGTAACCATTTCATTCTTTACTTCCTTTAAATTAAATATTATAAACAATATGATCACAATGATTCAGTAAAACGATTTTGTTTTTATAGAAAATTAATCTGAGTCCACCTTTCGGCTGCACCTATTTTGTTTTCACAACCTATATGTTTGAATTGCAATGAAAGGAACAAACTATTAGTTTGTAAAAATTGTTGGTTTGAATGGAAATGATAGATTGTCAAGATGTTTTCTCATTTGTGAATATGATTTAAACAAGGAATATATTTGTTTTACTATTTTGACCTCTATTCAAATATATTATGACGGAAGTAAATAGATTTCAAAAAGTTAATGAGTACAGTGATAACAATTGATACTTTCTTCTTATGAAATGACTAATTAAAAAAAAAAAAAAAACCATTTAGGATTGTCGATGACTCTAGAAATCACCGACCTTTTTTGCTTTTTTTGAAACATAGGAAAGCTATTTCCTTCCATTTCCACCAAATAAAAAGGAAGGGGGGGAGTGAAGCGGAGAGTTAGAACAGGAGTCCAGACACAGACAAACACAACTGGATTCGTTTTCAAATTTCGGTGTAGTCTGTAGAAATTAGAAATCCAAGAGTTAGGGTTTTGATTAGAGTGAGAAATGGAAGGCAGTGAAAGTGAGGCTATATTCAATTCCCTAACTCTTAATCCACAGCTTTTCATCAACGAAACCCTCAACACCGTCCAGGATTTGGTCAATGACGCCTTCAATTTCTATCTCCAGTAATCTCTCTCCCTCTCTCTCCCTCTCTCTCTATATATTTACACACACACACACACACACACACACACACACACACACACACACACACACACAATTTAGTGATTTTATTTGTAAAGAATAGAAATTCTGTAATCTAGTTCTACTGTTGGTTTTTGCAGGCAAGCATCGAGCCATTTGAAAAGCGACAGCACGGATAGGTCGCAAGATCTAAGCAAGGTCTGATTTTTGTTTTTTGTTTTTTGTTTTGCTGCTCAGTTTGTTTGAAAACATATAATTTGGCACTCTATTGAACACGAGTTTCTTCAAAATATATGCCTTTGATGTAAAATGAATGTGCGAGTTCAGTCATATATGCATACCCCAATTGGGAACACAAAGTTATATAGAGAAGACAGTTAAATCCTAATTGAACTGGAAGTTGTAAAGGTGTTTATTTACTTATTTCAAATTTTCTTTTATATTTTTTGAGTTGTTGAGTACTTTTGATTCAGTTTCTATCTGAAGAGTAATGCTTGGTTCAGTAACTAAGTAAGACTGCTCTCATGTTATAGGTTCCGGCTTTAAGTTGGGGTATTATAGGGTTTGTGTTCTGTTTGGAAAAAAGACAACAACCGAAAAAGGGAAAAAAAACAAATTAGAAAAAATGAATCGGTTATATAGCAAAGATGGCATCATTCATACCTGATTTCTGAATGAAATTTGAAGAGATAGAAGGGTTAATTTAACAATTGCTTTTATATATAACTTGTGAATATGATTTTAAAAAAGCTACAATTATTTTGATGGTTGTGTTGTATGCTAACAGTTTGGTATTTCTGTGTTTTTCATGGTATTGTGTAGGGCGTTACTTACATTAGCAATATGATTCAAACAGTTCTGGATAAGCGGCTGGGCATGTGGGAGAAGTATTGCCTTCACCACTGTTTTGCTGTTCCTGAGGGCTTTTCCTTACCCCAGAGTGTAGGTTCTTTGTCATTAGTCATTAGCACATTGCATGATAAAGTATTCTACAAGTTTTCTCCAAACCTATTTTCAAAGGGCTTTTTCAATTAATAGATTACAAGTGGTGAGGTTTTCTTTGTTTTCTATACATCTGATAACTTGCATAGAGCTGGTAGTTATAACTATTTTTTTTTTTTTGATATTTATATAACTATTTGTTGGATCTGTATATACAATTTTTATTTTCTTGCTTGATCAGTTCAAACATATTGTTACTTTTTTAAGAATTCTGATGGTTTAATTGTCACTTTTTTTGAAATATATCTTTAACCTTATTGTCGCTATCCTTCTGAAGTAATTGTTGGGCTAAGTAAGCAATGATCTGATTGATAAACCTTTAATGGTTGTTGAATAAGGCAATGGTTGTTAACTTGTTTTAATATGTAGAGAATGTATCAACCTTAAAAAATTCATTATCTTTTGAGTTTACAGTCTTTCATGTGTAATGCTAACATTTATTAGGCTAGCTAAGATTCTATACTTCCATAAGTGTGCACTGGGCAGCAACATAGCTGCTACTTACATATTTACATTCGAGAAGCATTTGATGTGATCCAGCAAGTGCTCAGAATTTTTTTTTTTTTTTTATGATTTTTAATCAATCCTTTTTGAGCTCTATAAAAATCTGTTCCTCTGCTAACTTGGGAACTATGGAGGAGGCATGGATGAATTAACCCCATGCTCGACTGTTGGAATTATGTTTTCTAAATAGGTGGTGGTTGGTATTTATAGAGAACCAATTATACCATGACAAATTGCAAGTTCTGAAAGTTTTAAGTATACTTAGCATGAAGGACAGACCTTGAAAGTTCTTAAGATGAGCTACAAAGCATTGCAATGCTTAGAATCAAATTGCTACAAGAGATAAGTTAAGAATTGAGTGAGTTGATGATTGAGGGACTATGATATCATCCTTTTGTAAGAGTATGTATGAACAATGATAGGTGAATAGCAGAGTATAACAATAAACAGCGGAGCGATTAAAGTAGAATTTTAGGGTTTTATATTGTGATGTATTATTCTTCTCTTAATGGAGGAATATATAGAGAAATACAAGAGTAGTGAACAAGAATAGTGGGACCACATAAGAGTGGTGAACAAGAAAAAGAATTCCTAACTAAATAAGTAAATACAATATTTACATTCCAACTCTCCCCCTCAAGTTGGTGCATAGATATCACACATGCCCAACTTGGATAGGAATGCATAGAAAGGAACACTTGTAACAGCATGAGTCATCACATCAGCTAGTTGATCCGCACTCTTAATGTAAGGAACCTCTATTACACCAGAATTTAGATTATCCTTGATGTAATTCCTATCAAGTTCAACATGCTTGGTTCGATCGTGCTGCACCGGATTATTAGCTATCTCAATGGCAGCCGTGTTATCACAAAAGAGCACCATAGGTTTTTAAGGGCCATAACCGAGTTCTCCTAAGAGAATACGTAACCAAGTAAGCTCTGTAGTAGCATGATGAAGTGCACGATATTCAGCTTCCGCACTGGACAAAGAAACCACATTATGTTTCTTACTTCTCCAAGTCACCAAATTACCTCCCACAAATGACACATACCCTGAAGTAGACTTTCTGTCCAATTTGGATCCAGCAAAGTCAGAGTCAGTATATCCCATAATATCTAGGTGTCCATGCTTGGAGAACATAATACCTTTACCTGGAGAGGACTTTAGATACGCTAGAATACGGTTCACAGCACCCATGTGTCGATCACTCGGATTATGCATGAATTGACTCACGGCACTAACTGCATATGATATGTCAGGTCTAGTATGAGTCAGATAGATCAACTTCCCTACTAACCTTTGATATCTCTCCTTGTTCGTTGGAACTTGATCAGGATAGATAGTCAGACCATGGTTCACCTCAATAGGAGTATCCACAGGTTCACAGGCTGAGTTACCAGTTTCAGCCAAGAGGTCTAGGACATACTTCCGTTGAGAGAGAAAAATTCCTTGTTTGGATCGAGATACTTCAATGCCCAAGAAGTATTTTAGAGCCCCCAAATCCTTCATCTCGAACTCCTTAGCCAAAAGACACTGAAGCTTTTCTATCTCACTTATGTTACTACCTGTAATAATCATGTCATCAACATAAACAATAAGCAAGGTAATATCTTCACCATCTCTTTTATAAAACAGAGTGTGATCTGCCAAAGCCTGCTTAAAACCATACTCTTTCATTGAGTAGCTCAACCTACCAAACCAAGCTCTCGGCGACTGTTTCAAACCATATAACGCCTTCTTCAGCTTGCATACCTTTGCTTCCTTTGGTGTAAATCCTGGAGGAGGATCCATATACACTTCCTCTATCAAATCACTATGAAGAAAGGCATTCTTCACATCAAACTGTCGTAATGGCCAGTCTAGATTAATTGCAAGAGAAAGTATAACTCTAACAGTATTCATTTTGGCCACAGGAGCAAAGGTCTCTTGATAGTCAATCCCATACGTCTGAGTGTAACCTTTAGCAACCAATCTGGCCTTGTATCTGTCAATTGTCCCATCCGATTTGTACTTTACTGTAAACACCCATTTACATCCCACTGTCTTCTTATTCAGAGGTAACTCAACCATTTCCCAAGTAGAATTCTTCTGAAGAGCTTTCATTTCCTCTACCATAGCAGACTTCCATTTGGGATCTCCAAGAGCTTCCTGAAAATGACTAGGAATAGACACAGAAGATAACTGAAGGGCAAAAGCTAGGTGAGACTTAGACAAGCGATGATAAGAGACAAAGTCAGAAATGGGATAAACAACATTAGAAGATGATTTGGAAAAACCCAACCTATCAGGCTCTTTACGGTCACGAAGAGGATATCTCCTACCCGTAGTATTTTCTAAATCTGTAGAGTTAGAATCCAAAATATCATCTGAAGTGGGAGCTATAGGTGAAAAAATATGTACCTCAGTAGGAGTCTGTACCACATGGTCAATCGCGGAAGAGTCATCCGATGGCATGGTAGTATCATCAAGAGGAGTACTTGAGTCAAGAGTGACACATTTGTTCCGTCTTGTGTAACATTTTTCAAACAACCGAGCTGGCCTCTCACTCTCACTAGATTCAGCCTCCACAGGATCAGAAGCATCTAAAGACTCCCCCTCACCTATAATAGCCGAATCCTCCCCCTTACTTGAAATCCACACCTTTTTTTCTTCCAACCATAGTTGTTCCTCTTCCTTACTACTAATCTCCCCCTGAAGAGGAACAAGAGATACATCCCCAGAAAAATAGGACACCCGCTCACAAAACTGAACATCCATGGACACATAGTATTTACCCGTAGGAGGATGAAAACATTTATAGCCTTTTTGAGAATTTGAGTAACCCAAAAACACACACTTTAAAGCACGGGAATCAAGTTTATCCCTATGAAGTGGGTGCACATAAACATAACACACACAACCAAAAACCTTAGGGCAAATGTTAAGAGCTGAAGGGATATGGTGAAAACGTGACAACATTCTCAAAGGAGTTTGATAGTCAATGACACGGGTAGGCATTCGGTTGATAAGATAGACAGCAGTCATGACAGCATCAGCCCAAAAACGTTTAGGAACATGCATAGTAAAACATAAAGCCCGAGCCACCTCAAGGAGATGTCGGTTTTTACGTTCTGCTATGCCATTTTGTTGTGGAGTGTAGACACATGTTGTCTGATGGAGGATGCCATGTTGTTTAAAGAAATCAGCTAGAGGTTGATTCACAAACTCACGACCGTTGTCAGAATGAAACACCTTAACCGGGGTATGAAATTGTGTGACAATCATTTGGTAAAATTGAGGAATGACACGTATAACATCACTTTTAGATTTCATCAAATATATCCAACTTATCCTAGTACAATCATCAATAAAAGACACAAAATATTTATGACCTGAAGTAGAAGGAGTAGAAAAAGGACCCCAAACATCAGTATAAACACATGAAAAAGGAATTGGACTTTTATTGAAACTTATTTTAAAAGGAACACGATGATTTTTAGCATAAATGCATTGTTCACACTTTAAACTAAAAGCAGGAATATTGTAAAACAACTGAGGAAATAAGCGTTCTAAATAGGCAAAAGATGAGTGCCCTAAACGATAATGCCATAAAATAATTCTCTCTGTCAAGTGTCTCTTTCCCTACTTGGAATCCTTGGCTAGACTTGTATTTCAATGCTCTCGCCTCCTCCCAATAATACAAACCTCCTCTCTCTCTACCAGTGCCAATCGTCATCTTCGTGAGATTGTCCTGAAACACACAATGAGTAGGATAAAAGGTTACAGAACAATTAAGATGTTTGGTAATTTGGCTAATAGAGAGAAGATTATTAGAGAGATTAGGAGCAAGTAAGACAGAAGACATAGAAAAAGTAGGTGAGAGTGAGACATTCCCGGCCCCAGTAATTGGCATAGGAGTCCCATTAGCAACCTGAACAGACTTAACAGGTGAAGACATTAGAGAAGTAATTAGGGAGAAATTACTAGTCATATGATCAGTAGCTCCTGAATCAATAACCCAAGTGTTTTTAGTAGAAGAGAGTAATACCAAACTAGAATTACCTTCCTGATGAGACACTCGAGAGACATGAGAAGCAGAAGATGGAGAAGCCTCAGTTAGAGCAACATGAGGGGGTTTCCTGTTGCTTTTCCTCTCAGCTTGCTTGAGTTTATACCACTCCGGGTAGCCATGCTTCTTCCAACAGGTATCAACTATATGTGTGGTACTGTTGCAGTGAGTGCAGAGGCGAGTGTAAGAACCAGTAGGAGGGGCTAGCCGAAAATTGCCCTTCTGGATAGCAAGTGCTGAAGCCTCAGAACGATCCTCAGTACCCATGGTAACTTGTCTTTGCACTTCGCGACGAACCAATGAATATGCTTCTTCCAGGCTAGGTAAAGGCAAGGTAGCCAGAACACGATTACTAACCTGATCCAGGTTGTGATCAAGGCCTGCAAGAAACATGTAAACCCGATCCTCTGCTGTACTCTTCATGTACTTCTCAGAATCTGCAGTACACTCCATATCATTAGGTCGTCGATAATCTAACTCCATGAAAACGGAGTTCAGCTCATTGTAGTATTCTGTAAGAAGCCGGCCATCCTGACGCAATTGAAATGTCTTCTTCATCAATTCATAGACCTGAGAAGAATCAAAGGCATCAAGATAACTCCTCTTAATTGCATCCCACACTTCCTTAGCCGTTCCACACTGCACAAAATGTGACATCAGATTGGTAGTCATGGAATTGATAAGCCAAGACTTAACAAGTGCATCTTCAGCTTCCCATTCATCATAGTTCGGGTCACTCTCTGAGGGTGCAATCTTCCTTCCTGTGATATATCCCTTCTTCTTTCTACCAGCAATGTGCATCTCCAAAACCTTAGACCAAATACGGTAATTTGTACCATCCTATTTAATATGGATTGAAGTATTTGTCTCTTGAATGGTGACAGTGGGTTGCATCTTGCTATCAGGAACCATAGGGACCTTAGTACTAGACCCGGAAGGAATTTCGGTAGGAGGAATTTCGGTAGTCATGTGATTGAGAGATGATGCGGCTAGGGTTTAGCTAGAAAATTGATAGTTTCGGTAGAGAAGAGAGGCTGTCCGGCCACACAAGAGGAGAGCTTAAGTTACTCTTGCAAGGCGTAGCGACGGTGGCAGCAGATCTTCTAATTAGGTTTAGGGCAAAGAAAGAAAAAAAGAAAAAAAGAGGCAGCGGAAAGATTCTCTTCTTTTTTTGCTCTGATACCAAGTAGAATTTTAGGGTTTTATATTGTGATGTATTATTCTTCTCTTAATGGAGGAATATATAGAGAAATACAAGAGTGGTGAACAAGAATAGTGGGACCACATAAGAGTGGTGAACAAGAAAAAGAATTCCTAACTAAATAAGTAAATACAATATTTACATTCCAACTATTAACCTCACATGTTACAGAGCATGACTTATCATATGCTGTTAATCTCTTGTTTCTCTTTTTGTTTAGCCATAGGGGAAACAATAGTTGCATTGACATATAAACATACTTTATAATTAAGAAAATGATCATTTTTAATACAAATTGTCTATTTTATTAATAACATTTTTTTTTTTCTAGAATGAATTACCTGGTGAAAGTTCAATTTCAGAAGATGCATTATATGACCCAGATCTGGATGCACAGTTGGATTCTTTGCGGGATAAGCTTAGTGCGGTAAAATTAATTTTGCAAATTGCCTGAATGTCCATTTGTTAGTGATTGGGTGTTATCTATAAATTGTTTTTTCTTTGCAATGGAAATGTACTGTTCAGGTTGGGAAGGAGTCTGGTCAGTTGAGTCGAGAGCTTCATGCGTTAGAAAAACAGTCTTTTTCGAGTGATCGCTTTGCTGGACTTGCTAGTGAGGCATTGCAACTATATGAGCAACATTCTGTGCATGACATGTTCCAAGGTAAATGATATTTTTCTGTGATTTACATTGTTCTAGTAGTTGCTAGGTGCTAGTTGGGCGGAGGCCCGGCGCCTAGTGACTAGGCCAACTAGTCGGCGACTAGGCGGAGCAGCGGCCTTAACCCTTTTTTTTTTTTTTTTTTTAATGTTCTAAATCAAAATCCAGAAAAAAACAATATAGAAGTTGAAGGTGTTGGCGGTGACGATGACCGGCAAAGGGGTGGCGACGGTGGTGTTGAGGGGGTGCTGACAGCGACGGCAACGATGGTTGCAGCCGGTTAGATGAGTGGCGGTTGCAGATGATTGCTTTGTGCTTTGATTAGGGCTTATAGAAGAAAAGAAAGAAAAGAGGGCAGTTGGGCTTTGATTAGGATTGTTTTTGAACAGAAGCCAGAAGCCTAAAAATGCCTCATTTCTTTCTTTTCTCTGTCAAAGCACAAAAGCACAAATGCATCATTCATCCAACCAGCTGCAGCCGCTGTCGCCACCCCTCCATCTTCAGCCCCTCGCCGGTCGTAGTCGCATGGTGGCAACTTCCGCCTGCGTTTTTGATGCCGTCTAGCTGCCGCCTGGCCCCGACTATTCACCCTCCGCCTAAAACAGCCAATTTCCATGTTTTTACCATGGCCGGAGGCTGCCTAGCAGCTAGTCAGCGCCTAGCTGGCTGACTAGGCCGACTTTTCGAACACTGATGATTTATGAAATTCACTTATAATGATTGCATCCACCGTACAAATATGTTTTAGCTTTAAGAAAGAGATCTACGAATATTGCACATCAGTTTTCTCTGCTTGAGTTGCTGGATAAGATATAATTTGATTTCACTGAAGTCTCCTAAGTCTTTATGCATCATCTCATTCATTAATTGCAAAACCTTGCCGGTGGGTTATATTGATTATTTCTTTCTGTTTTTAAAACATCCTACATATATGTAAGCTGCTCCACAAGATACTAATGTGCTGTTTAAAATCGACTATCCTCTTTTTATCAGAGAGATTATCAGAGAGATGCTGATAAGTAGTGATAACTGCTGCTACTAGAAATTGCTGATTCACATCACAAAATATTGAGCCGTTAGACAACTTATATGGGCTTCCATAACATTTCATCCTTTTCTTTGTTAGGGGGGTGTATCCAATCAAGGGGTGTATTCAATCAAGATTTGATTGGAATCTATAGGATTTTAAAAATCTGGGTCTATTCAACTCAGATCTATAAAGAATCCAATCTAGTCTGGGGGTATTCAATCCAGATTTGGAAGGATTCCAATGAAATGCAATGAAATCCAATAAAATCCAGGTGTATTCAATCCAGACTTTTAAAAAGTCCAAACAAATTTGGGTGTAGTCAAAAATCATGGATTTGAATGGATTTGTGTAAGTGATGGATTTAGATGGATTTGGATGGATTGTAAAAGGAAAAGTATAAATAGAATGACCATTCACAAATCTTGCCATTTATCCATGGATTTCATTGGATTTCATATTATCATCAAATAACAAACAATGAAAGATAAAAAAATAAAAAAGTCCTTTCTTGTTTCATCACGGTTTCTTCACCCCCAATCAGCCTATACACAATCGTTGTGTCATCACGTCAAATGTCCAGGTCTGTGAATATTATGCTTCCCTTACACTTCAAAAACTACTCTTGTCTGCGCATGTGATTTGTGTGAATTGGGTATCTCAACTCAAAGTTGATACTTGCTGAGGTTTGAAAAAAATGTTCAGTAGAATATTGTAATGTGATTGTGATAGTACTTATACTTAATGACAATTTCATGCAGATATGGTAAAAACTGCAACAGCACTCCGTATGAGAGTGGATAACATGAAGGCAAGAAGGATGGAAGATATAGAACGCATGCGAACAGACAGGATTAACAATCCAGAAAGAGATTTTTGCACAATGAAGCATGGCAAAGGTAACTGAAAGCCAAGTTTTTTGTTGTTTCAGTTCCCTAGCATTGAAATGTTTTTAATGGAGTTAAAATTCCATGTTTGTGTTGTGAGATGCTCAGTTTTGTTTTGTAGGCCTCTACAATGCAAACTTGGAAGATCTTCAAGAATTTTTATCTGAATTAAAGACCACGTGAAGTGTAATGGAGGCTGGAATAATGTGGCTGAATCGGTAATGGAGGCTGTACTTGGTTCTAGTAGCACATAGCAGTCATTGTAGTATAGTAGTAATTCCCACATAACTGTATGGCTGAATCAGTTACCCCAATTTGGTTCTGACGAGGTCTTTGTATGGGCAGCATCAGCGGTAGCTGAGGTGAAGTTACTATTTAAACATTTTGAAGCTGACTTTGACTTGGCTATTATTTGATTTAAGAGTTATCGGTTGGTTTTTCAACAGCTTAAACTTTGTTTAAAGTTGATTTCTACGTGTTTCACACATGCTGCTATGTCTCCACAATTTGACATTTTTCATCTGTGGTTGGCTTTTAGGACAAAATGAGAGGAAGTGGCACTTCCAGATCGCAGAGCAAGTGTTATACAAGATTTTCTGTTGCGATTTTTCTTTGACATTTACATTCAACTTGTCCTTCTCCAAATCTTCCTCAACTGTAAAGATACATGAAACGAAATACCATACTCTATCGGAACAGAGATTGGAGATGTGTCATGTATCAGGTTTAGGACCACTCAGCCACAACTTGAAAGTCCAGTTGCCATCAAATTTTGATCAAGAAGGAACAAGCAGTCTTTATGATTCTCATATCCAGGGACATTAACTAAGATTGAACACTAGGGTGGGTTAGAATATATATATATATATATTTGATCATTAATATTATAAGAAAATCGTATTAATTAAAAAAGAAAGATACGCCTAGTTAAGAAGACATGGTATAGATTAATCTATAAATGCATATTCTAAATAAATGCATTAAAAAAATTAATAAAAAAATAAGGTCAAATCAAATTATAAAATAAACATGAAATGTAAATATAATCAAATATTAAGTGTTTGTTTGGTTGAGTTTTTTACTATCTCAAAAGGTCAATAAAAGTCTCTTTGAGATTTTTAGGGGTGTTTGGTTGGACTTTTGAGATTGTTTATTTTAAACTGCGTAGAGGCAAGTAGAGTTTAAACCTCCACTGGATAAAAGTTCATAGGAAGGTGTTTAGACATTTTTTTTTTTTTTTTTTTTTAAATAATCTACCAACTAAACAAATATATATATATATTTTCAAAAACTCTATAATAGATCTACAAAAAGTAGATCTTTTATCAACGTAGGTTTTTTAAAAGCCTAACCAAAATACTATTTACTAACAAATCTAAAAACAAAAGAATAATTAAAAAAAATATATATTAACAAACATGTATCTAAATTTCATCCAAAACAAAAAGAAATTCATTAGACAATTATGTTAGTTTATAAATTAAAATTAGAATAACTAATAATTAGATTAATCCTAAAATTTTATTATGAAACAAAATATTTAAATTCATAATATTCATAAAAACATACCTAATTGGAAGATGAATTATTGATGTTGATAAAGAGGTTGGACCAAAATTTAGAGAAAGATGAGAGAGATAATAGTTATTAAAGAAAAATAATAATAAAGTGATAAAGTTAATGAGAGAGATAATATTTCATTTTTTTTAAAAAGGCTAGGGTGGCTTCCCAACCCAAGGTCCATCCCTGCTCATATCGTATTTTATTTACTTTTCTTAGTGGAGTCATCAAACAGAATTGTTTTCGTAGAATTTCTTTTCAAGTCTTTTGATAAAGTTAAGTTATATTAAAACTCAAGTTATTAAGTTGGTGCTAGTCCTATAAAATCAGTACAAAAAAGTGTTATTTTGTTCTATTTTTTTTAAAAAGAATTATTTTGCCCTATTAAGTCTTCACAATGCAAAATCAAGAAAATGGTCCATCTTTCTAGCATGCTGTAATGGCTCGTCAATTTTGAGAGTTAGGTATGCATTCGAGTTTTTTATTTTTATTTTTATTTTTATTTTTTATTTTTTAATATATATATATATTCAGTGGCGGACCCAGAAATTTTAACCAGGTATGGCACTTGAATAAAATAACAATTATATAAAAAAATACTGAAAATTTAAGATCCAAATAAAATGAGGTTTTTTTTTTGTTAAACAAAATTGAGTTTTTTTATATAAAGAAAAATTGATGGTATAATAAAATTTAGGGTATAAAATAAAACAAAAGAACGCTTATTTAAGAAAAACTAAATAATCTTATATTTAAAAAGAAATAAAAACAAGAAACACAATATGAATAAATAAATAATAACAAGAAAAACAACAAAAATTACAATCTAATTTTATAATAAGAAATTTTGTTTTGTATTTAATATGAATTCACTTTAAATTTATACAAAATAATTAATTAATAAATATTACTAGACATGTTTTTAAATTTTTATTTTTCTAATTATTAGTAAATTATTGATTTATTAATTGTAAATAAATTAAAACTCTAAAATAAAGAGAAATACTAAGGATAAAAAAAAATGATTCATAATAATAGATGGACTATATTAATACAATAAATTAAAATTTAAAATTTTAGGGTTTATTGATGGGATATGTTAGGTATGTCAAACTAAAACTATTAAAAATAATAAAATTTCAAAATAATAATATATGATTTAATAAAATATAAAATTAAATTAAGTAACCATAAATTGAAGGTCGTTAAGAGGTTGGAAAAGAGAAAGAGAATTATTTTATTTTAGAAAAAGATGAAAATTTGAGAAATAAATTGGAAAAGATTGAAAATAAAAAAGATATAAAAAAAAACTGTTAAAATTATAATAAATGAAAATGGTGGGACTTGAACAGCTATCATCATTGTTAGTGGAAATAATCCTACCAGCTGTGCTAACAGGTTAAAGATGTAATATCATTATTACTATATATATGTTAAAAAATTCAAAATTTAAAAAAATTTGAGGTGGGGCACGGGCCCCACCTGGTCTATACGTGGGTCCGCCCCTATATATATTTGAAATATTATATAAAAATTCGAGGTTTTATTTTGGAAAGAGAGAGGACTTAAACCCACAATCTCATGAACTAATTATAATGTTGTTCATTTTGCCATTTCATGCACACACATCAAGAAGCAAAGACAATTGGAGTACAATTTTGAAACCTTGTTAAAAGTTCAACAAGTAAATGTAAATAACCAAAAATTTTGGGTAAAATATTTTAAAAAATAAAAAAATTTCTAATCGGCTAAAGAGGATATCGACTCATTTGTCAGCCCCTTACACTTCCTCCTCAAACCCTACTCAACTACTCTTTAAACGTCAGAGACGTGTGATTTAATATATATTTTCTTGACAAAATGAGATTAGCTCATTGGCTAGCACCTTACTCTTCCTCCTCAAACCCCACTCGGAATTAATTGTAATAAATATATTTGTCAAACATAAATGTGACTTTGCACCAACGATACCCAAATGCATATTGCTATTGAGTACTTTTTGATTTTGGTAGCAAAAATGTCTTTGCTATCTTGAATTCAACTCAGAATTTATGGTTTTATCCATGCATGCCCTCATCCTCATTGTCTTTTCCAGATTTTGGGGAAAGTTTATTATCCAATATAATACCAATAATGTGAACACCATCATATATGATGATGCTTATAAATTCCAATATATATTTCGGTGCCTCTTCATTCAATATATTTGATTTGGTATTAGCAGAAATTAAAGTAAATTAAAAATGATGCCCATTATTGTCATCCTTTTGTTCTCTTATCCTTGCATGGTTCTCTCTGCTCCATCCTTCACCATGTTGCCATTACCAACAAGAACCATGGGTCCTGAATCCTTTATCTTCGATTCTTCAGGCGGAGGACCCTACACCGGCATCACTGATGGCAGAATTCTCAAGTACCAAGGACCCATTCATGGTTTTTCTGATTTTGCCATCACAGTAGCAAACAGGTAATTTTTTTGAAGTCACAATTTCAAAAACGGTATTGCAATATCTAGTTTATTTGACGAAGAAACGTACGGGATTCTGTACTAAAACCTCCTCCTATACATAAGTGGATGGAGGGGAGCTCAAAGGGGCCATGCTGGCCCCCTTCCCTCAAAAACTTTCTAAAATTTATATTAGAAAAGTTTTAAAATTTATGAAATTATCATTACATTTTAAAAGTTTTTCATTTTGGCTCATTTGAAATTTTTTTTTTTCGTATTTCTATATATATATATATATATATGTGTGTGTGTTGTCTTAACTATATACGTTACAGGTCCAAAGCAGAGTGTGATGGTAGAAACAACCCAGCATTATTTGGAGAAAAATGTGGAAGGCCAGTAGGTTTGGGAATCAACAATTCAACAGGCGACATATACATAGCTGATGCTTATAAAGGGCTTTTGGTTGTTGGACCAAGTGGTGGCCTCGCAACACAACTTGCCATAGCTGCAGATGGTGTGCCCTTCCGCTTCCTTGATGGTTTGGATGTTGATCCACTCACTGGTCACGTTTATTTTACAGATGCCAGTGCTGTTTTCCAAATAAGGTATATCAATTTCTGCAAAAGATATCCTGATGATAATTGTAAATTGAGGAAGTTGCAGAAAATGGCTAAAATCCAGGAGCCTTTTTGACGTATAGTCACTTTCGTGAAAAATTGCATTTATAACAAAATCCGGTTTTAAAAAATCAGATATAAATGCCCTTGAACTCTTAAACTTGCACAATTTCTCTAATGTTCCTAAAAACAGCACGTGGTTCATTTGTGACTCGTATGCATGTTCCGTGATCTAATCGTGCATGTTTTGTGACTCATATGCATGTTCTATGATATACATTCATGAATCACATGCATATTCTTCATGACTCACATGCATATTAAGTGACCCATTTGTGCATTCTGTGATAAAAAAAAAAAAAAAAAAAAAGCGCATGATTGTGTTTTAATGAAGGGCATTTTAGTAAGATTGTGTTTTTATTGGTCATAAACCAGTCAAAAAACGATATTTTTTAAATTTCTGTGTGTATTTAATATTTGTAAACTATATGGTAATTTATCAAAGAAATATGGAAAAAAATTAGTGATCAGTTAATTTATCTTACATAATGCAGTCAAATTCCACTAGCAGTTATTGCTAATGATTCAACAGGAAGATTGTTGAAGTATGACCCCGAGACGAAACAAGTTACAGTGTTATTGAGGAATCTTTCAGGGGCAGCTGGGACTGCAGTTAGTGCCGATGGCACGTTCGTTCTCGTGACTGAGTTTATCGGCAAGAGAATTCAGAGATATTGGCTCAAGGGTGCCAAAGCTAACACAGCTGAAACCTTTGCGACAATCAATGGTAGGCCAGACAATGTCAAGAGGACTGCATTGGGACAGTTTTGGGTGGCAGCCAACTTAGATAGACTTTTACCAATTATTACGTCGCCGACGGCTTTACGACTGGATGCAAATGGCCAGGTTCTGGAAAATGTTTCTCTTGTATCCCAATACGGCATTACCTTGATCAGTGAAGTTCAAGAGTTTGGTGGAGATCGTTATGTAGGATCTATGTTTACCAATTTCGTTGGTGTTTACCAGCACTAATAATAAATTATAGCAACAATAATCAAATAATAAATTAAATATCCTTTAATTTGTGGTGATTAATGCTTATTGTCTGACCTCAATCCATATATTTAACCGCGAAGGCAAAGAGAAAATCTTCCAGCTAGTTAGTGCCAAGAGAAAAAGCTTCAATGCCTCTGACTCACGAATGCAACTTCCACTCATATTACATCAACGTAGTATGGGTAACGTACCAATCAAATTTAATCCCATAACACATGGCATGATATTATTACAAGGCCAACCGTGAGCTTTGCACCCCTAAATTATTTCTCAATTTTCTCAATTCTATAATTATAATTATGGGTACTATTAATAACACTTAGGAAATGGATCAGGATCCCCTACTGATCCCATTTTTGCTCATCTTTTGAAGATCTGTTGACATATGACACCCAAACAAACGAATGATTGAGATCAACTTACGTTATTTTTTTCTCTCTCCAATCTATTAAACAATGTTGTTTAGAATCTCTAAACACTACACTTTTAGAATCCCTCTGGTCATCCTCTTCGTGCTGCTCGACATAGAAGAAGAAGCAGAAGAGACCCCTCCATGTCCATGTTGCTTCTACCATTTTCACAACTTTCCCATTTGACAATAATAGCAGCATCCACAACTGTGTCTCTTCACAGACGTTTTACACTTTGAATGCTTATTGAAAATTTCTACAGCTAGAAATCCTAGTATTAATAAAATACAACGTATTCAAATTTGTATAAATCATTATGTTCTAATCAGATTTCAAGATTGACTACTTAGTCCATAAATTCTTACTAACATCAGAGACTCTGTACGATATCCATTCAAGGAATTCTCAAATTATTTCACCAAATAGAGTTAACAAATTAAAATACAAGTGGTTTTTTTTTTCCAAAAAAGAAAAATGACATCGGCAATGGTGTCAGAGCCGGAGACGATAAAGGTGATGTGGGTATCGAGGCTGATGTACGAGAATCGTGTTGTACGGTGCGGTGCCATAGGAATCGGAGGCGGAACTCGATAACCGAAAATATATACACAGTGAGCCAAGGCATCGATCGGAAGAAGATAAGTTCTTGATTGCTTGGCGAGTAGCAGCGGCCGATCGGAGTGTGTGGTTTGTTTTAGGATTCTCAAACGTTGTCTTTTCATTTGTTTTTTTTTATATATAATTTTTTTCTCCAACGACATCGTTTAACAGGTTGGAGAGAGAAAAAAAATAACGTAAATTGATCTCAGCCGTTCGTTTGTTTGGGTGCCATATGTCAGCAGATCTTCAAAAGATGAGCAAAAATGGGATCAGCAGGGGATCCTAATTTGAAATGGAAATTACTATAAAAGGAGAAAGTTATGGTGGTAATCGTAGGAAATAAACAAAAAATTTATGAGTTTACTATTTTTAGCCACTTCCAAATATTTTATTATTGTTATCACATTTAACCTTGGACGGACAACATAGCCATCACTTATGTCTCGACAACTCCCATTCATTCTCTCTTTCGACAACATTTCAAATCACCAGGTGATGTAGCGGAAGCTTTGTTGAGAAAAACTTACAAGAAACAAATTAGCAACAACCTACTAACGTCCCGTTGATTCGCGAACGAATACCGGAAAATTAGGCTTCAATGTTCGTTGATTCACTATGAATGCCGAAAATTGGAATAATAGAGAAAACTCTAAATTTTATAAATCAAAAACTGAATAGCCTTTCGGCTTACATTCTTATTTAAAGCAACAAAAACCTAAACCTAGCCGTATTCCTTGAAAAACAAGAAAACGAGCCTAAAAAGGAAAAATTACAAAAACTAATTCTATTAAGAATCCTAAGCACCTCGGAATTAACGGAAGTCGATTCGGAATTCGGAAACTCAATTTATTGAAAAAACGAAACTTTCCTAAAACGTCAAAAACGGCCTTTTCGGGGCCTAAACGATGGAATTCGGCTAAAATTGGGTACGCCTCACAAGAAAAGCTTGTGACTTTGAAAGGTCTCGCCGATCCACATCAACTTTCAAAATTTCAAATCATTCTAACTCCGTCTCCCGGACTAGTAGGATTGAAATGGCCCTTTTTCCTTGGTTTTTCTCTTATCCCACCCCTCCATGTACTCTAACGCCAAGTGATCTACTGCTGCTGCATCATTCTCCCCAGGTTGGAGAAAATTCGTCCTCGAATTTCCTACAGTGTCGTCATCAGATGAGTTGCCATGAAAAGGAAACAAATGCTTGACATTAAACACATCATGAGTACGAATATGGCTGGGAAGCTTCAGGCGATAGGCATTCGGATTAATCTTTTCTATAATTTCAAGTGGTCCAATCTTCTTGGCAGCAAGTTTATTGTAATCCCCCACAGCAAACCTGTCCTTGGTGAGGACTGCCCATACAAAATCGCCCACATCAAACTCCAAGTGACGACGTTTCTTGTCAGCATCCAGCTTGTATTTTTCAGCCGCTTGAGACAGATTTTGCTGCACCTGCTGATGGACCTCACGCAACCCTTGGACGAAATCTTTAGCCTTACCATGAATCCAGGTCCTGTTCAGCAGCGGCATTAAATCAAGTGGGCTGCGAGGAACCAAAGAGTAAACCACCTGAAAAGGACTGAATCCCGAACTCCTAGTGACAGTATGGTTGTGGGCAAATTCGGCTTGGCTAAGTTTTAGATCCCATGATCGGACATTATCCCCTACCAGACATCTCAGCAAATCTCCCAGAGCTCGATTCACCACTTCCGTCTGTCCATCAGTTTATGGGTGGTATGCACTACTAAAGTCCAACTTGGTATTGACCATCTTCCAAAGGCTTCGCCAAAAGTGACTGAGGAATCGAGTGTCTTGGTCAAAAACGATCGACGTAGGTAATCCATGTAGACGGTACACCTCCCGAAAGAATAATTGGGCCACCTTCACAGCATCAGTAGTTTTTTTGCACGGGATGAAGTGAACCATTTTGGAAAACCGATCAACAACGACATATATGGAATCAGAACCTCTCTGAGTTCATGGTAACCCCAAGACAAAATCCATACTCAAATCCGCCCATGGTTGAGTAGGAATGGGTAGTGGCATGTACATACCTGCGTTAGTCGCTTTGCCTTTGGACAATTGGCAGATCCTACATCGTCCGATATATTTCTCCACTTCTTTTCGGATTGTTGGCCAAAAGTAGGAAGCCTTGACTAGCTGCAGAGTTCGGTCCCTCCCCACATGGCCCTCACCATGTAATTCCTTAATAATTTGCAAACGCAGACTACAATCAGGAACACAAAGCTGATTTCCCCGAAATAGAAACCCATCGACCAATAAAAATTCTGACTTTTCCCCCACTTGCACAGCTGCCATCACCTCAGAAAAATACTTGTCAGAATTAAACAATTCACGAAATGAAGCAAAACCCGGTACCTAAACAGCCATTGTGGACAATAAGCTGATTCTTCGACTCAGAGCATCAGCCGCCTGGTTTGTAACTCCCGCCTTGTGCTTGAGAACAAAGGTGAACTGCTGTAGGTAGGCGGACCATGTTGCATGCCGGGCTGAGATCTTATCTTGGCTATGAAGATGCTGTAATGAATCATGATCAGTGTACAAAATAAATTCACGATGGAATAAGTAATGTCTCCAGTGTTTCACAGCTTGGACCACAGCATAGAATTCCATGTCGTACGTACTGTAACGAACCCGAGACCCCGTCAGTTTTTCACTAAAATATGCCACCGGTTTCCCAGCTTGACTCAAAACAGCTCCGATGCCTACTTTGGATGCGTCACTGTGTAGCTCAAAAGGTTGAGAAAAATCAGGTAGGACTAGGATAGGGGCTGTTGTCAGTTGTTCTTTTATTTTCTGAAAACCCTCTTCTGCTTCGGGTGTCCATTGAAACTTGACTTCCTTCATGCATTCTGTGATAGGAGCCATAATGCTACTGAAGTGTGGAATGAACCGGCGATAGAATGACGCCAACCCATGAAAACTGCGAACCTTTGTCACTGTTTTTGGCCGGGGCCACTGCCTTACTGCCTTAATCTTGGACTCATCTACCTGTAGCCCCTCTCCAGAAATAATATAACCCAAAAACAGCACCTTTGGCGTCATGAAAACACATTTTTTTGCTACAGCAACAAATTTCTCCCTTCGTAAAACACATAAAACTTCCCGAATGTGCTAAATGTGCAGCTTGGGGTTTGCACTGTAAATCAAGATATCATCAAAATATACAACGACAAACTTACCCATGAAGGGCCGAAGTGCTTGGTTCATTACTCTCATGAAAGTGCTCGGCGCGTTTGATAACCCAAAGGGCATGACGAGCCACTCATATAAGCTCTCTCGCGTTTTAAACGCTGTCTTCCATTCATCCCCAGGCCGAATACGGATTTGATGATATCCACTCTTCAGGTCAAGTTTGGTGAACACCACTGCTCCACTAAGCTGGTCTAATAAATCATCTAGCCTCGGAATTGGAAAACGATACCTCACAGTGATCTTGTTAATTGCATGGCTATCAACACACATCCTCCACGTCCCATCCTTTTTTGGTATTAAAAGGGCGGGTACAGCACACGGGCTAAGACTCTCATGAATATGCCCCTTAGAATGCAACTCTTCAACCTGTCTCCTTAACTCTTCATGCTCAGTCGGACTCATGCGATAATGTGGCCTGTTTGGCAACATTGCTTCGGGCTCCAGGTCAATATGATGTTGTATATCCCGTAGGGGTGGCAGTCCTTCGGGTAACTCCTCCGGAAACACATCCATAAATTCCGAAATCATATGAGCTGCAGCTGAAGGCACCTCCACTTTCGTACTTTTTTCTTTTCCAATCAACACATACACTGTTTCTGATTCTGCCATTACCAACTCGAATTTTGCATAGGTCAGTAGATTAGCATTCTCTCCAGGTGACTTTGAACGTTCAGTTGGCTTGCTTGGTAGTAGTACAATCTTAGTGCCCTCAAAAACGAAAGAGTGAGTATTTTTGACTCCATTATGATGCACCTTTCTATCATGTTGCCATGGTCTCCCTAACAATAGATGACACGCATCCATATTCACTACATCACACCATATATTATCTTTGTAGTTAGAACCCACTGAGAACGGAATTAGTGCCCGTTGGGACACCGTTACCTCTCCGCCTTTCTGCAGCCATGCTAACCGGTAAGGCCTTGGATGTTTCTCTGTCTTTACCCCTAATTTTCGCACCGCTTCAGCTGACACGATGTTCTCACAACTTCCTCTATCTATGACGAATCTACACACCTTTCCCAGAATGGTACACGTAGACTGAAATATATTATTTCGAAGCCAATTTTCCTCATCAGTTTTTGGTGCCAAACATGTACGACGCACCATTAACAAGGTTCCAGTGTCACCGTCTACCAAATCTTCATTCACCACAACCTCCTTTTCTATTTGCGGATCCATGTCTACTTCCGCATCCTCTTCATTAAATTCTGTCGGATCAATAAATAAAACCTTTTTAGTTGGTCTCTTACATTCAGACAATCGATGTCCCGTCTCACCATAACCAAAACAGCAAAAACCACCCGTTGTCCTGGGAGGCTGACTTGTATTTAGGGGGTTTCGTTGCGCGGGATTTGAACAGCTACTCACTCTCCAACGGTTCCCTGTGTTATTACCACCACTACTATTCCCACTTGTTGTTCCGCTTTGACTGTTAAATCCTCCTCCAGAATTCAAAAACGGACTAGTATTAGGTTTTCGAGTCAAACTCTTCTCCAACTGCAATGCTCTCTGATGTGCCTCGGTCACTGTCACCGGATCAAAGAGGTTAACCATGTCAAGAATTTGTGTTCGCAACCCCCCACAGTAGCGCGACACTAGCTGGTCTTGTGTCTCTTGAATGTCGTTTCGCACCAGTAATTGATAAAATTCCATGGTATATTCATCCACGGACCTCATACCCTGTCGTAAGTTCTGCAATCTCTGATACATCAGCCTCTGAAAGTTGTGGGGTAAAAACTCAGCACGTAACTTTCCCTTCATCTTCTCCCAGTCTGAAATCTTAGGTTTTCCTGATCGATTCCGAGTGAGTTTGAGTTGTTGCCACCATGCGGCTGCTCTTCCTCGAAGTCTGGTGGACACCAACGCCACTTTCTCCTTCTCTGGGACTTTCTTGAATTCAAGAATTTCCTCAACGATTCCGACCCATTCGAGGAACTCTTCTGGCTGTAGACTGCCCTGAAATTTCGATACCTCTGTCCGCATCCCTGATTCCCAACGCCTACTGTCATCAGCCTCTGATTCTCTTCGTCGTCGGCGTTGCGAGATCCCTTCCTCTCCATCGCTCTCTTCCTCTGCATCACTATCACCACCCGTTTCAGGATTTAGGTTCTGAAAAGGGTTTTGGTTTTGGTTGGCCCTCATCGTCGCAAGCTGTGCCATCAATTGCTCAACCTGTTGTTCTAACTGTAAAACGCGGTCACGTTCGATGGCTTCTTCTACGGTAACATGTGGCTGTCTTCTAGGCGGCATGATGTCGTCCCAAACGAACTAGGCTCTGATACCAAACTGATGTAGCGGAAGCTCTGTCGAGAAAAACCTGTAAGAAACAAATTAGCAACAACCTACTAATGTCCCGTTGATTCGCGAACGAATACCGGAAAATTAGGCTTCAATGTTCGTTGATTCACTATGAATGTCGAAAATTGGAATAATAGAGAAAACTCTAAATTTTATAAATCAAAAACTGAATAGCCTTTCGGCTTACATTCTTATTTAAAGCAACAAAAACCTAAACCTAGCTGTATTCCTTGAAAAACAAGAAAACGAGCCTAAAAAGGAAAAATTACCAAAAAAGGAAAAAAACGAGATTAAAGCAAAACCTAATTCTATTAAGAATCCTAAGCACCTCGGAATTGACGGAAGTCGATTCGGAATTCGGAAACTCAATTTATTGAAAAAACGAAACTTTCCTAAAACGGTAAAAACGGCAAAAACGGCCTTTTCGGGGCCTAAACGATGGAATTCGGCTAAAATTATGCCTCACAAGAAAAGTTAATGACTTTAAAAGGTCTCGCCGATCCGCATCAACTGTCAAAATTTCAAATCATTCTGACTCCATCGCCCGGACTAGTAGGATTGAAATAACCCTTTTCCTTGGTTTTTCTCTTATCCCACCCCTCCATGTACTCTAACGCCAAGTGATCTACTGCTGCTGCATCACCAGGCTTCTCTCTCTCTCTCTTTCTCTTTCTCTCTCTCTCTCTCTCTCTTTCTCTCTTCAACATTTCAAATCCTATTCTTTCTTCGTCTCTCTCTATCTTCAAACGAAACCCATTTCTTCGTCTCTCTTTCTCTATCATCAATCAAAACCTAGCAACTCAAAGTTTCTCTATTTGTTTGTCTCTTCAATGACATTTCGTCTCTCATTTTCTTTGGCCAGAATACGACTCTCTCTCGCTCTTGAAATAGATTCGGAGCTGAACAACGTTCTTGAAGGTATGTAAACCTTTCCCTTTTCCTTTTCATTTTTTACAAGAACCATGATGTTTGGATATGAATATTGAGAGATTGGATTTGATTTGGATTGAAATGCTACTTTCACTGTTTTTGTTTTGATGTTACATTCTAGTTCGTTTTAAAGTTACATGCCAGTTAAGTTATATGTTACATGCTAGTTGATTTCTAAGTTACATGTCTTTTGGTTAATTTTGAAGTTACATGCTAGTTGATATTACAGTTACATGCCTTTTGGTTTCAATTTGACATGCACCTTGGTAGTTTTTTTTTACATGTCAGATCATATGAAAGTTACATGCCAGTTGGTTATCAAGTTACAATTCCTAGTCACTTTTTTTTTTTTTTTTGAAATGGTTTCTAGTCACTTTCAATCTTGCATGTTAGTGACTTTAACTGTTACATGCCAATTACTTTCAATGTTACATGCAGGAAGATGTTAGAAATGAGATTAGTCATCCGTTACAGTGGAAGTTGGGTGGGTAATTGTTACAATGGTTGTCAGACGAAGTGGGTGCTAGTCCTTAGAGATTTGACTTATGATGCCTTGGTGAAGTTGGTACAAGATGTTACCAAAGTTGATACTGCTAGGTACACCCTTGAATTATGATCATTATTGGCCAATATGCTCAACTGAGAATTGAAAATGACAGTGACGTGACATGTATGCTGGTGGAAAATAAGGTATTACCTGAGATTTATGTTATTGTTTCTGAGAAGGTAGGAACATATTGTAACTAACTACTCCATAACCCGTGTATGAGAGCTTTCTCTAGCAACTGGCAGCACAAATTACATATATGCATCTGCTTCTAGTGTGAGAACTGTATTTAATGAGGCAACCATTGATGATTGAGAGAACAGTGAATTTTCGGACACGATAATGCGTATGATGTCTCGATACCCGTCGTTGATCATGGAATGAACGATTTTGATGAATTGTCTTTACCAATGATGTTTTAATTCTTATATGTATGGGTACTCTTTTCTTTTATTAGATAAAATGTATTGATACTGTTGTTCCAAGTTCAAAGAGTTTATTTTGAATATACTGAAACAAATATTATACGCGTGTCTAATACAATCTAGGGGGGGTGAATGGGTTTTTAATCCGATTATTACCAACTTTTTCGGATTAGTCAATATTCAATTATAAACCCAATTCAACAAACAATAAAATCAAGTAAAAGTGTGGAAATTAAAGAACACTTGATTTTTATGTGGAAACATATAACAAGGAAAAACCACGAGTTATTATGTTAGCCATAAACTTCGATTTTAATGAGAAACCAAACGGAATTTTTAAAAACTAACTTACAATGAAAAAATGAAGAGAAACATTGGCCGACAAAGGAATTGGTGCGACCGAAGAAGGAATTGGTGCCGCACCACTCATTCTCTTAACTACCCCACCACTCATTCTCTCCTTTATCATCTTCAGATTTCAAGATGAAAACTTAACCAAGAAGAAACGAAACCCAGTTGGCAATTCAATAACTTTGATTCATTTCTTGATTTGTTTTGTGTTTTACTAATATTAAAGTTTGAAACAAATAACTCGGTGTGATCTAATAATAATCTAGTGGAGGGGTGAATAGATTTTACCAATTTTACCCAATTTTCGCATTTAGTCAATTTACGAAAATGCCCCAAACTAGTCAAAACAATAACAAGTGTAATATGGTGCGGAAATATAAAAGACACTTGATATTTACGTGGAAACCCTCACGGGAAAAACCACGGGCTGTATAGCGTGCCACACTCGAACCACGAATCCACTAAATGTGTTAAACAATTACAACCTACTCCTGGAATATAATCACACACCTACCTAATCCTAGTATAAGTGAACCTAGTCCAATTACTTGCGATCTAAGCAACCTAATCCCGGAAGCTACATGCAAGACTTACTTCTCAATGAAGAGAAAACAACCTATGTGAGTATATAATGATATTCAATGAGCAAATAAAGCTAGGTAACCTTAG
The DNA here is from genome assembly GCA_954870605.1 of Acer campestre. Taxonomy (NCBI): domain Eukaryota; kingdom Viridiplantae; phylum Streptophyta; class Magnoliopsida; order Sapindales; family Sapindaceae; genus Acer; species Acer campestre. The sequence continues at coordinate 13,346,081 of OX940807.1, forward strand.
ATGCTTATCTAGAATGATTAGATAACAATAAATGCAATCCTAGATGTCAATAGCTAAATGACATGTCATAAAGCTTAGCAAATCATAGATAAAATAACCTAGATGTTGCTATCAAAATACAACACTCAAACATGTCAACACAACAATCTCTATTTTGTATCTAGAATATATTCTAAGAGCATACAAATAATATAAGAGATTTCTTTGATAAATAAAACACTAAACTTAGATGAGATTAGTGAAGAACATACCAAAGGATGTGTGTTGAGCAAAACTCATGCAAGCAAGCATCCTAACTATGCTAGAAAATGCTAGACGATATTTAGATGCATATGAGAATGGTTTTGAGTGTATAAAAATGAGTTCTTGATTGTTTTTCTCTCAAGTTTCTCTTTTTGAAGTTTAGGGTTCTTTTGAGTCAGAGAACTAGCTTAGAGAAAAGAGAAAGTATGATATTTATAGACATCAAGAACAGGGCAACTGAAAAGACAAAATTGCCCTTGAAATCACCGATCGGCGGTTTCATTCTGCGGTCCTGGCCGCAGAATTTAACCGCCGAATTGAACCTAAGAAGCAGGGGATCATTCGACGACCAGATTCGGCGGTCAATCGAAACCGCCGATCAAAACCCAAAAAGAAACCGACCTAAAAATATCTAATTCGACGGTTTCATTTGGCGGCCAGGCCGCCGATTAAACCACCGAACAGAACCTGAGAATAATAAATACATCAGGTCTAATTCGGTGGTTTCGATTCGACGGCCTGGCCGCCGATCGTAACCGCAGATCCAATCCAGAGATCTCTGGAATCAAACGGCGGTTTCCATACGGCGACGGCGGTCGTGGCCGCCGATCAAACCGCCGTTTCACCACTGAAGGTGAAACCAAAGGAGAAGCCAAGGGCATTCTCCGAAGGCGATCTTCGCGTAAACCCAAGCACATAATCGTGCAAGCTCGGACATTTCCGAACATATTCGGGAAACGAATTGCAAGACACAAAAAAAACACACAACAAGATATAATCAATCAAAGTGCTAGTGTGTAATGTGACATGTGAAGAGTATGCACACATATGCAAGTATGCTAAGTGTGTGTGTGCTTCTAGATCTCTTCAATGAAAACTAAGCACTAGAAATATACCTTTGGAGTGCTTGTCACCTTGAGGTCTTGAAGAGGACCTTCGATGTTGGTCTTCAATCACCTAATCTACCCTTACAATTCAAACCCCAACTTGTGGTTTATCCACGAAATAAGCCAATCAATAATGGAAATCCTTACAATCTCCCCCTTTGGCTATTTCGTGACAAAACCACCTCTCTTATTGATCCTCACAACATAAATGAAGCTACGGGATATTCTACATTACAAAGAGATAAGAAAATAAAACTTCAAGTCTTCAATCTCTTGTAGAATTACCAAACCTTCAAAACAATTAGATTACACTTCCAAAGCAAGTGTATGTGAGTTGATCAAGTGAAAGTAAAACAAGCATTTGCATATTAAACTTTTAAACACAACATCATGCAATGTATGTGTATGCAATGCTCCCCCTCAATGGGTTACTCCCCCTAAAACCAAAAACTCCCCATATGCACATTTACTACTACAATTAGCAACTCCCCTTACCACATCCTACTCCCCCTTTTTGTCATGATATAGGCAAAGGAGCAGTCCCCAACCAGGTCACTCATAGCAAAGAGAGATAGTAGCATACAAGATAATGCATAGTCAAATAAGCCACTTTATGCACTCAATTAATTGGAGAGAATCAAGGAGATTTATTTTATTGAAAATGTGTGAAATAAAAATGCTTTGCATACAAGACATGTTGCATTCAAGTCCAAAATACAATGGTATTTGGCAAAGCAAATGAAAAAGGTTTCAAATAGAATTCAAACCAATTTTACCATTTGTCATGAGAGAAGCAAAGATATAGAGAATTTATTGATTTTGATTTTTAACAACAACTATATCCAACTTTAAAAGCGAAACATGGCATGAGCGACTTTGCACCCTATTTGATTTTTCCGAGTATGAAAACCGTATGATAGTAACCATGTTCAACAAATAAAGAAAGAGAGACATTTGGATTGAAACATCCTTTGAATGGATACATGATCCTTTATCAATTTTAGTCTCACTAGCTTTTTCACACATTGTTTTGCATTTAAGAATATGCAATCATCAATTCATGCTTTTTCAATTTAGCATGTCATTTGAATTTCATGCTTTTCATATGTCATTAGCATGTCAATTTAGAATCATCATGTCATGGAAATAACTATAGGTCATTCAAATCATACTTCCTATGTAAATTTCCTAGTCCAAAAATGCATGTTTGAACATAAATATGACATGGATTGAAAACAAAGCAAGGTTCACACTTATTGAGATAAAAGCATATATACATATGTCCAACCAAGCTTACTTCAAGCAATTAAAAGAGAAGCACAAGATCTTTCAAATATTTTGCATGCATCTAGTATACACAAAGCTCTCTTTGCTTGAGTTCCCCTTATGGGGTCAAACACAAAAACTCATCACTCCACAAGACATATCCTAATAGATCTACTAAGAGTTTTAAATCGAGTAGCATCTAGAGGTTTTGTAAACAAGTCCGCTAGTTGATCATTTGTACCTACATGCTCAAGTACAATGCATTTATTTTCAACTAGTTCTCTAATGAAATGATGACAGATGTCAATATGCTTAGTTCTAGAGTGTTAAACTGGATTCTTGGAAATATTAATAGCACTCATGTTATCACAAAAGAGAGTGAGTGTACCTTGGTTGAATCCGTAGTCTACTAGCATTTGCTTCATCCATAGGAGTTGTGTGCATCCACTCCCCGCGGCTATGTATTCGGCCTCCGCCGTGGACAAGGAAATTGAGTTTTGCTTCTTGCAAAACCAAGAAACAAGATTGTTTCCAAGGAAAAAGCAACCGCCCGATGTGCTTTTCCTATCATCACAATTTCCCGCCCAATCCGCATCACTAAAGCCTACAAGACTAGCATTAGTGTCAAACGAGTACCAAATCCCATAATTAGAGGTCCCATTCACATATCGAATGATTCTCTTGACGGAAGAGAGATGGGACTCCTTGGGATCGGATTGGTACCTAGCACACACACCCACACTAAAGGATATATCAGGCCTACTTGCGGTCAAATAAAGCAAGCTTCCTATCATGCCCCTATATAGTGTTTGTTCCACACTTTTACCACTAGCATCTTTGCTTAGCTTCAAAGTGGTACTCATGGGTGTGTCACAATGTTTGGCTTTCTCAAGACCAAACTTCTTCACTAGGTTTTTGGCATATTTGGCTTGGGTTATGAAGATCCCATCATTCAATTGCCTAATTTGCAAACCTAGGAAGTAACTAAGCTCACCAACAAGACTCATCTCAAATTCATGAGACATAACATCAACAAATTGTTGGACTTTGGTGTTGTTGGTGGAGCCAAACACTATATCATCAATATATATTTGAGCTATAAAAAGCTCATCATTGTCTTTCTTGATGAATAGTGTCTTGTCAACACTACCTCTTGTGTAGTCATTATTGACAAGGAATTGAGTGAGGCACTCATACCAAGCCCTCGGTGCTTGTTTCAACCCATAAAGAGCCTTCTTGAGGCGATAGACATGGTTGGGGTGGTGTGCATCCACAAACCCCTTGGGTTGCTCAACAAACACTTCCTCTTGCAAGAAGCCATTGAGGAAGGCACTATTTACGTCCATTTGGTGCAACTTGAACTTGTGCACACAAGAGATGGACAAGAGAAGCCTAATGGACTCTAAACAGGCAACGGGAGCAAAAGTCTCCTCAAAATCGATACCCTCAATTTGAGAGTACCCTTGTGCAACAAGTCTTGCCTTGTTACGCACTATGTTGCCATCCTCATCGGATTTGTTCCTATATATCCATTTTGTGCCTATGACATTTGTGGTCTTAGGCCTAGGAACTAGAGTCCAAACCTCATTCCTTTCGAATTGGTTTAGCTCTTCTTGCATAGCAAGAACCCAAAATTCATCATTTAAAGCTTCATCAATCTTTTTGGGTTCTATTTGAGAGGTGTAGCAAGTGAAGCTAATAAGATTAGCTATTTGCCTTCTAGTCCTAACACCCCCATTCACATCTCCAATAACATTATCTTTGTTATGGAGTCTTCTAACCCATGGAGCGGGTTCATTAGAGTCCAAGTTAGGAACTCTATCAATAGGTTGTGTGTCATTATCAACAACATTGGACGTCCCCACATTAGGAGTCACATCAACATTCTCCAAAGGAGAATCATCACTAAAAATAACCTCCTCCTCATGATTACTAGACTTGAGCCTTTCATCATCAAATACAACATTAGATGATTCCATAACACTTAGAGTTTTCTTATTGAAAACTTTATAGGCTCTACTATTTAAGGCATAGCCAATAAAGATACCCTCATCACTCTTGGCATCAAATTTGCCAAGTTGATCTCGATCATTTAAAATGTAGCATTTGCTTCCAAATGTGTGGAAGTAGCTAACATTTGGCATTTTACCTTTCCATAACTCATAGGAGGTATTCCTAGTACCGGGCCTTAGGAAAACTCTATTTCCTATATAGCAAGCCGTGTTGACGGCTTCGGCCTATAGATTCCTAGGCACATTGTTGCTAAGCAACATCACACGGGCCATCTCTTGAAGGACCCTATTTTTCCTCTCAACAACTCCATTTTGTTGAGATGTCCTAGGAGCCGAAAACTCATGGGAGATACCTATACTATCACAATAGGTTTCAAATGAAGCATTCTCAAATTCCCTCCCATGATCACTTCTTATCCATTTTATGCTTTTAATGTTAGAATTCATTTCATTTTGAAGTTTAGTACAAAGCATTTTAAACTTATCAAAAGTTTCGGATTTTTCTCTAAGAAAATATGTCCATGTAAACCTAGAGAAATCATCTACACAAACAAAAATGTATCTCTTTCCACCCAAGCTCTCGGTTTGCATAGGACCCATAAGATCCATGTGGAGAAGCTCTAGGGGCTCCTTGGTGGAGAAATACTTACCCTTTTTGTGCATGCCTTTAGTTTGTTTTCCTTGTTGACAAGGTCCACAAACACCATTGGCTTTCTTCCCAAGCTTAGGGAGGCCACACACACATTCAAACTTTCCAAGGGTCCGTAGATCCCGAAAGTTCAGATATCTAGCATCATCTAGCTTCATCTAGAATGCTTTCTTGCATGGGTTTTCTTCAACACACATGACTTGGTAAGTTGAACACCATTTTAATCCATTTTTGTGTTCTTACTTAGCAAGAAATCTCATTTATTACTTGTATGCATCTAGATTAGATTTTATATACAAGATTGAGATATTTGTGTTGATTGATTGAGAGTTGTATTGTGATAGCTATTGCATCTAGGATTGCTTTATCTTAAATAGCTAAGTCTACACATGACATGTAGATATATGATATCTGGGATTGATTATTGACATATTTAATCCCTAGATAAGCATTTAGTGTAACCTAGCATTACTTGCATCTTGAATATCATGATATTCACTTAGGTTGTTGATCTCTTCTTTGTGAAGTGAAGCCTTGTGATTAAATTGCTTAGTGCGCAAGCAAATAGGTCTAGAATCGCTATTAAAGGCCCGTTGGATAGTGGTGGTGGGTTAGTGACCAAGTATGGTTTGATGGTGGTGAACCTAGGTTGTAAACATCATTACAAGTAGTGGATTTAAGGACCATGTGCGGCTAGCATAGTAGCCTATGAGTTTTTGTTTCTCATGTAAATCAATCAATGAGCAATTTATTGTTTTCTGCACTTAGAATTAGGCTGATTGATTTTTGACTAGATTGGGATTTTGATTGAATATTGACTAATTAAGAAAAAATCGGTAATTAACTTGATTAAAACCTACCCACCCCCCCCCCCCCCCCCTTTAGGTATATTTAGACACACCGTTATTTGTTTCAATTGGTATCAGAGCGGGTTCTTAGATATATTTAGGAGATCCCTTGCTTTTGGTGTGTTTTGCATTTTGTGTGATTTTCAATTATTCATACATTTGCATTCATTTCATTCATTCATAAACACTATGAGTGGAAACAAAGGTGCCTCAAGCACAAGACCTCCATTGCTCACTGGGATAAATTATGCCTCTTGGAAAGGCAAGATGGAGTCATACGTTTGCCAAATCCATAATCATGCTTGGATGGCAGTTGAAGACAGCTACGCTCTACCAACAATGACTCCTACAGGTTGAGGAGAGGATATGCTCAAGCCGAAGGCACAATGGAATGCTCAAGAGTTTGAGGCATTCAAATGGAATATAAAGGCGATGCATGCCATCCTATGTGCTATGGACGAGAATCAATACAAACTGATTCAAAACACTAGGATTGTTAAAGAGGCGTGGGACATCCTAGAGATGGCACATGAGGGAACCGAAGTAGTTAAGGACTCTAAACTTCAAGTCCTCCAAACTCAATTTGAGATGCTTATAATGGACATTGTCAACCAAAGTCATCAACTTGGTGACCCTTACTCGGATAGAAGGATCAAGCAAAAGATAATAAGATCACTTCCCGAGAGATTTGAGTCCAAGGTAACGGTTTTAGAGGAGAATAGTGATTACAAGAATATAAAGCCAAGTGAGGTGATTAGGAGGCTTATAACCTATGAGTTTAGGAAAGGTCCTACCTCCAAACCTCCTAAGAAGCAAAATGGAATTGCTTTGAAGGCCTCCAAAGTTGAGAAGGACGAAAATGATAACTCGGATGAAGACATGGCCTTATTGATGAGAAGGTTCAAGAAGTTTGTCAAATTGCGAGAAGAAGGGTTTTGGATCCAATGGCCAAGACTTGAAGAAAAAAACACCATTCAAAAAATTTGAGCCAAGGCAAAAGAAGAATTAAAGAAAAGGGATCCAATGCTTTGAGTTTGGTGGAATAGGGCATATCGCTCCCGATTATGGAAATTTGAAGAACAAGAAGAAGGGAAAGGTGATGGCCGCCACTTGGAGTGGAAGTGATGACTCAGATGAGAGAGATGAATCTTCGGATGATGAAGATCAAGTAGCTAACTTTATAGCCTTTGCTTCCTCCCACAAGAGCAAATATGCTAGTGAAGAAGAGGAAGATAGTCAAGAGGAAAATGACTCAAGTGATGATGACTCTTCATCTCACTCCACAAATGGAAATGTGGAGAGTATGGATGTTCATGACTACATAGTCAAATTTGAAAGCTCAAGGATGAAGAACAAAAGGGAAATTCAAAGGTTGAAAGTAGAAAACCTTAAGATATCAACCAAAGTGACCCACTTAGGTGAGGAGATAATGAGATCTAAGAAGCCTGAAGATAAGCTAAGAGAAGAGATAGTCTTAGCTAAAAGGAATGAAGCTAGAATGGAAATGGAGCTTGAAGATGCTAGAGAATTAATGGCTAAGATGGCCTCTAGCATGGAAAAACTTGACCACATGATAAGTGTTGGAAAAAGTCCTTCTGACAAGAGAGGTCTTGGGTTTGAAGATAACAAGAAAATTTCGACTCCTAACAAGACCATATTTGTCAAGAGCTTGAGAAACAAAGAACCTTCATCGGTGCAAAATCCTAGGAAAAAGATTGATCTATGACAATACTCACATAGTGCTCAAGTGAAGGTGGCACCAAGAAGTCATGCTCAAGCTTAACCTATAAGAGCTCCTCAAGCTAACTTTCCTCAATACATGGCTCACCAAGGAAAGAGATCAATCATGCATGCTCAACCAAGGAAGCAAGCTAGACCAATTCAACAATGAAGAATGAATGAACCGACTCAACCACAATGCATGGGAAAGCTCCAATGCATACACGAGGTCATGGTATGATTCCTCACTTTACTCTCATTTGTCATTTTTGTAGTATTTATGGTCATATTAGACCAAATTGCTTTCATTACATTAAAATGCGTAAAGTTGAAAGCATGATTGTAAAGAAAAAAGGTAGAGCCAACATGTATGTCCCTAGGAAAAATAAAACCAATTTGCATGATCCTAGGACATCTAAAGTCCATGTACCAATGACCACTAGGAAAGAAAATGTTTCACCTAGGTGGATTAGAAGAGATGAATACTTTTGCCATATTGCTCAAATTGCCTTAAAGGCAAATTCTTCTAAGTGTTGGTATTTAGATAATGGATGCTCTAGGTACATGACTGTAGGAACCTAGGGTTACACATTGCGTAGCGGAAGGGTTTTAAAAAATTTTAAAGGCAATTATCAAATAAACTCATTTGTACAGTAATAATCGAAAACAATAAGAAGGAGATGAAAACAATTTCATACCAACGTAGGAGGCTCCTTCACTTTAATACGATCTGCTCCTGATTTGAACCACTTGATCTTCCTCGCTATCTCCCGGAACTGGTAACGGCGTGTGGGAGCGTCATAGTACTCATGAACAAGAATGGAGGTAGAAGAAGAACACACAAAAACAACTCTTGTTGTTTGTGTCAATAGAGTTCGGTCACCCTTCTTGAAAAATAGAAGCAAAACAATTTTTCTTCCTTTAATTTTTTTAGTTGGCCGCACCCACTTGCTTTTTCTTCTTTGGTGTTGCATTTGTATTTGTATCAAATACAACACATTTCATTAATATTTAAAACTAACATATATCATATATATATATATATATATATTAAAATTAAACTAATTAATACAATCTTTTAAGATATCTGATATCTTTAAAGATATTAATTACTGTTAAATTATTTGATTTAATTTGAATTCAAAACTCTTTTAAATTCAAATTTAAATATTTAATTAAATGAAAATAAAATAATCAAATTATCTTTTCTTCATTCAAAATTAAATATCAATCAACACCCTCCATCTAATGATTAATTACATAATTAAATAATCTAATTATTTAATTAACATAATCATTAATATTAATTAATTAAATAATCTCATTATTCAATTAATTCCTGAATAGACACGTGTTACTTTCGTAACACAATTAATTGGACAATCCAATCAATTAACCGTGACCTTTGTTACCTTAATCAATCGGGCTAGCAAGGGGACCTAATAGACCCACAGTATTTTGAACGCTAATAATCCTTAGAAATAATTAATTAAACTCTTTAATTAATATTTCATGATTATTAACTTCGGTGTTATTCCACTAAAAACCCGAAGTTGCACTCTCTCAACTGTAGACGTTTTTACACAAACCAATAACTCTTGGTGTCCATCGATATAGCTATTACATATGGTATGATCCTCCACAGGTAGTTCATAATTAGAGCTGGGTCATAATGTCTGTTATACCCCTCTAATTATATCTTTCCATTAAGTATCATTGATTCTCTAATGAACAATAAATCCTATATTCCTTACAGAATTAGGAGAGCACTCATATTGTTCAAGTCCAGAATCAACCCTTAATGGAACTACTATCTACTTCTCATAAAAAATAATGGATTCCACTATTGTGTGTAAACCTTCCCAGCCACAAGCCAAACCGCGATTCCAACATACAGAGTTATTGACCGGGAATGCAACTCCGATCTCACCCATGGTATATCAAAAACCACGATCTAACCTGAAGAAGTCGATAAGATACTCAGGATTAAGATCACCCATATATAGCCATCATTTGTTGATATATATAAATCTCATCTTTTAACGGATCTTGGTGAGAGATTCATATAGATCATGGCCTAGTCCTATATGATCAAATCATATAAGGTGCCTCCATTCTCATATCACCGTATGAATAGTCTAGGTTAAGACCATCGTACATTACGGAACGGACCGCAGCTGTAGATTAACCACAAACAAAGTACCCAACTTTATTTGCTATCTACGGACTCTTTAGATTGCTCATCTCAAACCGAATACCTCTGTATATGACACTCATATACTCAATTAGAGATTACATCCGGCAATCTTGGATGTTAAGTACACATGATATAAATAAATGTATGAAACAATTTGAATAAATAAACTACTTCTTTTATTTCTTGTTCAATTCACATTTACAAACTACAAGCTTTAGGGCAAAAACCCCAACAATGATAGGAAATAAGAGTTTCTTTGAGACTCTTGTCATGGAGGAAGGGGGATTTGTCACCTTTGGTGATGGGTCTGAAAAGAGAGTTGTAGGGAAAGGAACCATTTCCATTCCCGGTTTACCCTCCATGTTCAATGCTTTATATGTAGATGGCTTAAAAGCCAATCTAATAAGCATTTCTCATCTTAGTGATGAAGGACTCTGCGTCTTGTTTAGCAAGAATGATTGCTCAATTCTAAAGCCCGATGGACAAACCTTGTTGAAAGGAATTGAGATCTAACGACAATTGTTATTGTCTTAAAGCTAGAGTTGTCTCTTGTAATATGTCCAAGAATGAGCAAATTCAGTTGTGGCATGAAAGAATTCGCTATATGAACTATCAGGATCTAAGAATCTTAGATAAGTTCAATGTTGTGCATGGCCTTCGCAAGCTTGGGAAGAAAGTCGATGGTGTTTGTGGACCTTGCCAACAAGGGAAACAAACTAAGAACATGCACAAGAAAGGCAAGTATCTCTCCACCAAGGAGCCCCTAGAGCTTCTCCACATGGATCTTATAGGTCCCATGCAAATCGAGAGTTTAGGTGGAAAGAGATACATTTTTATTTTTGTAGATGATTTCTCTAGGTTCACATGGACATATTTCCTTAGAGAAAAATCCAAAGCTTTTGATAGGTTTAAAATGCTTTACACTAAAATTCAAAATGAAAAAGACTCTAACATTAAAAGCATTAAACGGATTAAAAGTGATCATGTGAGGGAATTTGAGAAAGCCTACTTTGAAAACTATTGCAATAGCTTAGGTATTTTCCATGAGTTTTCAACTCCTAGGACATCTTAACAAAATGGAGTTGTTGAGAAGAAATATAGGGTCCTTTAAGAGATAGCCTGTGTGATATTGCTTAGCAATAATGTCCCTAGGAACCTTTGGGCCGAAGCCATCAACACGGCTTGCTACATATGAAATAAAGTCTTCCTAAGGCCCGGCACTAGGCAAACCTCTTATTAGTTGTGGAAAGGTAGAAAGTCAAATGTTAGCTACATCCACTCTTTTGGAAGCAAATGATACATTTTAAATGACCGTGATCAACTTGGCAAGTTTGATGCTAAGAGTGATGAAGGTATTTTTATTGGATATGCCTTGAATAATAGAGCCTATAGAGTTTTCAACTTGAAGGCTCAAAGCGTCATGGAATCATTTAATGTTGTCATAGATGATTGTAAGCTCAAGACTATTAACTATGAGGAGGAGGTTGCTATAGTTGATGATTCTCCCTTAGAGAAGGTTGTGGAGACTCCTATTAACGGAAGGTTTAACCTTAATAAAGAGGACACACAACCTCTTGATAGAGTTCCTCTCTTGAACTCTAATGAACTTGCTTCATGGGTTAAGAAACTCCATGATAAAAATGACATCATTGGAGAAGTCAATGTGGGTGTTAGAACTAGGCATCAAATAGCTAATCTAATTAGCTACACATGCTACACCTCTCAAATCTAACCCAAAAAGGTTGATGAGGCCTTAAAAGATGAATATTGGGTTCTTACCATGCAAGAAGAGCTAAACCAATTCAAAAAGAATGAGGTTTGGACTATAGTTCCTAGACCTTAGAGCACTAATGTAATAGGCACCAAATAGGTGCATAGGAACAAATCCAATGAGGATGGCAACATTGTGTGTAATAAAGCAAGGCCTGTTACACAAGGGTGCTCTCAAATTTAGGGTATTAACTTTGAGGAGACATTTTCTCTCATTGCCCGTCTTGAGTCCATAAGGCTTCTCTTGTTTATATCTTGTATGCACAAGTTCAAATTGTACCAAATAGATGTGAAGAGTGCCTTCTTCAATGGCTTCTTGCAAGAGGAAGTGTTTGTTGAGCAACCCAAGAGGTTTCTGGATGCACACCACCCCAACCATATCTATCGCCTCAATAAGGCTTTATATGGGTTGAAACAAGCACCAAGGGCTTGGTATGAGTGACTCACTCAATTTCTTGTTGACAATGACTACACAAGAGGTAGTATTGACAAGACTTTATTCATCAAGAAAAACAATGATGAGCTTTTCATAGCTCAAATATATGTTAATGATATTGTGTTTGGCTCCACCAACAAATCCAAAATCCAATAATTTATTGATGTCATGTCTCATGAATTTGAGATGAGTCTTAATGGTGAGCTTAGTTACTTCCTAGGTTTGCAAATTAAGCAATTGAATGAAGGGATTTTTATAACCCAAGCTAAATATGCAAAGAACCTAGTGAAGAAGTTTGGTCTTGAAAACGTTAAACATTGTGATACACCCATGAGTACCACTTTGAAGCTAAGTAAGGATGCTAGTGGAAAAAGTGTGGAACGAACTCAATATCGGGGAATGATTGGTAACTTGATTTATTTGACCACAAGTAGACCCGATATATCTTTTAGTGTAGGTGTGTGTGCTATATACCAAGCGGATCCTAAGGAGTCACATCTCTCTTCCGTTAAGAGAATCATTCGTTATGTGAATGGGACATCCAACTATGGGATTTGGTACTCTTTTGACTCTAATGTTAGTTTAGTTGGCTTTAATGATGCAACTTGGGCAGGAAATTACGATGATAGGAAAAGCACATCGGGCGATTGCTTCTTCCTAGGAAACAACTTGGTGTCATGGTTTTGCAAGAAGCAAAATTCCATTTCCTTGTCCACGGCCGAAGCCAAACACATTACTGCCAGGAGTGGATGCACACAACTCCTTTAGATGAAGCAAATGCTTGTCGACTACGGATTCAATCAAGGTACTCTAACTCTTTTTTGTGATAACATGAGTGTCATTAACATTTCAAAGAATCTTGTGCAACATTCTAAGACAAAGCATATTGACATCCGGCATCATTTCATAAGAGAACTAGTTGAGAACAAATGCATTGTACTTGAGCATGTAGGTATAAATGATCAACTAGCGGGCTTATTTACTAAACCCTTAAATGCAACTAGGTTTAATGCACTTAGTATATCTATTGGGATTTGTCTCGTGGATTGATACAGTATGGAAATTGACCCTATAAAGGGAAATCAAGCAAAGAGAGCAAACTTGCATACTTGTCACATGCAAAAATTTGATAAACATTATGCTTCTTTATTAATTGCTTGAGTATCTTAGTTGCACATATGCTTATATGATATTTTCTTCAGTAAGTGATGACTCGCTTTTTGTGTCGTTACCAAATTGTGAATTATCAAAAGAATGTTAATAAATGAATCTTTACGCAATATATTTTAAGTTATGAAAATGAGTATTGTGGTAAGCTTAGAATTCGTTCCACAAGGAATTAGAGTAATATGTTGAATTAATTAGCTAATCTATAAACAATAAAATAAATCATAAATGGATGAATGATTGTATGGTTTGTCAAACCATCAAACATACATACAAAATAAACCTAACTAAAAATATGGTGATATGAAAAATAGAAGACTCACAATCTTGATAAGAAAAATGGATGTAAACAATTAATGTTGATGCTAGGGAATTGATTGATTAGCAAGTAGGTATGGGTATTGCTTTTTAAGCCACTTTAAGGACCAATCTCTACATGTTAACCAATTTAGGTTTAGATTAATGTGGTTGATATACCCTCCACTAATCTATCCTATTTATTGGGTTCTTAATCGCTCAAGTGTGTCAATCCAAGAGTGATTATATAACATGTTATTCTAAACAAGATTGTAATTAACAAGTGGGTATACAAGTCAATCACATAATGAATAGAATCTAATGAATTAATAAATAGAACACATATAGAGATTCATTACAAAGCTTAAGCAAAAACCCACAACCAAATGTTTATCAAATCAATCCCCTAGATTAGGGGTTTAATTACACATAGTAGCAATCAAATAGAAAACAAGTAAATGGTAAGGAAATCACCCTTGGGCCACCTTCTTTAGTGTTTGATCCTTGTTCTCCTTTGATGCTCCTAGTGCAAATAATGGAAGAGGAGGATGTGTCTAGATGTGTGGGTGTCGATGGAAAGTGACTAAGGAATTGGTGGAGAAATGGTAGGGAAGGAATGGTCTAGGGAAGCAATCAAGATTTGGTGTGAGGTTTTGGATGGAAAAGATAAGTCCAAGTATAGAAATGGAGGAGTTTGGGAGATGATTAATGGAGGAAAAGGAGATTGGTAGGAGAGAATAGGCTTGGTATTCAAATTGAAAAGAGGGATGAATTTATAGTATTTTTGAATTAGGTCACGGATGGTAAAATTACCAAAACACCCCATGTAATTGTCAAATTGTCATTTTGTCCCCTCTAGGGGTCATCTTGTAATTTTCCAGCCAAAATTGGCCAATCAGAGAATAACAGCAGAATGGTCACGGTTTGGCACAAATGGCGACCTTGAAGCGACAAAATGGCGACCTCATCAGGTATGGAAATCACTTCCTGTCGCCATGGCGACCTCGAAATGCCAAATGGCGACCTAGGGTGACGTAGACGTGACAAAAGGGGCAAATGGGAAGAATTTGGCTTGAATTGGAGTGGCCGGATTCCGGCCAATTGAGAGGCTAGAAATGGACCGACCGGCCAGCCGATCGGTTGGTCGTATTTTTGGGTCGAAAACCGACCGGAGATAGGTCCAGGAAGGGGGACTTCCGGTCGGTCAAGGGTTTGGTCAATAAATGTTCAGCTGCTGTGTGAGGAAGAAGAAGGTGAATAGTGAGTTTGGGGGGCATTTAGTAGGGAAAAGGGGTGTGCATAGGCTGCAGCAGATAGGCATAAAGGGGGTGCAATTAGAGCTGAAATGGGGTGCACTTTGGGCTTGGGTGATCAGACTAGGCGCGCAATTTTGGGCTTGCTTTTGGGCGTGCGTTTGGGCCACGCATCAGGCCCAAACTCAGGTCTGCTTATTTTAAGTGAAACGACAGCGTTTGGATGATGGGTGTGGGCTTTATGCATTTGGGGTGTAATAAAGTACACAGTTGGGGCGCGCTTAGCTTCTCATTGGATCACATTGGGCCAAGCCTGCACCCCTCTAAATGAAAACGCACCGTTTAAATGATGATGACGTGGCGTGCTTTGGCTGCTTCCTTTGGCAATTTACACAATGCTCCCCTGATCTCTTCTAATATTGCGATAACTTCATTCTTTCCTTTAACATTTACACTTTTGCCCCTATTTCACCAAAATTACTCAAATGCCCCTGAATTCTATAAATTCCTGAAAACACTTAATTTACACCATTAAATCACAGAATATTGCCCAAGAATCAAACAAAAGAAGAAGGAAATGAGGGCCAAAATCATACCAATTTTGGTTCGATCAGTAAGTGTGAACCTTTGCTTTGTTGACAATCCATATCATATTCATGTTCAAAGATGCATTTTTGGACTAGGAGATTTACTTAGGAAGTACTCTTTGAATGACCTATAATTA
Source organism: Acer campestre (assembly GCA_954870605.1). Taxonomy (NCBI): domain Eukaryota; kingdom Viridiplantae; phylum Streptophyta; class Magnoliopsida; order Sapindales; family Sapindaceae; genus Acer; species Acer campestre. Next base: position 13,361,549 of record OX940807.1, read on the forward strand.
ATCTCCATGACATGATGATTCTTTACAAGACATGCTTAAAAATGAAAAGCATGAAATGTTGATTGCAAATCTTTGAATGCAAAATTATATGTGAAAAGCAAAGTATGTGACTTAAATGAATAAAGGATCTTGTATCCATTCTAAGGATTTTAAATTCCAAATGTTTCTCTTTCTTTATTTGTTAAACATGGCTACTATCATACAAGTATCTTACCCGAAAAAATCAAATAGGGTGCGAAAGTCGCTCATGCCTTGTTTTGCTTATAAAGTTGGATATAGTTGCTTCTTGAAATTGAATTCCTTATAATTTCTATATCCTTGCTTTAATTCATGACAAATAGTGAAATTGGTTTGAATTCTTTTGGAAACATTTGTCGTTTGATTTTCCAAATACCATTGTCTTTGGACTTGAATGCAACATGTCTTGTATACAAAACATTGTCACACATTTTCGTAAAATAAATCTCTTTGTTTCTCTCCAATTAATTGAATTGCATAATGTTCTTGTATATGACTATACAAATGTCTTGTATGCTACTATCTCTCTTTGCTATAAGTGACCCAGTTGGGGATACTCCTTTGCCTATCTTATGACAAAAAAGAGGAGTAGTATGTAGTAAGGGAGATTGCTAATTGAGAGTGACTAATTCTCATATTGGGGAGATTGCTAATTGAGGGGGAGTAACCCATTGAGAGGGAGCATTGCATTGCACATTCATTGCATGATGTTGCTTGTTTTCTTAATGCAAATGCTTGTTTATTTTATTTTCACTTGATCACCTCACATTCGCTTATCTTGGAAAGTGTAGTCTTTGTTTTGAAGGATTGGTTGTTCTACAAAAGATTGAAGACTTGAAGTTTTAGCTTTTTGATATCTCTTTGTAATGTAGAAAATCATTGTTGACCTTTAGTTTTATTTTCTTTTGTGAGGATCAAATGTGAGTGGTTGTTTTGTCACAAAATAGTCAAAGGAGGAGATTGTAAGTTCCTCAATTTTGATTGGCTTATTTCGGTGACAAACCACAATTGGGGTTTGATATGTAAGGGTAGCTTAGGTGTTTAATTGTTGGTGATCAAACTCAGCAAAGGCTCTCTCAAGACCTCAAGATGATAAGCACCTCAAAAGTAAATCACTTGTGCTTAAATTACATTGAAGAGAATAGTTGCACACACACACATTTCTTGTATGCATGTGTGTTTATTGCCTTCTACGTACATTCTCTTCACTCTTCACACTTGCACATCTTACATATAGACTAAGAGTGAATTGTCACTTTGAAAAGGGAAATTTTCTCTTTACCGCTGCCTGTACCGCTTCTAGTACACTTGCATAGGCAGTGGTCTATGTTAGGTGCAATGCCTGATGTTTTATGTTGTGCATACCGTGGCTGAGACACATGCCTTCGGAGCGGTCCCCACAGCGGTGGTTTCTAGCGCTTTCACGCCTGGTGTACCATGGCACAAACACTATGTCCGTACCGCAGTACGCGCAGCGGTTATAACTAGGTTTGGTTTAAAAAATTGGCCAAAACGTTGTAGCTTTGAAGAGACCACATATATATGGGTCACTTTGTCTCTAGGTTAGTTTGAAAGAGTTCAAAATCATATTTTTAACTTAGAACATTTTCCAAGAGAGAAAATCATCCAAGAACTCACCTTTGATTACTCAAACTCATTCCCATATGCATCAAACTTCATCTAGCATCATCTAGCTTCATCTAGGATGCTTTCTTGCATAGGTTTTCTTCAACACACATGACTTGGTAAGTTAAACACCATTTTAATCCATTTTTGTACTTACATAGCAAGAAATCTCATTTATTACTTGTATGCATCTAGATTAGGTTCTATATACAAGATTGAGATATTTGTGTTGATTGATTAAGAGTTGTATTGTGATAGCTATTGCACCTAGGATTTTTTTATCTTAAATAGCTAAGTCTACACATGACATGTAGATATATGATATCTGGGATTGATTATTGACATATTTAATCCCTAGATAGGCATTTAGTGTAACCTAGTATTACTTGCATCTTGAATATCATGATATTCACTTAGATTATTGATCTCTTTTTTGTGAAGTGAAGCCTTGTGACTAAGTTGCTTAGTGCACAAGCAAGTAGGTCTAGAATCACTATTAAAGGCCCGTTGGGTAGTAGTGGTAGGTTAGTGACCAAGTATGGTTTGACGGTGGTCAACCTAGGTTGTAAACATCATTACAAGTATGAGTTTTTCCCTATTAAGGGTTTCTCACGTAAATCAATCAACGAGCAATTTATTGTTACAAACAGGAAAATATTATTGATTCTACGAATCCCTGAGATTAGATAAATAAAAAATTCGAACCCTAAGCAATTTCATATTGATTTCTAACCTAATCAAAACAATCATGGATGTATTGTAGAGATGAGATATAAATAACAATTCAAATAATTAGTAATTTCATATTGAATTTGAAACTAATCAAAAAAGGCCATAAAAGAGACATACCTATAAGTTTAAACTTGATGAAGCAAAGATGAATAGGTTGGAGACAAGATTTCAATTCGAACGCAAATAAATGATTCAAAACACCATACCGAAACACCAATGAGTCAGATGAATGATCGATTAAAGTGGATATTCGGAAAAGAAAATCAATTGAAGTATTTGGGCTAGTAACAAAGAAAAGTTCAAAGGAGTTTTTGAGCTGGTAAACAAGAAAAGTTCAGAAGAATGGTGGATTGAAGTGTTTCTGTACGTTTATATAAAAAGAGTTGGATTTGGAAAGGAGAAGAAGATAGTGTTGTGAATGAAACCTAACAAACGGTAACCATTGGGTTTTGTGAAGAATAAGCGGTAATGTTAGAAGGGTGACCTGCTAAGAAGGTAATATTATGATGCATAGGGAATCGCAACAACTTTAAAACATTATCATTGGATATGAGTGTTGGACAAATCAATGGTCAAGATTAGATGAGCTGAAATTTTTTTAAAAGGGGTATAGAAACACCGGTGTTCTATAGATTGTCCATATATATATATATGAGTGGTTCTCTTATAAAGGGTCTCTAATTTTAACATAAAGTAATGACCTCCATGAAATCCATCGATTTGAAAGAATTTTGATCTGATTTTTTTGTGGACGATAAGTTCAAAAAAATCTATTTTTAAACAAAATTTAAAAAGCTTTCAAAGTACTATTTTTTTTTTTTTTTTCATTTTCCTTACTTTTCACCCTTTTTTCAATTATTTGTATTTAACAAAATCAGGAGAACTTTTTTGGGTTGCTCCCTTTTATTTTATTTTTTTTCCTCTTTTCTCATTGGGTTAATTGCAATAATGAACCCTGCGTTTTTCTTAAAATGTTTAATATTCAACCTATTCTTTTAATTGCAGCAGACCCCCTTGCCGTCAGTCAAGATCCGTTAAAGATAACGGTTGACTAGAATGGTAAGGGTGAAATCGTCATTTAGTACATGAATTTTTTTGGACATGAATTATAAATGATTTATTTGCTAATTAAATTTACTAATTAAAAATTTAAAAAAAATTAAATAAATAAAAAGCTAAACAGATTTCTATGGAGAAGATCTAGGTTGAGATCTCCTCCAAATCTCATCCATCCTTGGAGGAGATCTGAACCAGACCAGATCTCCTTCTCCAAAAATGGAAACTGAATTCGGTCATATCTGCTCCTCCACAATGTCAAGATCACATGATTTCCATATTTCCAGTTTTGGTTTGTTAATGTTTAATCATTTAAGGACACAACAATACAACATCGATGACCCTTTATGCACCCTTCATTGGAGATTTGACGTAGAAAGGTCTTTGACTTGGTCTCTTGAATAGGTTTCAAGTTTCAACATTATCTTTAAAAAAAAAAAAAAATTAATTAATTTTATTGGAGTTAAAAAAGACTACATAGGTAAGGTTGGATTTCACTAGCAATTAGACAATTGTTTATGGGAAGATGGTTGTGTTGACAGATATTGTTTGTAGGTTGATGCTTTTGTTTTGATAAGGATGAAGTTTTGAAGGGATGTTTGGATTACGTTGGATTTGGGTGATGAAGGCAATACAAGTTTGTTTGGGTGATGTTTTGATGATGAAGATGAAGTTGGATAATATGTTTGAGTGATGAATTGATTCAATTGAATATGGGTTTTTGAAAAATTTGGAGTTTTCAGGAGGAAAGAATTTGGAAGCAAAAAAAAAAAAAAAAAAAAAAAAAAATCTTTGAAGCATTTTTTTTTTTTTAGAGTAATGCTATGCATTCCAAAAAAAATTTCTCAAATCATGTGGTACGTGGAGTGTCAATATCTTGTAAATCATGAGATTATGTATTAAATTATGTGATGTTGACACCTTACGTGCTACATCATTAGGGAAGAAATTTGGGACACTTAGCATTACTTATATATATATATATATATATATGTGAATCCTTTATTTATTTATTAAAAGATTTTATCATTAGTTTTTTTATTATTATTATTTTGATTATTTTAAGAGTGAAGGCCAATTAAGACTTTTTAAAACAAAGAATAGGGGTATTTTCGACTTTTTTTGCCCACATCTCGGTCAAAGGTTAAATGGGATTGCAATCGACTGTGGGCAAAGGGGTCTGCTGCAATTAAAGCAAAAAATTGAATATTAATCTTTTTTGGAAAACCTCAAGGTATATTATTGTAATTAACCCTTTCTCATTTGATTTCATTAGCTCCAAGCCTCCAACTAGGGGTGGGCATGGGTTGGTTTGGGTTGGGTTTGACTATACCCAAACCAAACCATAATTTAATCGGGTTCGTTTTTTACAACCCAAACCAACCCAATTATAAGTTAAAACCAAACCAAACCAAACCATAAAATTCGGTTTAGTTCGGTTTGATTCGACGGTTTAAGCAAATAATAACATTATTTTTTATTTGAATAAATATAATAATATCAATATAAGTATTAAGTAGTTAAACCTATTATCAATAAGATAAATAACAACTACATTTAACTCGAGTGCAGAATAGTAATCGTTTAAAAAAAAAAAAAAATCAAGTGTAGAATGCCTAAAATTTATAAAATAAAACTAAATCGTTCAAGCTTCCAAATCAATAACATCCACTGGGACCACCACCATCCAAGCAGCCGATTTTTTTTATTTTTATTTTTTGTGACCTTCTGTTAACTTCTTGTTACATTGACATCGATCCTGTTAAAAATAATATAATGACATCAGGTTATATAATATATAGTATGAACTATGAAGTTGAGAAAAAACTTGAAAATATACAACAACAAAATTAGTTGGATGAATAATATTACCTTCAAAGGTTCACACTTTCACAGTTCAGTCAATATTTAATCAATTGTTATCTCTGAGGTTGATGTGGACTTAGCAAACTCTGAACAAAATGAAAATAAAAGAAGCACGTGAAAAAGAAATAAAGCAGTTAAGACTTAAGAGTTAGATTTAAGTAAAAAATAACATAATAAATAAAAAAGAATAAATTGTTACCTGACTCTAGTGTTTCATAAAACTTCATCTCCTCTATGATCAATTCAGTATTTATCGAACTACGAGAAGATCGCAGCCAATTTTGCGTACATATTAATGCCTCCACCATTTTAGGACTTAAAGAACTTCGAAATGAATCTAGAATTCGTCCTCCGGTACTAAATGCGGACTCATAAGCCACAGTAGATATTGGTATTGCAAACACATCCTTTGCCACACATGACAATGTTCGATACTTCGAAGAATTCATTTTCCACCAAATCAAAATATCAAAATTTGCATCATCTACATACTCAACTGGATCTAACAAGTACCTGTCAATCTCAGTAGATAATTCCATGCAATCTCGACTCTCTAACAACTTTCTGAATTTGGAACGATGTGAAACGCGTTGACTGCCTTCATCTGTCTCCTTTTTGATCTCCACCTCACTCACTAATTTTTCAGCACTAAAAGATTCAGCACCACCATAGAAACCATACAGACCTTGTAAAAGGTCTTTGATTTCCTTTGTCATCTCCTCAACCTTTTCACTACCATACAGCTCATCAAAACAAAATGACACATACTGCAACTTATAGCGTGGATCCAGTACAACTGAAATTATCAATAATTTAGGGATGGTCTCAAAAGAACCCCAATATTTGTCAAACTTTCTTTTCATATTTGTTGACGTTTTACTCAAAAGATCATCTTCATTTCCACTCAGTGTTTTCAACTCAGCATGAATTTCACACATCTCATGAAAAAATAAATTAGAGTTGACAAACAAAGATGAACTAAATTTCAAAGTAACATCATAAAACATCTTCAAAAATTTAACAAAAATTTGAGCCTTTTCCCAATCATCACATTTAGGTGGTCCTGCTTTTTTCTTTCCAGTGTCATCCTCCAAAAAATAGCAAACATATTGTCCATCATCCTCTTCTAAACGATCAAATGCCTTTTGAAATTTTAAAGCACTTTCCAACATTAAATACGTGGAATTCCACCTGGTAGGTACGTCTAAGACTAAAAGACCTTGATAATCAATTTTTTCGTGCTCTACACAAGCTAAGAATTTTTTAAGTCTTGCAGGAGATGATTTCACATATCTAACAGCATGTCGAATGCAATCAATTGAATGATGAATATCTTTCAACCCTTCACTCACGATCAAATTTAAAATATGTGCACAACATCTCAAATGTAAGAACTCACCATTTAACACGAGCCCATCCCTATGGCATATAATTCTTTTTGATAAAATAAAATTTTAAATTTTTTCTAAAAAAGCTTATCCCAATTCTTTCTCCAAATCATCGATTCTTTCTCGCTGTCTCTCACCTCCGGTGCCTAGTCGCTCCACAGGCTCGATCGTTGTCGGGTTTTTGAAATCGACTAGAGCGGCTGCTTTTTTATCGTCGACGAGCTCGACGGCGGCGAACTAGCGGTCGGTGATGGAGTTCTTGCGGAAGGTGAGCGATTGGAGATGTATGGGCGATGCTGCTGTTGTTGGTGGTGATTCTCATGCCTCCATTGAATGAGAATCCCGAAATAAAACCCAATAAATAAAACTTCTCCACCAAAACCCCTCTTGATCATCTCATAGATCTGCCTTTTTTTCACATCTCCAAATCTTCAGATTCATCCCTAAAAACACCCACTTAGGTTTTTGGGTTTAATTGATTGGAAAGTTTTTTTCCTAAGAAAATGAAACTCCCTTGCTGCGCCATCTGCAAGACGCGAGATCTAGATTGCCAAAACCAGATATTTGAAAACAAAAGCATTTTTTATATATATATATATAATTTTAAAAACATATTGTGTCGTTTGTTTTGGTTACTGAGTTCATCGGAACCCATCTGTTGTTTTTAGAAGAAGAAAGGGTGTGATTACTTTAAAATGAGGTGTGTGATGACTGATGTGCACTTTGAAGGATGAAACAAATATATGTTAAAATTAAGCAATTCTTTTAATATCTGAGCTTGTTGTTTTTGGTGAATTTAATATATTTTTTGGGTTCTCCTCTCAAGATCTCCAATACTTTTTTCTTTGTTTTTTTTTTTTTAACTGATTCAACTGATAAGCAGATGGAATTCTAGGTTTCCACGTCTCCAATTTATTATTATTATTGTTTTTCTTCAATTGATGTTGTTAATGATTATTGAAGAAGACTTTGTTATTTCAATTTTTTGTTTTAATTTTTCTCTTGAAAAGAAGAATTGGGAGATCTGGAACAGATCTCCGAACTCCCAAAAAAAAAAGTTATTTTTTTATTATTCCGATCAACTTCCTCAATAATCAAAATAAATAAATAAAGAATTTTTTTTCAAGAGAAAAAATGGATGATCTGGAGAAAGAATTGGGATAAGCTTTTTTTTTTTTTTAATTTTTAAATTTTTAAATTTTTATTTTATCAAAAAGAATTATATGCTTTTTTAGGTAAATGACAATACTACCCTTCAGTGATTAACACCACTATTAAAACTAACAGTCAAACCCAAGGTCAAGGGTATCTTTTTGTATTTAAGGAAAAACTGAATTCTACCTCTTATATGTGTTAAAGTCAGGGTATGTTTATGCAATTTTCCCTTTCTTCTTTATGCCATCATCAGTACAGGGCTGCAAACTTGTGCCTCAAGAATGAGATTTTTTTATCATTGTCTGATACATATGAGTTAAAAAAAAAATAAAAACAATTAGTGATATGAGAATGAGATGAATATGACTATATGAGTATGAAGAATGAGATTATGAGAACAATAAAAAAAAAATTGCTACTTACCCGAAAAAAAAAATTTAGAAGAAAGACAAGGGCGGCTGGAAAAAATTGAGAAAAAAAAATTCTGAGGTGAGAACTTAGAATGGCTGGAAATATATATTGTATAAAATTAGGTTAACTTTATTTTTTTGTTTTTTTATTTATATCTTACAATTCTTTTTTGAAAGATTTTATTTGATATATTAATTAATAATTACTATATATATTTATTATTTAATTATATAATGGTTTGGGTTGGGTTATACGGGTTGATAAAACATAACCCACAAACCAACCCAAACCAAATGGGTTACTAAAAAACAACCCAATCGGTTTTTTTTATTTACCAAACCCAAACCAACCCGCTTAAATTGGTTTGGTTTGGGCGGGTTGATCGGGTTGGTGGTTTGGGTGCCCACCCCTACCTCCAACTATGCAAAGTTGAACAGTTGCACTGTTTTTCACTTAATACACTGCAGTAGATTGTATTTTTGTTCTAAAATGAAGACTCAGCCAGGCCCAAGCTAAGCCCAATTAGTAAATAATACACAACACGTGGCTGGTTACACGTGAGAAGCAGCACAGAGGTTCTGCCCTAAAACCCTAGAAATAACAAGCAAAAACCAAAAGAGCCGGACAGACCCAAACCGCAAAACCCTAATCTACATCGATTGCTGTGACTCTGTTTCGTACAACTCCGAGAGAGATGGGAAGCGATAGTGAAGCAGAGAAGACGCAGCAAAAGGAGGAGAAGAAGAAGTTGGTGGCTCTCTCTCCTATCGCGAAACCCTTAGCTGGCAAGAAACTCTGCAAGAGAACCCTCAAGCTTGTTCGTAGAGGTATCCGTATGCCTCATGCTTGTTAATCATGGCTTTGTTTTCTTTACTGTTTGTTAATCATGACTTTGTTTCATTTTTTGTTTTTCATGTTATTATTTTTGTTTTTCTGGCTTAAAAAGTAATCCTTTTTTGAAGGCTCAACATTATGCTGTCGTTTTCGTCCCCAAGGTTCGGGATTTAGGGTTTTTAGGATACAAAATAATAATAATAATAATGTTAGACTGAAATGTGAGGAGTTGTAACCACCATGTTAATCTTGAGATGATGTGATGGATGATGTTTTAGTTTCAATTAGAAAGCTCATAAGACTAAAAAAAAAAAAATCTACTTTTTTTGTCATTTGTAGACAACTAGTGGGTGCTTTTCTGTTAAGGCAATTAAGTTTTTTATTTTATTTTTTTATACTATGTGTTTAGATTGTAAGTGATGATGGTTAAACAATTTTGATGAAATTATTGAATTCTGTCATTTTTCGGATTGTTTGATTGTGTCTTCATTCTCTATTGTAACCGTCGTGTGTTTGTATTGTTGTAGCTGCTGAGCACAAGTGCTTGAAGAGAGGAGTAAAAGAAGTGGTTAAAAGTATTCGGCGTGGTAATAAAGGGTCAGTTTTCTATATATATATATATATATATATTTGGAAAATCTTATGTTTTAGTTTTCGTAAGTAAAATTCTGGCTTATTTGTTTCTTGGAATGAATAACAGAAATTGCTTGGCATTCTGTATTCATTCTTATTATCTTTCTCCCTTGAGAACAAATAGCGTGCTGATATAGCAAAAGTCTGGAGGTGCAGTTTTCTAAGTAATTAATCATAGTCATAGTGGAATTATAACTTTAGAACTCACCTGTAGCATTTTTTGCTTTGTCTTGGATAAGAAACATCGAAAAATGCTTTACTTACTAATAATGATGTTTTTGTGTTAAAATAATAGGCTTTTTTGGTTAATGTTAGTTTCATTTTTACTGACGTCTTATAAACTTAACAATTTGGAAATTTGGCCTGATGTGTTTTTCAGATATCTGTTTCTCTGGTCAATACGGCTTCTTCTACGACTGAAAATAAATTTAGATTTAGTTTAATTATGACTATTTTCTGTATTACTGCCTCATTATATTAATAGTCATGCTCTGTGCATGGAGGAATATATTGCCACGTGGTCCGAAATATTTGGATTCTCATTATCTCAGTTTGATTGTTCATTATCTTTGCAGCAACATTTTACCATTCGCTAGAAGCATTAAACACATATTTCCCCTTTTTTTTCTTTAAACATGCTTATATGGTCTTGCATTGCTTGCTTGTCTTAATAATGCAAAAGGTAGCATGAAATGTAAAACTCATAATTGTTTTTGTAAAATGGAAATTGTGAATGATGAGCCCTGCTCTCCTTTAAATGCAGATTATGTGTTATAGCTGGGAACATATCTCCGATTGATGTAATCACTCATGTTCCAATCTTGTGTGAAGAGAATGAAATTCCCTATGTTTATGTTCCATCAAAGGAGGTAATGTAGCAATTTACTTGTCTTTTTTTTCTTCTTTTTCATTTTTATTTTTATTTTTTATGGTTTTCATTAAGATGTGGCATTACATGCCTCCTTTTGTTTCATTCATTAGTGAGAATTTCAGAGTTTTTTTTTTTTTTTATGTGTTGGTTTACTTTCTATCTCGTTATGTTATCCTCTCCTTTAGGCTTTTCCTTGTATGAAATTCTTATTCATGAAAAGTGTTCCACTCAATTTACCTTTATTTTCCCTTTTTCAAATCTAGTTGCTTCCTAAGGTTAGTGGATACCTAAGAATAGAAAGTGTATGATTATTTGCATTGATTCTATGTTTGTGGATATGAATTGTGTTTGCGTATCTCGGGCAGCTTTTTAAAATCCCAAGTTGTGCTACTGCTTTTCTTGGATATATATTGTACCCTTAAGGGCAATTAAATAGTATACAGAAGACAAAATCATTAATCTGATCCTTTGGACTTCCCTTAAGTCTCCAGGATTTCTTCTATCCTTAAACGGAAAGCCACATGCCATGTCCATCTCTTGCTTTTCTGATGGGCACTATCCTGACCTGTCTGGTTAATTTTCCATTCCAGGATCTTGCAAATGCAGGCGCCACCAAGAGGCCAACATGCTGCGTTTTGGTTCTTACCAAACCAGTTAAGGGGGAGCTAGGACAAGAAGAGCAAGAAAAATTGTCAACTGATTATACCCATGTTGTGGAGGACGTGAAGGAAGTTACAGCCTCACTTTTCTGATCAAGAAAACCATCTTGTACTTTTACAAATATGCTTGATTTTGGACTTGTTAAGGCTGCCCATGTATTTCATTTTTGCTTATATGATATGCAGTTCATTTATCTGTTGAAGTAGGAAGTTTGAAAGACTTGTTTCTCTATTTCCCGGTAGATGTGTATGTCCAAGACCAAGTTTGCCGTACGTATTTAATTAGAAAAAAATGTAGCTGCGAATGGATTTTATAGTACCATTTTGAGATTCCGATGAAGTAGTTGGAGAACCAGGCATTCAGCATATGCTGTTTGGAAATCCCTTGTTCATGCGGTCATTCGATTTTCAGGCTCTTAATGTTCTTGAAGTTAAAAATAGAACAAGAAAACTTAATAGGTCATCTGTCACTGGAGTCTGCTTGCTTTGTAATTTGAAAATTTGTCATGTGGAATGGTGTGAGAGCCTAATTAGTGTAATTATCTTTTGAAAAATTGAAGTAATAATACTCTTGTAATTAACCCAAGAGAAATTAATAAGGAATTGATTGTTCCCATTAATCAGTAGACTCAAAGCTTCTTCACCAATCAAAGTTGGCAAATATTAGCAACACTTGGTGGTTATATATCATCTATTATCAACAATAGGTCAATAATGAATTACAATTCTGAGTATCTACACAAACCCTTATTTGAACTATATATATATATATATACTGATGTCATTGACATAAGCAAGTTCAAGTACAAAAGCTTAAGAAATCCAAGAAAGTTGAGCTCTATGTCTGTAACAAAACATTTACATAATAATGTGATGAAAACAACCAGCTGCTTGGCATGATCATTTCTGATATGTCAGACCCTTAAACAAAAAGATGCCTAGACCACCAATTGCCAAAGTTAAAATGAGAGGGACACTGATGGAATCAACATCAATCTTCCTACTTGCCCGATCACTTCTTTCTTGATGAGACCTTTCTCCCCGGTATTCATGCAGAAGATTGCTTAAATTGTCTAATTGGTGCATAACTTGGCGTTGTCCTCGTGCAATGAGTAAGATCTGCTAAGGAAACAGAGTTTAATCAGAGAGAACCTCAAGTAATCAAAAGTTTATATTGGGACAATTTTGACTTGAGAGCAGCCACAAATTTGACATAACATCTGTGAGTCATTGATTATTAACTTCAGCCACATAAAGGGGCAAACTTCTATATAAAACAACCCATACACAGTACACCTACCTTACACAAACTGTGTAGCGTTAGCATAAAGATCCAAAGTTGATGATACTTACAACCACTATACATCATGTATTTATTTCACATAAAAAATGAGAAGCGTCACAGAATGTTCTATTGTTTTCCTTTGGACAAGCAATCTTAGGAAGCCGCATGAAAGCTAAAATGTGGTTATTCAAGAATATAGGATAATGCTAATTTTATTCTATCACATCACTATTGAAAAATCCATACAAAAAGAATAACTGAACCAAGTGGGTGCATTGCCTACTACTAGAATGGAGTAAACTCCAAGCGTATACTCCCATTAATCAGTAAAATTTTGGTTTCCAACCCATTCTCTCAAAGGTTAATTTAACCTTCACTTACCTAAAATTGGGATAACATTATCCACTCATTCTACGGTATAACCCGCTAATTTTCAAACAAGTAATATTTTCAGTAAGATATATAATATTCTTTATCTTTTACACGTTTCCCTTTAGGACCCATGTAGCATAATAAATAGAATGTGAATATACATCATATAACTCTACAACTACTCTGTTTATTTTTCTTGCAATAAGTTAAAACAGAAATGAGGCTCACTGAGGTACCTCATCCATAAGTGGAGACTCCCTAGCCAATTGGGAGGAAGAAGATGAAGTGGGTAATAGTGATCCAGTTAATGAACCATTAGCCAAGCCACTCATGAAAAGAGAAGTGGGACCAGAGCCATTGCAGGCTTCAGCCTGCAGAGCTAAGTTTTGTTGGCTAGCTGAAACTTTCCTGGTCATGAACTTGGAATTCAGCTCTTCAATACGAGATGTAAACTCGTCCATCCTCTCATTTAGAGTCGAAATTTGTTCAGAAAGTTGATTTATGGCTCCCTAAAATAATTCAGAAACAAATAAAAATTAATGCTCTGCCAGCCAAGAAGAAAAAGAACAAAGCTACGAAAGAAAAATAATGCTGTTATTTGGGTGGATGGCTGTGAATATACCACCTTGTTCACACCAAAGAAGATGAAAAGAAGGGGGGAATATGTACAATTTTAGTAAACAAACGTTGTTCATAATATTTTTTTTCTTCTTTCAACCAAATGAAGAGAAATCTACACATATATATAATAAAGATGGCCAAAGCAATTCTTCACAAACCAAAACATACTGACCTGGTTTGCAAGTGAGGCAGGTGATTCTGGCGTCCTTCCATCAAATCTTCTATTATTAACAGCAACTATAGCCAGCTTTGACATGTTCTTGTCCCGTTGATTTGAATACGAGTGCGATATACCACTGCTCAATATATACAGAATATTTGAAAGGGACAAATCAGTAACATAAATTTCCAAACAAATTGAAGATAGCAAATATGTGGAATTAGATCTATCTCTAAAAGTGTCAATCTTATTTCTTTCACATCTCTTTAAATATGGAAATATAGCAAATTGTTGCAAGGAATAGAGTATACCGGCTGAGATACTTAATTCTCCTATCTGCAGACGCTCGGGAAAGGGCTTCTTTGGGGCTTGAAACCAAATCATCATCTATACTGAGCTTTGTCTTTAAATCGTCTGGCAATGCCTGCAGATTGATAAGATTAGCAGCATGCTGACAAAGGGAAATGTATGTCAGCTGGAAGCATCATACCATGACATCATTAACGAGTTTCTCAAGCTGAATTTGTTCTATGTAAGTGCGAGGAATATATGAGCCTTCCAAGCCCAACTGCTCTGAAACATATTTGACATATAAACGATCTTTACCTTGCACCTTATACGAAGATCAGCAAGATTTTAGTTAGTTCTAAGCTTTGCAACCTTCATCCCATAAGCCATGCACTTCAGATAGATGGATGAAATAGTTATTAGTTCTAATTTACAACTTAAGATAAAGCTGCCCAAATCTTGAATGTATACCTACAATTGTCCACCTGGTTTGACAAAGATCTTCAACAACACATTCATTTTATATCAGTTGTAAAACAATTAAAATCAAGGAAAAGATTGAAAGATATAGATGAGAGAAAGTAGACAGAAGAACACATAGCTGAACACAGCCACAGCCAACTTCATAGTGGCTTGGGTATCTTGAAATGAAAAACAAAAATCATATAGGAAAACTTTCTAACAAAGTTATATCTTGTTCAATTATGATAATCTCCTAGTAAAAGAAATAAAGAAAAGCAAAGGTTATAAGAAAGCTTCATCACCAGATATGCTTTATCAGGGAAAGTGTTAAGAATATCAGTAATGTCCAAAGGTGATGCAGAGGAGATGCATAATCAAAAAAAATTAAGAAGAAAAACAACTAAACATAAAGAATTTGTGAGAATTCCTCTGTAGCTCCAACTGTGACATTGGCTAGGCTGTCTGGAGGAAAAAAAAAAGGCATGATTCCCCACATATCAAACTTTTTTTTTTACCACACACCAAACATTTTTTTCTTAACTAGACACCAAACAATTTTTTCTTAACCACACATCGAACATCTAAATCAAATGCCTCTCCAAGATTTCTGAGGAGATTGATCCCTAGACCTTTTTCTCCACTTCAAGAGATCTAACCAACTAGGCTCTCCCCTTAAAAAGAGTGACAAGTCAAATATCACATAAAGAAAACCAAAAGAAACAAAAAAATAATAATAATATAAAATATAAAATATAAAAAAAAAAAAATTGGGAAAATGAATCTGCAATTCATATATAATTTAGGGAAATTATAGATACTTGGGATTAGGCTAAGGTGGGTTCGGCTAATTTGAAACCAAAAACCTCCAATATCATTGTGTCAAAACAATTACAAACAAGCAACTAGCTAGAAAACAGAAAAATACAAAAAATAATAATAGAACTTTAATTTCATCGGATAGAGAAAATATGAAAAAAAAAAAAAAAAATGCATCTTCATCATTATCTTTTTGCTGCTGCAAGGCACCGTTTTCATGGTAAATATGTCAAATAGTATCAACAAACAACATAATTAGTGAAAATATCAAGACAGATTAGCATGTTATGTTGATGTAAGAAAGTTTGGGGCCTAACATTAATGCCGAAAAAGAATGCTACTTGCTACCCACAAATCTGAACAAATGGATGCATAAGATAAAATAATACCTGAACATATTTGCGAGTAAGTTGTTCTAACCAATCAGTCTTCACACACACCCTATCATCAGAGAAGACATGGCTGCTTCTTTTTAGGATAGTTGCAATTGTGTATCCCAAAGCCATCAGCCCCCCAAGAAGGCGCACACTAACTTCAAAAGTTATTCTAGGAGATATAATGAATGGACTATCTGTAACCCATTCCTGAAAGCAAATAAACTGGTCAGAAACCCTAAAATTGCTCTATACTTCTACTACTCTATAAATACTATTTAAACAAACTCTAAACAATGAAGCCACAACATATCAATAAACTTAATCAACGAGAAAAGTACAAAACTAATGCAGCTTTATTGACAAGTTATATCTGTATGTTCTGTTCATGTTTTAAGACTTTTACAACTGTGCTCACTACTTATGTTGAATTTAGTTACTGTACTTTTATTATCCCAATTGTAAGTAATATATCTTCATTACAAAGATCAGACGCATCTAGAGGTTCCCTTCATGGAAATATGGCAAAGCACTTCTATGGTCTATGACCAAAATATGGTATACCCTATGACATTATACACACACACGTGTGTGTGTCGGAGAGAGAGAGAGAGAGAGAGAGAGATGGAACCAATTTCTTGTTTATGGAAGAATATGTTAAAAAGTCTTTGAATGACAAGTCTTACGGAAATGGAAAGAATAAAATATATCAAGAAAGGGGCTTTCTGTGCATAACTAACATAGTTGCAAAGTACAATTAAGTTCTAATAAATTCTGCATTTATGGCCAAGGATCATTTGCCTTGGCGGTTGAAGTGTTCAAAATGAAGCTCCACCACCAAGGTTCAAATTCTAGCATTGTATATATTGTCCCACCTTTGCCCACAAAACCGCAAAGTGTGGGGAAACCCCTCCCCTATAGTGGGAGTAAATACCTCCCAATTATGGGAGTAAATATATGGGTCGCACAAGTAGTGCTTGATCTCTGCAAGTCTCAACAGACCCTTGGCCCATTTGGTGTCAGAATTAAAATTTAAAAATGTGCATTTATGTAGTTATACAAGCTATGCGAGATCATTGCATTTTTATTTTCCTTTTGGCTTGTAATTTTACACCTAACCATAAGAGTAGGATACAATCAAGGACCAAGATAACTCAAACTGAATAAGGTGCATCATCCAATTCCAATACAAGCCAAAAGAAAAGGCTATCAATATGACATTTCTCCCACTATATAAGTAATTAGAAACCACAATCAAACCCACATAAATAATTTTCATTTTTCTCATTTGATGGTGCACACACATTTACTTAATGTATGGTCACCAGACACCATGATATCATAATTGCCTTTATGAAGAAATGGGTATATTTACTAGATGCTACTAAGTTCTCATTAATCTGGCTTTATTTTATAACACATACATTAGATTGAAGAAGGGGCTTAAATTAACTATCACCCAACCTCAAACATGAGATTGTACTTGCCATCCCTGTTCCTCATCCTCAGATATGATTGACATGCTTCAGGATCTTCACCAGGCGGTAGGAGATATATGTCATAAGTTTCCTCTGTGGTTTCTCTGTATCCTTCAGACATAACAGCCTTGATTTCATCCACTGTCACTGACCTTGTTGACTACAATATAGAAAGCACTCAGCGCTAGAATTGGAAGAAGAAAATGTTACAACAAGGCACTTCAATGCATGGACAGAAAAGAGGTTAAATGGAACCAGATATATAGATAACTAACCTTTAAAATATATGTAGGGTTCTGAAATCCTGTGAAGGGATTAAACTTGTTGATAATTTTAATATGAGCTGTTTGGAGATCTGGCTCAATAAAAGCCTTATACATTGGATACACCTGGTTAAAAAGAAGTCAATGAGAACTTTGTTGAAGGGTTTTCTCTTTGGGAAATGGTAAGAAAAAAAAAACTAAGAAATTCTAAAGCAATTACAACTGGAAACACACCACATCAGGAAACTCAGCCAGAAGGCCTAAAGAAAAGTATCTTAAAATGGCCTACAGATTATACTTAAACATGGGAAAAGAGAAAAACCGTTTCTGAAATTTGATGGATTATTTCTTCAGGCTCTTGGCCAGCACGTTGAATGTCACGTAAAACTCGCTTAACAAGATCAAAATGAACTCCACCTGTCACAGATACTCGAAGATCTAGCAAAGGCCGCAATCTTTCACTTAAGGCATAAATGCCTTCAATAATCACAATGTGGGAGCTAGGAACTTCAACTGTTCTGTTAGGTGATTAAATATGACTCAAATTAAGGACATTAATAGTAGATAACTAATTAAGCTATAAAAAATAAAGAATAAAGAAAATACACACACAGATATGTATTGAAACAAACAAACAGATGATGAGGACATGAGCCACAAAGTAAGAGTTCAAATAACCTAGAAGATTAACTGAAAGAGTACAATTCATGGTCTTCTTAATAAAATAAAAAAAATTGATAGGAAACAAAATTTTATAAACATAATGAAAGCATTTATATATGGGTGAACAAGCAGTCCACAAAAGGGAAAAACAACCCAGAGGACAAATTGAGGAGGGCATACAAAAATCCCTACAAAGAATCGAAGAAGCAAAAAGAACACCCAAGCCAAGACTTTACACCAACACTGCTTTCCAATTCTGAATAATTAAAATAAGAGAAGTATCCCTAAATTCAAAAGTTACAGAGATCCTCAAAGATTCTTTTGTTCTTTTCATTCCACAACACCCAAAAGAAAGCCATCATGGTACATTCCCAAAGAACTTTACCCTTCCTACCTCCACCAAAACCAGACCATTTTTCTGATAACAACATTCTACAAGAAAAAAGGAAAGACCCTTATATTAACTTCTAGAAACAATTTGCAACATAAGGATAAGGCCATTGAACAATGAAGGAAAAGGTGATCAGAAAATTCAAGATTTCTTTTGCAAATGATGCACCAATTAGGAGACAAGGTCATCCCTGGTCTCTCCTTTTGTAAAAGATCATTAGTATTAACTCTAACCCAAGAAATTGACCAAACCAAGAACTTGACTTTATTAGGGACCTTGGCTTTCAAATTATTATGTTGCTCAAAGATGGGATGAGTTGGGTCTTAGCTTCTACTTCTTTCAATTTATTTTTTGTCCCCTTGTACCTTCATGTGTAACCCATATAAGTGGAGAAAACATGAACTCTGAACAAAGAGATTTAAAAGTCTTACAAAGTAGAAATTGGAGAGATAAAAGAACCTGTAGCCAGTGCGAGAACTAGTCTTGAAGTCATATATTGGGACTTGAACGGATTTCCCTGCTTTCAAACCATGTATGTTTTCAAGCAGTGTGTCATAATCTGTCAAGCGTGGGTCTGTTTCAAAACACTACACCAATTAGAGCTCAAGCATGCATCCTTCTCTCATCTTCTATCATCATACCAAAAATCTATCTGGAAAATACAACGAAGCTATACAAACTTAAATAATATTTCCAAGAGGAGTTTATGAAATCTAGAACAGATGATAAATACACGAACAATCGCCACTTCTATGACAATCTCCAATATGTAAAGAGTCTGGAAAATATTTTAAAATCAGGTAAATTAAAAATTTCTAAGCATATTTGACACATAACATTAAAGTTGATAGTATGCTTCTACTTCTTTCAAAAGTCATAAATATAAGCTTAAAAATTACAGACTCCTGATTCTAACATCTAAGATAGTAAATCAAATACAGCCTCTTGAAGAAATTTAGAAGTTTAATGAACAAATACAAAGATGATTAATATTGACATTCAAGAGGAATATGAATGAACCATTCTAAAGGACATAAGCGCCAACAAATTTTGATCAATCAGAAATTATATAATGAATTCCCGCAACATGAACGAAGATGAAAATTACCATCATAGTTGCCGTCAATGATACGACTAGAATCATTGTAGTTGTCCATTGTTATGACAGCAACACTGGGCATAAAGTTGAGCACTTTCTCAGTGAATATGGTCTTTCCAGCTCCAGAAGGACCTGCTACTCCAACTAAAGTTATCCCATCATTCTTTTGAGCCAATAATTGGCATGCACGAATTACTATGAAGAATCCTTTCTCAAATGACAGTGCATCTTCTATTGGAACAATCTCGTAGCGATCAGAGTCTTTCTTCTTAACCAACTGAACCTGATCTCGCAAGAGACCGGAACGTCTCCTAGGTGAACCAGCACCAGAAGTGTCCTGAGCCATGTAAGAGCTAAAGTGTATATATACTCCCTCCCACACTGAAAGAGAAGAAAAAAAGGTTTATCTTAGATTTCTAATGAGTAAACAAACACAGATCAAACAATAATAAAATTGGAAATTCATTTACAGTTAATAGATAAAAGTCAATGATTGAACATCAACAGGCATACAATCAGTAAGATTGTGTTCCAACTATATTATGCCTTATTTATGAGTAAAGTATGTACATACATAATATAAATAATTTATACATACAACTATACATAATATACATACTCACGTACACGTATGCACACACAGAAATAGCATGAACTAAAAAATTCTATATACAGCAGGTAAACCAAATTCAACCCATCATTTTTCTTCCACCATTGCTCTTGTCCACTAAGTAAAAAGTGAGTGTGTGTGTGTGTATATATATATATTACTATTGACAGTGGAGTAAGAGGTTCAGGGATCAAGAAAGCTTTCACAGAACAGAATACCAGTTCAGAGTTATTGATGAGCAATTCTAAGACTGCATATAAACTGAACAAACTTGATTCGAGAACACAGGTAAATCGGAGATACAAAACAGTACATGCTCTAATCAGCTATTAATGCCTAATATACTCCTGAAATAAAAACTAATTATGTTCCAAATAATTGATCAAATTTCCAAACTCCCGTGGTATTTAAATAATAATAAGTGATAAAAGTTTCTAATCTCATAATAAAAGCAATCCTTGTCCAAAGAAACAATAACCAATGCCATGATCATGAGCCACCAGTAAAACCTGAGGCATTTAAAACAAAGGGGTTTTCATAGACACGATTTTAAACAAAAATTCACCAAATTATACCTAATTAAAAAGCACATTTGATATAAAAACTTTAAGGAGATTTTATTAGTATTATTATTTTCATTTATATGAAGCCTAAGAGTAACATAACTATTGATCAACACATTATTTGGACTTGCGTGGACCAAACTGCACGCCAATTCAACCAAACAATTTGAGAGAAATAATAAGAAAACGATCAGTACCCAGAGCGTAAACTCAAAATAAACAATCACCCGGAATAAAAAAAAATGCTTGCAAGAAAGGGCTGAGGTCACCATGAAAACATATACATAGAAATTTGTTCACGATGAAAATACCTTTATATGGAACCTCTGTTTTGTTGTACTGAAGTGGATTTCTGGAGTTTCCAGGATTCGAAATGGAGAGAGAAGCCTCTGGGATTTTTTTTTTTTTTTTTAAGGGCTTCTGCAGAGAGAGAACAGTTGGCTACTTGTTATTGGCCGGAATCAATGTTGAACATGATATGTATCTTGTCGTCTTCTTCCTTCATTTTTTTGTCAAGCACTAATTGCACAAACAGTCCCTTATTTTGACCATATTGCACTCTTATCCGTTAATTACATAAATAACACCTGAAAATCGTTGCCCACCAGGCCACCAGTCACCACTAATTAGAAAGAAAAAAAATCGGGAGGGTTAATTTAAAATTGATATAGATATTTACTAAAATTACTATTTTTTTTTTAAGTAAAATTAAATTAAATAAACTAAAAAAAAAGGGTCTGGGCAACAGCCCAACCTAAGTACCTAACCTTAAAGTAGCTCCACCAGTCCACCTCTGGAAAAGCGGAAAGTCACAAATGCCCCTATAATAAAATATCTATATTACTTAAATATCTAATAGCATTTTGGGATGTCAAAAATCCTTGTAGGCCTCGTTCCCATTTAGGGGTAAAAGTCCTTGCAGAGGCGAGGTGGGTTCCCTATCCCCGTTTCCCCGGCCCCAAATGTATTTTTTTAAATAAATCTAATTATTTATTTTTTTGTGGAGTTAACATGTAGATAAGAGTTGTATTTATTTTGTTTCGAAAATCAGTAGAATTGTGTAACGCCCAACTTCCCATTGTGTTGTCAATAGAAAACTATTTTCCATGTCATTCAATCAACAATACACCACTTTCGAGTTTCGATACACGCAAGGAAGGTAGAAGCGAGACTCTCTCCAAAACCAATCTTCTTTATTTCTCAAATAATTAGAAATACAATGATCTCTACACTCCTGTTATCTCTGCATATTCACATTCCTTATTTATAGAATAATATTTACCACCGTGCTAGCACTTAAAAACTACTCTCTGCATATTCACATTGAAATGTTGCTGATTGACAAATCCATCCCCAACTTAGTATATCTCTCGTTGAATGGGATTCACTCACGTGAGGCTAGCATCGCATGACAAATTATACACCATTGTGTGTTTTCCATTTGCCTTAGCTTTGGTCCTTCTCTAAAATGGCTTCACCATTTGATTTCTTCTTCCCATCAACATTCTTCCAATACACCCGACTCCTTCAAAGTTCAAACCCAATTACCCAACGTTGAATACATATTATTGATGCGAAACCTCACATATATAGCCACTATATAGCCCTGGGTATGCTACCATAGCAAACCTCACATAAAGTTAAAGACCTTATCTTCCTCTGACATGTTCTTGGTTTCCAACATTAATGAACTAAACTCTTTCATGTATTCCCTGACTGAGCCACTCTACCTTAACGAAGTATTGTAAGGTAGGAAATAATCCTTCAATTCCTTCTTCAATGATTCCCATCTTTCAATCTTCAGTCTGTCTATACTAAGATCGTCTACCAATCTTATGTCTTGTGATTGTTGCTCTCTCTCAAGTAATCTAGTTACCTAATGGCTCATTTGATGTATAAGATTGGATTGGATTTGACTAAATTAATACTATGATGTGTTTGATGCTGTACGAATTAGACTAAAATAATATTCATTTTGATATCAATTGACCAAATGGATGGCCACTAGAGTAACTTTGGAGAAAAATGATTATAATGGCCATTTTGATACCAAGTGAATAAATTTATGGTCATTAGTGTAACATTCTTATAAAAAGTTAACGGTGTTATAACGGAATGACCATTAGTGTAACATTAGTTGCCAAAAATGGTCATTTTTAAATCAATTCCCCATCTGATGGCCATTTTGATAGTGGTGGCATAAGTCGATGGTCACCAGGGTAATTACCCATATTCATTAACATCTACAAGCGAGCATCATCTCTATACAAAAGTTCAAGAAGAATAAGCCTTTCCGAGGCTTATATATTGATTGTGACACGGTCAAAAAATCACCCAACAATTTTCCACCGTGCTGGCACTAGTAAACTTGATGCACTGCATAAGGACTTGGAGTTCATGGAACTAAGGGATCAATGCAAAGGCAAAGGGCATGTTCGGAATCTTAGTAATTGCTTTTAAAAACAAAACAAAAAAACAAAAAATAATTGTCTCTAATTCAAATATCACCCTCAAAATAGTATTTAAATGATTATCCAGCTACATTTGATGCGCATGATTGAAATGGACTATTATGTGAAATTGAATTTCGTGCCTAGGTAGGCGATGGTGTGGCGACAATGCCACTGGGGCTATCCTTTGCCAACATTGTTGTTCAACAAAGAAAAAAAAAACCCTAAGTCATGAAGGGAGAATTTCCAAAACCCCTCTCCTAGAGGGTGGTTTCGGTAATATTACCATATAAAAAGTAAAAATAAAACATGATTTTGGAGGGGGGCTAATTTAGTAAATTTACCTTTCAAATAAAAATGCTGACATTTCAAAAAAAAAATCAACAATTCAAGTTTTTTTCTTCAAAGATTTCATATTTTTTTTCTCATGTTTTCACATTTGAAAATATGTAAACATTTCACATTTCACATTTTTTGCAACATTTCACGTTTTTGTCAACATTTCATGTTTTTTCTCTAGATTTCAAGTTTTTCGCAAATTTTTTTTAAAAGCTAAGTTGCAGGGGTAATATTGTAATTTATGGATTACACTGAATTTTTTTTTTTTTTTTTAAGGAGAGCTCCTCCTTACACTTTTCAAATTATTTGTTTACACTCCATTTTTTTTTTTTTTATTAATGACAATATTAACTTGAATTAAAATTACCAAACAAGACAAAAAAATTCTAAAGACACTCCAAATTGTTTTTTTTTTTTAAGGGAAAATTGTAATGAAGTACCCCCAACGTTTGATAAAAGTGCAACTAGATCGTAATTTTTCCAAAATTACAGAAACATACCCTTGACTAACCCTTTGATTGTTTGAGTTAATAGACGTCAGAGTGTCATAAGGGCAATAAAGTCATTTTACTTTTAAGAATTAAAAATGAAAATATAAAAGATTTTTGGTTCATAATTGAAAAAAAAAATTATAAAAACTAAAAAAATAAATAAAAATTTAGGAGATCTGGTAACTTTCCCAGATCTCTATGAAAAGAAATTTTCCATTTCCCAAATATTTATAAAGAAATTAAAGAAAAAAAGTTTTTTTTTTTTTTTTTTTTTTTTTTCTGAAACATATTTCATTTTTTGTTTTCCAAATCTCCCTCTACCCATCTTCAATCAAAATCAACAACCTAAGAAAGAAAAAAAACCGAAAGAAACAAAATAAATAATTTTTGATCTGAAAAAAGAAAGTTTCTAGTCCATATATATATTTTTTAAAAAAAATTAAGGAATTTTTTTTTTTTGGAAGAGATCTCTCAGATCTCCATCTCCATCTCCTCTTCAATCATCATCAACATGAACTAAAGAAATAAAATAAAGATTATTTCCCAAAAATCTGGACCCATATCTCCATATCTCAATTACTAGCTTTTTTTTTTTTTTTGGTTTTGCTATATGTTAAAATTAAAATTAAAATTTACAAATAATAATAGGTAATATTAAAATAAAATTGAGTATTTTTAGAATTTTTATTTTAAAAAATAGAGTGCGATAGAATAGGGGTGTCAAAAGATAAAAGATATAATTTTGGAACAAAAAAAAATTTCTTTAGAATTTTTTTTTAAAATTTAAAATTTTAGAATGAAGTGTATTTAGAAAAGAAATGTAAATAGAAAAAAATTGAATCGTCAAAAACTCTCTTTTTAAATATGTGATTATTAACAATTAAACTTTTGTATATGATCAAAAAATAAATTTTCAAGTTGTATGTGGTCATTTTTAGTAATTTCCACTTTTTTGGATGAAATAAAGATTAATTAATAAAATCTTAAAATATTTTAAATAAAAATAAAATTTTATATTATTTTTAATTAAAAAGGGATTTTTAGCAAAAATACTCTTTTTGAGGAACGAATTGCAAATATACCCTATATGAAAAAAAGTGCCAAAATCCCCTAAATGACATTATTGCCCTTAATGAAATCTCAAATCACAAAACCCCCCAATTTAATATACCTATGCCCTAACCAACCCGAATTCCACCCAACCTGAGACTCACGGTCGCCATCGTTGTTCGATCGTTAGTAACCAGCAACCGTCACGCGACATCTCAGATTCTGTCACACCGCAAGGCTTTATTGCGGAGGTGACCTAAAAACCACTTAATTTGCACGTCGTCTGAGATATTGGATATATATATATATATTTTTTTTTTTTTGGAATTTGAGGTTTGTTTTTTTTCATAATTATGGTTCTTTTGGTTTGCTAAGAACTCTTTTTTTGAATATCTAGAGAATATATATATATATATAATTATATATAGAGAGAGAGAGAGAGAAATATTCAAGTCAGTGCGCACTGATATAACTTCATTAGTGCGTTAAATATGGATCATTAGATTTACATATTTTGACTCAAAGTGTATGCACTTGTCAAAGTTTCTCCATAATTAGTGGTCCACATGCATTGGTATTGATGTAATTACATCAGTGCGCATTGATGTAAATGAGACCATATATGTGTAATATATATATAATACTTCTCCAACCAGCACCATCCTAACTTTATAATTTCAGGACGTCCAACCACAGTCACACATTCACAGTAGGCTCACAATCCCACATTAACAAATACCCACACCTAATATGAATGTGTAGCTGTGGTTAGACGTCTTTAACTTATAATTTCAGGACGTCCTTAATAGAAAACCACTATATATATATATATATTCTTGTTCTCATGCGGACATCTTGATATAACTTCATGAAGATATTGAATGTGAGTCACTAATTTTGACAAGTGCATACATTCTTGAGTCAAAGCATGTAAAACTAGTGGCTCACATTCAATATACTTATGAAGTTACATCATAATGTCCTCATTTGAATATATATATATATATATATTTGGATTTTTTTTTGACAATATCTATTAATTCGGGATCAGATATTTCTTAAAAACTTTCACCATTGATAGGATTTGAACCGCTGATCTGAGAGCTATGAAACACGGACATGGCAAAATTCTGTTGGGGTGCGTATTGGACACGCACTCGACACGGCCGGACATGTGTCTGACATGCTACTTACCGTGTCTGTTGACTTTTCAGGCAGTCAATGGGAGGGACACGCGGTGGACATGTGGGGGACACGTTAGGGACATGGCAGGGGCAGTTTTGCAATTATTTTTTTTAAAAAAAAATGGGGTCAAATTATGAAATTTAAAAAATTCAGCGGTCAAACTATGAATTTTAAAAATTATAGGGGTCAAATCGAAATTATATGAATTTATAATGCTATGGCTTCATACATTACCTGATCCATACCGCCACTTGAAAAAATTTAAAAAACAGATCAGAGAAGTTAAGAAAAGAAAAGAGGAGGAAGAAGAAGAGAAATCCCGACGATCAACAAGAAGAGAAGAGAAAACATATCAGAAAAGAAAGAGAAGGAAAGCTTTTTCTCACCCTGATCCGACGATCCTCACTCACAGTCACACTCACCTATCTTTCCATTCTTCACAATTCTCTCTTCAAGTAAATGCTTGAATTTGTCCTGTTTTCTCTTTTTTTCTGCTGTTTGGGTTGTTGACTTGTTGTTGTGCACTTGTGCCCGTGTGCTGTTTTCTATTTTGCTTCTGTTGTTCTGGATTGCTATTTTTGTGGTGTGGTTGTGTTTGCTTTCTCCTGTTGTTGTGTTGTTTTCTTTCGGCTTTTTGTTTTTGTTAGTATTAAATAGAAATAATATATATATATATATATATTTTTTAATGTTTCATTTGGATTTTGGAATATGTAATATGTGACAATGTTTATGTTTGTTTTTAATGTCAATGAATTCTAGAAACTTGTTGCTTGTGTTTATTGAATCATCTTTATATATATATATATATTTAAGTATAAAAAATATATTATTATACTAGACATCCCAAATATTTTCCCAAAAAATATGCTCAAATGATATGACATCCTAATAGATTTAATGAAACTTGACACTTCACTTAACACATCAATCACTTAATTTTAATAAAACTTGATTTAATGATCCATTAATTTTTCACTATTTACAAATCAGTCCTTACAACAGATTTAACAAATGTTACGTCTGAAGATTTCCTTTTTGTTTATGATTCTTTCTTCTTTCCTCTTTCCTCTCCCCTCTTTCTTTAGGCTCCATTTGGTAGGGAGGAAAGAAAATAGGAAGGATTAAAAGATTTGGAAAGATTTGAAGGGATAGAAAACATAAGGGAAAGAAAAAAAAATGATTTTCTCTCGTGTTGTTTGGTAAATATGAAGGAAAGAAAATATCATTTTATCAATTTTACTATTTTACCCCTTATATTATATTTTATATATTAATTTTTTTGGATAAAATTGTAATTTACCAAATTGGTGGGCCCCACTTCTTTTTTAACTCTTTCTTTCCCTCCCTTTTCCTCCCACTTTTGGGAGGAAAGAAAATTGTGGGTCCCACACCCATTTTTCTTTCCATTTTTCCTTCCACTTTTCTTTTCCCTCCATTTTTCTCTCTATACCAAACACACATTTCTCTCTTTTCCCTCCACTTTTCCCTCCACCCCTTTCTTTCCTCTCCCTTTTCCTCCCTACCAAACATAGGCTTAGTATTCCATCTTCTCTTTGTGATTTATATTTGAAGCTATATTGTTGATAAAAAATCTTAGAAATCAAAGCATTAATTTTTATTTTTTTTGGAACAGTGATTTATTAAACCTCAAAGGGCAAGCAAGAAGCTAAACACAACGAGCAAGAAACATAGCCAAGACAACAAGAACAACCTCCCACAAACAAGAATAAAACAGAGGACAACCAAAATAAATAAATAAATAAATAAAACAAAGGAAACAGAGACCTTCCAAAACGCAAGCATAACAGGAAAAAAAAATACAAAACCACCACTTGCACAAAACACCGGTCCAAAAGATGGGATATGGAAGAAAGAGGGGAGAGGAAAGAGGAAAGAAGAAAGAAGAAAGAATCATAAACAGAAAGAAAATCTTCAAACGTAATATTTGTTAAATCTATTGTAAGGATTGATTTACAAATAGTGAAAAATTAATGGATCATTAAATCAAGTTTTATTAAAATTAGGTGATTGATGTGTCAAGTGAAGTGTCAAGTTTCATTAAATCTACTAGGATGCCACATCATTTGGACATATTTTTTGGGAAAATATTTGGGATGCCTAACATTACTCTTATTTTAATTGCCGTGTTCTGCTGTGTTTGTATCTTAGTTTTTGGAAATTTAACGTGTCCCCGTGTCGTAACGTATTGTGTTGCCGTGTCCGTGTCCGTGCAGCCTAACCTGGGGGTTATTTACCCGTGCCCTAAAATTTCAATAATGTGATCAGTTTTTTTCTTCTTCTAGTTTTTCGTTGATTAAATTGATTAATGGGTTCTTTATGGTTGCACGCTATTCAAGGAGATGGGTTTCAGTTCAGAGGATATGTTGTGGTGATTTATTGGGTTTAAGTTGAATTTTGATGGGTCTTGAATCTAAATTCGGTGTGAATTTGGGTTAGAAATCGGTTTGTATTTTGGGGTTTTAAAAATGGAGTTTATTATTTATTTATTTGATATAAATGTAAGGGCATTTTGGATATTTCATTAGTCAAAATTGGTCAACTTTAAACGGAAGAGCTAGCCTAGCATCAGTTAAGTGCAGTGGTCTCTATGTTGAATATTCTAACTTTAGTATCTAGATGTATTAAGCTTAAACTTGAAGGAGTCCAGTGTAATTTCCTCTATCGACTAAAATAAACCCCTGTCTAATGGGAATGCTATTTAGGACCCTCAATCACCTCCCACTAATAAAGGTCATCAAAGTTGAAGCTTTAACGTTGACACCAGTCTCCACTGATAATGGAAATGAAAGGAACTCCGGCTCTTCACGGATATCGCATGCCTGCAGAGTGGGAAACCCATTCACAGTGCTGGATGGGTTGGCCTGTAAGCTTTTTCTCACTTGTACATTAATGGTGTTGAATATTTATCATCGGTGGTTTTATTTACTGTTTTGAAATGGATGTTTGCTATGTTGAATGTTATATTGGTTTTTGATGGACTACTAATTCATCATCTGTTTCCTGCTATTGCTATCAGTTTGGTTTCTGTGTATTTGATTACTCATCTGGGTGGCTGATGGTTCTTAGGATTTTTTTTTTTTTTATTGTTTTTTTTTTTTTCATGTCATGGGCATCTTTGGTAACTACTAACTAGTTAGAGCTACATGCTTTTTGCCTCTGGTCACTAGTCATGTATCATCACTGTATTTTCAGCAACATAGTAAAAATCTTAGAGATTTGACCGTTTCCTTATTTTCACAAAGATTTGCGCTAGTTTTAAAAGTATTCCTAATTTACTTATGAGTTTTAGGTTTGCCGAAGTGTTCTTGTTGTTAGCCTCACTAATTCAACATGTTAGTTGTTGCTATTGAAGTTAAATGCCATGATATCTTGCATTGTATGGTATTTGGCTTAATGTAATCTTCATTTTTCTTCCTTTGAAGAATTTTGGATTGCTGAATATCTTTAATCAATCATATGATTTCTGTTTTTAAGGTGGAAAAAGTATGTTGAGTTTTAGGTTTGTTGAGATTTAGTTTGTTTTGACGATTGCCATCTTTATTGTCAGGAACGTCCAGATAACTGGCGAGACAATGCACTGCATGCTCAATCTGTATTTGCCAAGGTAGCAACGGCAATCTCAAAGTTTGTGCCAATGACTGTCTGTGCAAGTGCTGCTCAGGTAGGTAGAAATTGCAAGTGATGGAAGCTTTTAGTTTTACATATGGCCTTTGATATTGTTCACAATGAGATAAAAGATTTTAATTTACTGTATTGGTAGTGGGATAATGCGCGAAGTCAGCTACCAGAAAATATCAGGGTTATTGAGATGAGCATGAATGATTCTTGGTTTCGAGACATTGGGCCGACCGTGAGTTTCTCATTCTTTACTAAAAATTGTTCTCAGAGTCGGCGATTTTGATGCATATTCAATTGGTCTATCTTTTATATTTTAACCATTAAAATTGTTATTTTATTTTTTATTTTTTTTATTATTAATGTTTTTCCCTTATAGATTGTTGTGAGTAACAACACATCAGGTTCAGGTATTTCAGTACCAAAGGTTGCTGGAATTGATTGGACTTTCAATAGTTGGGGAGGTGAGCTTTATAATATTCAAAATTCATTTGTATGTGTATAGATGTTACCCAAAAGTGATGGATCATACATCATCATCCCGTATGCAGCATCATAGGCTGACATTTATAACTTTAATCTGCGTTCAAGCCTGTTCTTTTTGCTTCTTTCATTTTATGAATATGATTGGAGTCATTTTTCTTGCCAATGATATTCTAATTCAAGTGTGATTATTTATCCCAAGAAAACAAAAATTCTAGAGTAGTTTATTTATGGAATGGAAATAACTGTCTGACACTAAATATTAAAGCTTATTATGAGTGTTGCTTATCAGCTTATGTAATTGGGAGTCTGTGTATCCATTCTTTCAAGTTTCAACAATGATAACGATACAGGACCAATGATGCCTCAATGAGAACTTTTGAATCCTTATAGTAAGAGTGGCATATTGGTACATCACAGTTCTCATTGAAGCATCTTTTGTCCTGTATCTTTATCATTGTTGAAAGAATGGATACACAGACTCCCAATTACATATATGAAGATATTTCCTTGAATTAATGATTGTGGCTGTGTCAGTCCTTTTTTCATAAGTCTACAATTGTATTCACTGTGGAGCCTTCTCTAAAAGGCAGTACTCTTATATTTTGTCAGGGGTTGATGATTGTTGTTACCAGGATTGGAGTCTTGACCTTCATGTGGCAAGGAAGGTTTGTGTAGTAGAATACATTCCTGTTTGCTGGATTTATGCTTATCTTTTCCCAAGTGCTATGCTTAAAAAGTTTTGTTTGCTAATATATTATCCTTTTTCATCATTTGCTGTTAGATTCTGGAAATTGAAAGGCTGCCCAGGTTTTCTCATTCTATGATTCTTGAAGGTGGAAGTATCCATGTGGATGGAGAAGGTAATGACAATTTATGTGCCGCTTGGTTAGTTTTTGCAGAATATCTTTTTGTGAAAAATAGAGTGCAACTTGCCCCTTAGAAGCTACACAATTGCTTTAAATATCACTATTAGACAATTGTTTGACATCCAGCGTGGCAAAGAATAAGGCCACCTTTTGCCTCTTGTTACGCATGCTTTAAGTATTTGGAGAGGATTTTGTCATCTGTCCTTTTAGGTATAAGGACTACCACGTTGTCTTAATAAAACAAGTGTGAAACTCTTCCCAAGCCGGTCTTTCTTTCTTCATCATATCTATAATAATATTATTGAGGAGAAAACACATCACTTACTGAAAAACTGTTTCTGTAATGCTTTCTCATGTAGAATACATATGGTAATTTGGTTGTACCCTATGACGGTTTTGGAATAATTGATCCAGCTCCTCAAAATAATGAGATTGAATAGTCGCTGGAGTGCTTGGATGGTTTTCATTCATGACTTCATTACAGGCACATTTCTTTCAACATTCTTAGAGATGAGCTTGATTGAAAGAAGCTTGCTAATGGGACTTGAACTCCTAGAATCATTTTTCTTGCATATTAATCTTTCTAGGAAGTTAGTTTGATTACAATGCATATCTCACTTGAATGTGCCTCTAAAGTTCTTAAACAGTTGCTTCCTTAGCTGTTGCAAGTATTCTAAAATTCTTAAACGATGAAAGGAGATTTTCTCTGTGAATTAAGGGATTATTTTTATTTTTCAAGGATTACTGGATTTAGCTTTAAACTCTCATGTTCCTGCTCATTGTGTTGGAGTTAATAAAGGAAGACAGCTACTGCCAGTAGAAATTTGATGAGTTTCTTAGTGTTTTGTATATAAGTTGCGAAAGGTTGTATTTATTTGTTGCATATTATCAAATTCATCATAAATGCATTAGTTTGTATTTCACCTACTGTTAAGTCGAAACCTGGTTTTCTTTTGTTACAGAAACTACCTTCGATTGTTAAAAATTTCTGCCCACAGCAATATAATTGTCATACTTCCACTTTGTTGAGCATCTTATGTTGTTCTTTCAGGTACTTGCTTAACCACAGAGGAATGCCTCTTAAATAAAAATAGGAACCCGCATTTGACCAAAGGGCAAATAGAAGATGAATTGAAGGCATATCTTGGAGTTACAAAGGTTGTTTGGTTGCCTCGTGGATTATATGGTATGTTTCTTAGTGTTTGCTAATTTTGGTCATGGTGATATAGCTTACACTTGTTCTTAAGATACCATTTCCTCTCTGTACTTGTATGTTTTATTTTATTATAATATAATTTAGAGCTGACTACTTTAATATAGAACTCTGTTTCAACCCTGAGAACAATTTCTTAATTTCTTCTGATTTTTTGAATGGTTGCAGCACTGTAGTATTCATCAATTATCCATATGATGCTTTTAGAATTTGAAATACTGAGTCAGGCAAAACTAATATACCATTTAGCTTTCATCACTACAAAACAAACATAAAAATGGGAGTTTCTATGTAACTTTGGATCACAAACATTATTGGTAATAGTTATTCAAATAATTTATTTAAACAGAAAATCTTATTTTATTTTATTTTATTTTCTGTTTCTGTAAAGTTCATGGGTGATTTTTCCCTCTTAATTTTGTTGGGTTCCACATCACAATGTTGGCAAACCTCTGTCCATTGATGCATAATGCATTATAGAAATAAGTAATAGAAGAAGACAGATAGTCTGATGTACTTTTATGTTCATCTAAACAGTGTTGATTTAACAGGGGATGATGATACTAATGGTCATATAGACAACATGTGCTGCTTTGCAAAGCCTGGTGTGGTCTTGTTGTCTTGGACTGATGATGAAACAGATCCTCAATATGAAAGATCTGCGGAAGCCTTTTCTGTTCTCTCCAATGCTACCGATGCTACTGGTCGGAAATTTCAAATAATTAAACTCCATGTACCAGGGCCACTTTATATGACTGATGAAGAAGCTGCTGGGGTTATTCAGGTAAGTATCTTGCAGTCCTACAATTTGTCTCTCATGTTTGCATCTCACTCTCAACTAAATACACAGAAGGCTAGCTTAAAATCTAAAAAATGGTCTTATGTGATTATTACCCAAATGCACCTCTATCAACTCTACCCAGGCTGAAATTTGTTTGTGCACTCTTTTGGGTATACCCTTTTTCTTTTTGTGATTTCAAATGTGCCCTACGGATAGAAGTATAGAACCTTGAATTCTCGTGTGCCATTTGGAATAGTATAAATTTACTGAGAATGCATGACATTATACATTTTGAGGCTTGGGGACTTCATGGATTGGTCGTTTGCTCTTCAATGTCACTGCGACAGGTTGGTGTGGCTAAACCTAGACTTCCTGGAACAAGACTTGCTGCTTCATATGTAAACTTTTACATAGCGAATGGAGGGATCATCGTACCACAGTTCGGGGACCAAAAGTGGGATAATGAAGCTGCTCGTGTCCTGTCTCAAGCCTTTCCAAATCATGAAGTAAGCAAGCAATTCTGTTAAATTTATAGTAGTTCGCTCCAGTTTATGCATGGATGAAAATTTAATCATTCTGGTTGATGTATTAAACTATGAATATTATTTTTAGTTGGTGTGTGAAAATTTAATATAGTATACTTGTATACCGAAATAAAACATGACCTAGAATCTTGTGTTCAGACATAAGCATTACCATAAAAGACTTGAATCTTTCAATCTATAATCATTATGAGGTTCCTATATCTGGGTTGAAATGATCAGACTCCAATTGTGATGGCATTTCATTTGGTTATTTTTCTGTTTCTCTATGCAACCACCAAAAATGCGACATTCTGTATATGCACTTGAAAAAATTAGAAGAAATAGAAAACCTGTCAAACATTTCAATCTCTCTTTTACACTGCAAGTTAACAGATTAGTTTGTGCCATTTTTTCATGTCAAATGTTTCACTTCTAATTTATTATAGTGATTCAGTCCTGTGACAAGTTTCCACTGCTTGATTGGGTGTATGCAACATTTCCTTCTTACTTCTAGGACATGGAGGCATAATAATATCGTAGAACATAATTATCTTTAAAATTAAAACAGAGTACGCATGGAATTTACACCTTCACCAAACATAATAATAATAATAATAATAAAAGGCGAGGGGTGTAGAATACTTTTCGATGGTAATTTTACAATATCCGTATAGACTTGTTAAGAAATGCAATGAAAAACAACAGACTTGTTTCAAATGCTTACGTAAACCGAAACAAATTGGTGTTATATTTGATGAGTGGTGATCTTGACTTCATATTGTTTCTTAATGGACTGACTTTCTACAATGGTTATCTGGCTAAGGTGGTGAAAATAGAAGGTGCAAGGGAGATTGTTTTGGCAGGTGGAAATATACATTGCATTACTCAGCAACAACCAGCCATTCCACCTAGTGTGTTGCAGAGCACAACTGATTAGTTATGTACATCGAATCCCCTGAACTCATAGGCAGCCAATCAAATCGTGCTTGCATCGGTGTTTAGGAAGTATTTTGTATTTGAGATTTAACTCTACATAGAATCCATATTCTTGTTTCACATAGCCATACTCGCAAACTCTATTGGAACATTGTTTCTGGTTATTACATTCTGCTCCTATTGCTATTTAGGAAAATAAAACAAAAACAAAGCTTATGTTCTTGTTGATCAATATCAAAGGGCATATTTTTAGGATTTTGTTGCTAGGTTAAATATAGCTTCAAAATAGTTTTGAGATAGAGACGTCGGTTTATTTATTTATTTATTTTTATTTCATTTCAATTTTTATATGAAAAATATTGAATTACTATAATTATTGGATAATATCCAATAAACATCAACGTAATTTGTAAATGTGAGAAAAAACCATAAGTAGCCATAGGAAACATTAAACTTTCCTTAATAACCACTTTTGAAATTTTAATTGTTAATAACCACTTTTTTTAAAAACTTTCAATGTATGTCCGTCAATTACAAGATTACCCCTGAAATTAGTTTTCTTTTTTTAAAACCTTGAAACTTGAAATCATGAATAAATTGAAAATGACCAAACTTGAAATCATGACTAAATTTAAATATTCAAACTTGAAATCGTGCCTAAATTGAAAATATTGAAACTTGAAAAATGGACTAAATTGAAATTATCCTTGGGTTTTATTTTTTCCCCTTTTTCTTCTTCCTTCTCTTCTTCCTCAAATTAAATTAGGTTTAGGTTTTGTTGATTTCTCATGTTGTTGCAGATCATGTTGCCGTCGCTGTCGCCGGAGAGCTTCGCCGAAACACGCCGGACGTCGAGGCGGTGCCTTCGTGCGCCGCTGGTCGTCAACGGCGCTGGTCCAGCTCGACGTCCGGCGTGTTTCGGAGACAACTCCGGCCTCTCCGGCGGTGGTCGACGGGATGGAGAGGAGAAAAGAGAGAGAGGACCGGGAGAGAAAGAGCAGAGGAGAGAGAAAAGAAAAGAGAGAAAAGAGAGAGAAAGTGTTTGGGGGGATGACTTTTATATGGGGACTGTCTAGTAATTTCCCAAAAACATGGTTATTAATAAATAAAATTTTGTTTGTGGTTAAAAAAGAATTTCCACTAATGTTTGTGGTCATTGTGGGTAATTTTCACTTGTAACTAATGTGGTAACAAAAACTTTTTGGGCCGATGTAAAAAATTTTAATTCTAATTTTCTTTCAAAATATTAGAATTTCTTTTGTTTAGCCAACACTATCATCTGGAAGGTTATATTTTGCCAACCAAAGATTAAGAAAACAGATCAACTTTTGATATTTTCCAAAGAATTTTTACCAACCATGTTTATTTTAGGGTAAATTGTCCAAACACCCCAAATATTAGGCTTACTGGCATGTATAG
This sequence comes from Acer campestre, assembly GCA_954870605.1. Classification (NCBI taxonomy): domain Eukaryota; kingdom Viridiplantae; phylum Streptophyta; class Magnoliopsida; order Sapindales; family Sapindaceae; genus Acer; species Acer campestre. The sequence goes on from OX940807.1 coordinate 13,397,622, forward strand.
GCAACTGGTGCTCAATATTGCATTAATATCCCCCTATTCTTAATGAACCGCCGTTAGAAGTTAACGGTTGAAGGGCAAAAACATCTTTTTATCTATTAATATGATAAAATGATTATTAATTATCTATATAATACTTAATTATTTTAAAAAAAAAAAATGGATGGAGGAGATCCATTAGACGAACACCACCGTTGAAAATAACGTTTTTAAAAATAAAATAATTGAAAAAAATCATTCCTTTTGTAATTAGATAAAAATGTTTGTTAGCTTTAGAATATTGCAATTAAAGAGTGAATACAAGCTGACTTGAGTCACTAGTAATTTTTTTTTTTTTTTTTAATAGTAAAAAAATCTGCATATATATATATATATACACGTGTGTGTGTGTTTTTTTAAAGCCTAGATTCTAGTAACTTCTTAAATCAAGTGCACTTTATCGTCGTCACTTTAGCCTTTTTACTTTGTTACTGATTTTAAAAACCAAAAAACCTACCATTACCTAGCTTGATTTTGCAGGAGGCATGCTACCATGCCGATTCTTCCATGGGAGCTTATAATTGACATACTCTTGGCACTGCTAATGAAGTCTCTATCCCGATTCAAATACGTATCAAATAAATGACAGTTTCTAATTTCCCAGACTTGGGAAATGGTATGCTTGATCTCTTCTATATAGACCTCGAAATCGTAACCGGAAAGGATGACAAGATTTCTTTGCAGGGTTATAAGTTTCATCCGAGAAATCTATACAATGTTGAATGTATAATTTGTATGGGTTCTTGTAATGGCTTGTTGTCGGTTATAGATGTTTATGTATAATCTTTCTCATAAAGAAAGCAAGTCTATATCATATTATGTGGCATTTATGCTTGGCTTTTGTTATAATGAGTCCATTGACGACTAAAAGATTGTTAAAATTGATTATCTAGGAAACATTGTTAATATCCATTATGTGAAGAAAGATTCTATTGGACAAGCAAACTGATGTAGCGGAAGCTTCTAAAAAGAGACTCACACGGAAAATTGATCACACCCTTCTTAAGATCCGTTGATTCTCAAAGAATACCGGAAATTAAGGCATCAAAGTCTTGTTGATTCCCTAAAGAATACCAAGAACAATGGAAAGAAGAGAGAAAATCTCCCTATTTGAAGAAAACTCAAAATCTGATAATCTGATTTCAAATGGAGGAAATACAAGCCTATTTATAGGTCAAACACAATAACAAATACATGTATCAATAATAAATAAAACTTTTTAAGTTTTCTAGGTTCACTCTTAGAATCTCTAAATTCATCTTATAATTCCTAGGTTCATTTACTGGAATTAACTAAATAGTTTTGAAAACAATGAACCTAAATAGATGCATGTATTCTAATTATTGTTCTTCTTGGGATGGTCAAAATGATTCATAAAATTCCATTCATAGTTCATTGCATCATTCTCCCTAGGGCAGAGAAGATTCGTTCTCGAATCAGGAGTCTGCTCATCACCGGACGAATTGTCCCCAGAGTATGGAATAAGGTGTTTCACGTTGAAAACATCAGAAGTGTGCACATGACTTGGCAACTGCAAACGATAGGCATTCGGGTTGATCTTCTCAATAATCTCCACAGGACCAATTTTTCGAGCAGCCAACTTGTTATACGCATGAGCAGGAAAGCGGGCTTTCGTCAAAACAGCCCAAACAAAATCCCCCACAGAAAAATCAACATGACGACGTTTCTTGTCAGCCAACAACTTATACTTTCCAGTAGCAGCAATAAGGTGGTCGTGTGTCTGTTGATGAATATGCTGCAACTCAGCAATGAAGTCCGTGGCTTGCCCATGAGCACGAACCTTGCTCGGTAGAGCAAGTAAATCTAGAGAACCCCGAGGGACAGAACCATAAACCACTTGAAAAGGACTAAAACCAGTACTGCGATTAACAGCATGATTATGAGCAAACTCTGCTTGACACAATTTGAGATCCCAGGATTTCACATGAGCACCCACTAAGCTCCGCAATAAATTCCCCAATGAGCGATTGACCACCTCAGTCTGCCCATCAGTTTGTGGGTGATATGCCGTACTATGAATGGAATTAACTAAATAGTTTTGAAAACAATGAACCTAAATAGATGCATGTATTCTAATTATTGTTCTTCTTGGGATGGTCAAAATGATTCATAAAATTCCATTCATAGTTCATTGCATCACAAACATAGTAATTTTTATTTTCTAGAGGAATATTACAATGTGCATGATGATGATGTTTTAGAGAATTTTATAACACCGATTTCTTTGAATGAAGTTGTCCATTGGTGTTTGAGAACTTTGAGGGCTCGTTCGATACTGCGCGCTAACTTGGTGGAAGAGAAGTTCAAGAAGTTACCTCCACCTGACATTGTGCGTGAAGGTGAAAGATGAAGATATTCTCTTGGAGTTTCGAGGAGCCTTCTTTGCTTGACAATGGAGAAAAGTGGCTGTGATAACAAAATTTGGAGGTAATTATATATGAGGAGGTGACAAAACTAACTTTTGGAATGATGTGAAGATGGATTCATCGTCTTTGAGAGATGCTTTCCCAAGAATATTTGCACTGGCTTCGGATAAAGTCCGAAGATGGTCCCATCAAAATTTTTGGTTTGTGGTGTGAGCTGAATTGGGCTTGGAGGGTGAACTTGACAAGACAACCTTTTAATTGGGAGAGAGATCAATGGAGTTGCTTCTTAAAATTCCTTGATTGTGTCACTATCTGTAAATCTATAAAGGACTCTATAACTTGGGGTTTTTGTCCAAAAGGCATATTTACGGTGGGATCATTTCGAAAAGCTACGGAAGACATTGACAATGAAGATCATAGTAAGTGTTAACCAAAAATTGTCACTGGGATGAATTTCCAATTAACAACTTTAGTGACTGAAATCGGGGTAGATCTCAGTCAGAAGGGTATCAAGTAGTTCGATACCTATGGATCCTAAATAAAATACGTTAAGCACTACAATGAGAGCGAATGAAAATAACTAGTCGAATAGAGTCGTATTATATATTTTTTTATTGATTGTAAACAAATAATGAAAATACAATGAGAATAATATATGGCTATGGTGATGAGGATTTAGCTCAAATGGCGATGGTGGTGGAGCTCTAGTGCATGTCGATAAGTAGAAAATGTAAAGTAGGGTTTTGCAATCAAGGTTGCGATCCCTTTTCAGTATGATAGCATGTTGTATATATAGTCCCAATACGTGTCAACACTCCTCCAATTTCGGTCTAGTGAGCTAGAGATTTTCGGGACGTTCCTTGGCGAATAGCGAAAAGATAGTCGCCTTCCTTCTAGGAATCCAGCGATCCCTTATTTGACGGAATCTGATAGAGTTGACTCCTCTTTCAAATATAACTCTCGAGTGGCAAGAAGGAATCAACTTCCTTGTTATCAAAACGATGACGTTTTACTGTCCTTCTATATTTCTTGATGTTACCATAGTACTAGGCAGTCGATTAGTCTAACATTTGCTACTAGATTAGCTGGCTTAGGTGGGATCGGGGTACATGGGCATCTCGCTTCCCACTTGATCGTTTAGACTCAGTATAAACGTACTGGGGTACAAAAGCATTGAGGTATCGGGATACCAGGTTAATTAATACGGTAGCGGGATACCAAGACTTGGTAGTAGCTGTTGGTTTCTGTGCCCTTTGGTATCCTGGAGCTCTGAGAAGCCCCGATCTTGATCTGGACCGGTAAAGAGCGTATTTTGACTAATTTCTGTGGCGAGGTACCATGAGGTCCTTCTTTCTATCCGGATTCTTCCCCTTTGTAGATGAAAAATTCTTCTTGTCTTTGCATATTTAATACAACACATACATATAATAAAAATGATGTTAATGTCACACACACACACCACAGTTGACAACTCCAATTACCTAGGCCTTGTTGGCACCAACCAACATACAACAACTCGGTATGTAGTTGATACTTGACATCCCCAATTGCTAGACACTGTTGGCACGAAAGTACTCAATCACAATTATTTCTTCCCAACGTACCTACAACTTGCATAACACATTCCATCAAAACTTTCCTCACACGAGTGTCACGTCCATGCAAACCCACACACACATGCACACAGTTCACTACCCAATGTTAGCAAACAACACACATCACCCAACATAACACTTCAACCATTGTGCCTTGCTCATGCCCCCATTGCTGCACAATGCCATTCCACAAGCCATGCCCATCACAACAACTAGCATCACACAAGCCTATCACACAATGCCAACCCATCCAAGATAACACCAAGCATCACTACCCAATACGTATTGTCCTTGGCCTAATGACACCCCTACCAAACCCATGTATATGCATCATAGCCCATATGCTCACATCGGATGGTCTAAGAGACATGCATCACATATAAGTGTCTAACAAATATCCCTATTTTTTAAATTGGGTATTAAAGAGACATCTCTTTGTGTAGATATATTAGAAGTAATTATTGGAACCTACATGAGGTTTACCAATTTACACTTGAAAACAACTTTGTCAACAATCGACACTCATCTTCCTTACCTTTAGTATTGACCATTATATTTAATGGTTGACTTTTTCAAAAAGCTAAACAGATGAAACTACCCTTTACACCTATAGTTTAAAAAATAGTAATTTAAGAATTAAAAAAAATAGTAATTTAAGAAAAATACAAAATTTTAAAAAAAAATCTTGATTTTTTATTTATTTTTTTATCTCCACTGTCCATCCTTTGGGATGGATGGTGAAGATTTATATATGTAATAATTAACTTAATTTTTTTTTTTCTTTTTAGATGGACGGTGAAGATCAATTGTTTTTTAAATTTTATTTTTTATATTTATATTTATATATTTTTATTGAATGAATCTCCACTATCCATCTATGTGATGGATGGTTGAGATCTATCTTTTTTTTTCTTTTTTTTTTGAAATTTTTAATTGTATTAAAATAAGGATAAATGTTAAAAATAGAATATTACCTTTTGAAATATCAAAGTGAAAAGCACTTTAATAGTAAGGAGGTAAGTGTCTAATAAAGTTGTTTTAATTATAAATCGGTAAATCTCAGGTAAGTTCTCAGTAATTAGTTACAGATTTTGCTGCATCCACTCCACATAATAATAATAATAATAATAATAATAATAATAATAATAATAATAATAATAATAATAGAGTTTCACAGCACCACATGTCGCCGTAAGAGAACTTTGTTATTAAATATATGTAATAACAAATCAAGATGAATAGGTTTTCATACAATGCATTGACTATTCATCTTATTATTCTATATTAGTAATATTGATTGCTATTAAAAATCATATATATATATAATAATAGAGTTTCACAGCGCCACATGCTACGGTGAGAGAGCTTTGATATTAAATATATATATAATAACAAATCAAGATGAATAGGTTTTCATACAATGCATTGGCTATATAATAATAATAATAATAATAGAGTTTCACAGCGCCACATTTTACCATGAGAGAGCTTTGATATTAAATATATATAATAACAAATCAAGATAAATAGGTTTTTATACAATGCATTGACTATTCATCTTATTATTAAATATATATATAGTGATCGGTGATTATTTTCTACTAAAAATGATAAAAATAAAAATAATAGCTTTTTTCCTACTTTTGATGTTGTTGCGACACGTGTCATTCATTAAATGTTATTATTATTTTTATTATAAATAATAATAATTATAAATCATATAAGTAGTATCATATAAAAGTATATATAATATAATATAATACAATATATATATATATATATTATATAATAAAAATAGCTACTTTTGATGTGGTTGCGACACATGCCATGCATTAAATGTTATTGATTTTTAAAAAATAAATTATATTTATATTATTTATATTTTTAAGTTTAATGGATTTTGAGTTAACTTAGTTAATATCAGTAATTGATCGGTATAAGAAAAATAAGAAGAATTAATGGATTAATATGAGAAAACCGAAATTATACATTCAATGTTATTAATTTTTTAAAATTATTTTCCATTTATATAATTTATATTTCCAGGTTCAATGGATTTGACTTGGAAATATAGTAATCAATCAATATAAGAAGAATACGAATAATTATTGGATTAATATGAGAAAATCGAAATTATCCATTTAATGTAGGAATGTACCGAATGGTCCAAATTAAATGGTTTTTGATTTAATTAATATCAGTAATTGATTAATATAAAACGAAGTTCACGATTTGTTTTGCCTTTTTTTTTATAGATATTTTTTAATTTGTTCATATATTATATATAATTGTATTCTTCCTCTCATTTCATCTTCCTCTCTCTCTCTCTCTCTCTCTCTCTCTCTCTCTCTCTCTCTTCAATAGTTGATTAAAGATTTATATAAATTCATTATTTGGTTGTTCTAATAATAATTTTTTTTTCCAGGTAAATGATGGATTCAAAACTCATTTTAATAGGTAAAAATCACCTATTGCTCATTCTATTAAATTATGCTTATGCTTTTTGATTTTTATGTGTTTTAGTTTTTAGTTTTATAGGTATATCATTTCATACTAATTAAGATTGTAACAACAGCTAGAATCATTCAAAAACTTAAAACTATGATCTTAACACTCATTCTCTCTCTCTCTCTCTCTCTCTCTCCCTCTCTCTCTCCAATAGTTGATTAAAGAGTTTAAATAAATTTATTCTTTGGTTGTTCTACACAATAATACTTTTTATGTGTTTTAGTTTTTGGTTTTATAGGTATATTATTTCAAACCAATCAAGGTTGTAACAACAACAAGGTTCTTGTGGTTGTTGGTGCATCATTGAAAACCTAAAAACTATGATCTTCATTAGTTTTTAAATATGATTTTGATTTGTTTTTCTATATATTAATCTTTGATAACAAATTTTTTCTACTAATTATAGGTTATTACAATCATGTCTTCCATTATAAATCATTAGTGTTGCAATACATTATTGCTTTTTTTTTTTTTTTTTTAAATAATATATTAGTTTCCCTATTTTATTTTATTTTTTGTTAATTACTTAATGTTATTGATTTTTTTAAATGTAAATATACAATTTTGATCATGTGATTAAATCTATAATTATTGTTGTTCTCAACACAACAATATAAAGAAGGGACGCTGGATTGAAAATAAATCTTATTTTAAGTTCAATTTATTTAATTGTTAATTAAAAAAATTTGTCCACCACAAAATAAAATAGTATTAAACACAATATTTAAAATAATCTTATTAAACAAAGACCGTGCGATAATACACTGGTTCACATTAAGGGTGTGTTTGGTATGCGGGACAGGACGAGACGAGACGGGACGGGACGGGACAACTTTCTCTTATCCCGCGTTTGGCATGCTATTAGCATGGGACGGGACGGGACGAGACGAGACTGGGTGGGACAAAAAACCCAAAAATTTGTCCCACCCAAATAGGTCGGCCAGACTTGTCCCATGCATGGGATAAGTGCCAAAAAGACCTTTTTGCCCTTAAAACTTTCAAAAATCACAAAAATATCAACTATAAAATAAAAAAACTGAGTTTCAAATTAGGTTTTCATCTTCATTCTGTCATCATCAGCAGATCGTCTCCTCTCTTTCTCTCACACCTACCGGGCGTAGATCTATCTTTGTCGAGGTTGCTTGAACTCGTCGCCGGCGCTGTCAGCAGAACAACTTGTCTTTTTTCTTCAAAGCCAGGTTTGTGAACTCAGATTTTGTCTTTTGTCTTTTTGATTTTGGGATTTGTCTTGTATGCCTTCTTACCATTAATTTCTGGTTTGAATCTTTTTCTCTCACACCTACCAGCCACAGATCCATCTTCGTCGAGGTTGCTTGAACTTGCCGCCGGCACTGTCAACAGCACACCTTGTCGTTTTTCTTCAAAGCCAGGTTTGTGAACTCAGATTTTATCTTTTGTCTTTTTGTTTTTGGGATCTGTCTTGTATGCCTTCTTTCATCAATTTCTGGTTCGAATGTTGCTAGGCTTTCTTACCTATGAATACAATTTACCTTCTTCTTCTTCTTCAAAAAAAAAAAAAAAAAAAAATTCTGGCTAAATTTTAAATTTTATTAAAGTGATGTATGTTTCAATTAGGTGATTTATAAATCACCTAATTAATTTAGTTCTGGAAACATTGTACTTGATAGCTGTTAGCAGACAATATAGGTATTGATTTATATTTAGATTTTTTTTTTTAATGTTATCTTTTTAAATTTCCTGTCAAAATCTGCTGTACTCTAGTTATGTTTCGAATTTTGATTGCTAGGGAGGAGAGTAAGACACAAAAAAGTGTTTTCTATTGTCATCTACTGTGTCGATTGTTGACAGTTTGTTTTGTTTTTGTAATAATTAATAATTTTGTTTATCTCTTCATTATTCTGATAGAACACCAAATCAAATAAAAAAAAAATGATAGATATAGAATCATAGAACACCATGTACCTGTAAAAATGACTTAATAATTTCTCTTAACATGAAAAGTCAACGACCCTTATTGTAGAATTTGCTTTAATTTATGTATCTCTCATAAACTAGTGATCTACACTGAATTTTATTAAATTGATGTATGTTTCAATTAGGTGATTTATATATATGTATGATTTATGCATGAAAATAAATTGTCTTCAGAGTAATCAATTTCATAGCATATCAAGTACCCTGTATCAAGCAAATGGAAAAAAGGATTCAATAACAGAATTATGAATAAAGAAAATTTGACTTAAGTACTTTGCAAACAAAATGGTTCTATGATTTCTAACACATTGATCAAGAGAACCACAAACACAACAGTTGGGCATCAGTAGCCCAGCCAAAGACGTAGAATATATATATTGTATTTTATTTTGTATATAGTTCTTTTTATTTCTGCTTTTATAGATTTTCTAAAAGTATTCCCATATTGAATAAAACAACATATATTGTAAAATGGATTGATTCTGATTAGATAGACTTATGATTTTCTACTGTGGATTTAATTTTCTGTTTAGACTAAGTGCGCAAAGTTGTATTGTGCTTAGATATTAGGTACTTTAAAATTTGCATTCTTGATTTAACTTTAGCAAGATACATGGATTAATTTGACTAAATGTATGCTTGTTTTGTTTAATTTGTGAAATTTGAAGCTATGGATGAACGTGACAATCACTTGATTTTACTCATTAAAGTGTAGAGGCTTTACGTACACATGCTAGTGTGTTTTGCTGCAATTCAGGTTTATTTATTTGAATATGAGAGGAGGCGGTTTGAAAAGAGAAATTTAGATCATAGGACATTTTGTAGACGTCAAATTAGGTTAATAAAAATACAACGTATCACACGTGCAAGTGATACTAATTGTATATGGGAGTTGCGAATGGATAGAAATGCATTTGCAATATTGTGTGAGTTGCTAAAAACTCGTGGTGGGTTGTTAAATGATGGTAATGTCACCATAGAGGAGCAAGTTGTTACTTTTGTACACATTAGCACACCACGTCAAAAATAGAAATATTCAGGTTAGATTCTATAGGCCTAGTGAAACATTAGTCGGTATGTCCATCGAGTTTTGCTTGCTTTGTTGCGTTTGGAAGACGTGCTATTTGTCAAACCAACTCCTGTCCCAGATGATTGTACGGATTCAAGGTGGAGATGGTTTAAGGTAACCATTGTAACATTACCATTATATACATTACATAATAATTTATATTTTACATATAAAACACGAGTTTTTTGTTTTTGTTTTTAGGGTTGCCTATGAGTACTTGATTGCTTCATTTTTTACACTAAGTGTAGCCCCATTTCCATATCATTTTGAGTTCGTTTCTCGGGTAAAACCGGGTATTTAATATGATAAAATAAGTGTTTCAGGTATTTTTGGAGTTCAGGGGCATTGGTGTAATTTTGTAGAATAAGGGGTCAAAGTGCAAATTTGAAGAAAAGATTGAAGATTCTGTGATTAGAGAAGAGTTGAGGGGTGCTTTCTGTAATTGTCCAGCCAACGCACGCGCACATGCCACGTCATAAGTGAAACGGTGCGTTTTGGCTTGTGCTGCTGACCTCAGCGTGACGTCATGATGACGTCACGTCGTCTTCAACCTTCAGCGACCCATCTGCAGACCCGCGCGGGTCAGCCCGACCCGGTTCTCGACCCGGATTCAACCCGGTCCAGTCCGACCGTTTTCCGACGCATTTTCCGACGGGTCTCCGCCCAGATCGACGGCCGGTGCTCCCCCGGTCCGTTTGGCACCATTTTTACGCCTCCATGTGCACTTTTTCTCTCACCTCCAATTCCTCCAACTTCCATGGCTTCCACCTCCATTTTCTCCAACCGCGGCATGCAAGCGGCACCCTCGCGACAGTAATATGCCGCGGTTTAAGTGCCGCGGTCGTCCAACCGCGGCACCCTCGCGACAGAAACCTTCCAGACTTGCCGCGGTCCAGTTGTCGCTTCCGCCAACCGCGAAAATCCCCAACCGCGGCAGTCCGTCTCTTGGTCGTTTTGGACGAATTCTTGGTCGTTTTGGACGAGTTTCTTGCCCTATTTTGGACCCATATATATAGATCTCTTCATCTAAAGAGAAAGAGGAGAGGAGCCACACAAAAAGAAACAAAACACTCTCCAAAGAGAGAAAACTCTCCCACTCCTCCAAGACTCCATCTTTCCTAAATTCCTACACAATCCAAGAGACACTTGACACCAATCTATGATCTTTTCTTGTTCTTGGGAGAAAGAAAGTTGAAGGAGCTTGAAAAAGGAGAGGAGCAAAAGGAAGAAGAGGAAGCTCTCCATTATAGTTTTCTCTAACTTTTTCTCTTTTATCTTTTGTTATAGCCATGTATTTATTTGAGATTATTTGTTGTATGGCTATTAGTTGTAATATGAGCTAAACTTTCATTGTTAGGATTTGATGAACCCCACCCATGAATATTTATATGTATTGACCTTTGTTTATCCCTTATATGCAAGATTGTTGTTTGTATGGGTATTTTTGTGTGCTTAATGCTTTTCAATTGTTTGATCTCCTTTTGAATGAATATTTGTGGTGTGTTATGTACTGATCGGAGACGCACGCCACGTGCTCGATAAAATGCCTTCTATACATGTCTAGAAAAGTAGACCTACTTAGGCTAGTGTATAGGATTCCCTAGTGTGCCAAGGTTCTTAATGAACTCATTCATATATTCCGAGTAATCGAGAGATAGGCTTGGGTATGATTTTGGGTGCGATCTATTCTACTCGACCGAGATTGTGGGTTAATATTTGGGTGCATGAATCTATGAATTACATGAGCATGTTTTGGGTGAATAGTTGAGTCTAGAACGGAAATCGACATAGGGTGGGGTGTAGTCAAATCCTAGCATATTTCTCTCTATTATTACACTTGTGTTTATTTTCGTGTTATTTCTTTTTAGTTTAGTTTAGTTTAATTTTCTTAATTGGAAAACCAACCTTTTTGTTTGTTTGAATAGCAAATAGACTAATCAATTTCGGTAATCGGTCACTCGATCCCTGTGGGAACGAACTTTACTTACTATTGTGCTACTCTCCGACCTCGTCCTATTTCGAGTGTCACTTGAGTGATAGCCAGTACTAGATGGAACATACATAGAAATGACTGTACCTGAGTCCGATAAACCAAGGTATCAAACAAGAAAGGACATATTGCAACCAATGTATTAGGTGTATGCACTTGTGATTTGAAGTTTGTATATGTCTTATCTGGTCGGGAGGGCTCAGCTACCGATTCTAGAGTTCTTCAGAATGCAATTACTAGACATAATGGATTGAAGGTCCCATTTGGTAAGATAGTATTTATTATAGATAGTATTTAAAATTACAACAATTTACTCAATTTATTTGCTCGGTGACAACTAATATGTGTAGTTATTATAGGTAATTACTATTTGGCCGATGCGGGGTACACCAATGGTCAAGGTTTTCTTACACCATATAGAGGTAATGGGTATCATTTACAGGAATGAGAAGACTTTGATCATGCACCTAGGAATTACGAGGAATATTTTAATATGAAGCACTCACAAGTTAGGAATATTATTGAGAGGTGTTTTGGTCTGTTGAAGAAATGTTGGGCTGTACTACGAAGTCCTTCTTTCTATCCAATTAGATTTCAAAAGCGAATGATCATAGCTTGTACTTTGCTGCATAGTTTTATTATGATGTACATGGATGTTAATCCCGAGAAATACATGCCAGTCACACTTGATGAGTTGCCAATTGGGGAAGAAATACCAAATGAGTTAGAATCTATTGATGTCGTCGAAGTAAGCGATGAATGGAGTCAATGGAGAGATGATCTAGCCGAAGAGATGTTTGACAGTTGGATGCCAAAGAGAACTTGAGAGATTTATATTTTCTTTTTCATTATTGTTGAATTTGAGAGATTTATGGTTTTATTTTATTTATTTATTTATTTATTATTATTATTATTGTTAAACTTGAAAGATTTATGTTTTTGTTTTCGTTATTGTTGAACATTTCTATTGTCTACTGAATGAGAAAAACGAGTTGAACATTTATGTTTTTGTTTTCTATTGTTGATATATACATTAGTTTTCTTTTATGGTATAAACTCTATTAAGTATGGTTGGTCAGGTTCTAGCTATGTAATCTGTTTAATTGTTCTTATGCTTGTTTTGTTGTACTACGATTTCAAATTTTTATTTATGCAATACTCAAGATATTTTTAGAGTATTATTTAGATTGAATCAACTTTATTAAATGATAGGAAAATTTGATATGTCTGATAGACGTAACTAGACACTTGAAGAAGAGGATGTAATGATTAGCATCTTCGAAGGGATTGTTACTGATGGTGGTAGATACAATACTGGTTGTTTTAGGTCTGGTACCTATGAGTATGTCGCTTCAAAAATGTGTGAAAAAATTGAAAATATTAACATATCGGCAAAACATGTTCAGAACAAAATGAAACGACTGAAAGATAAATATTCAGTGGCCTATGATACAACATGAGTGGGTTTGGTTGGGATGACACTCATAAATGTGTTACTGTCGATGATCCTAAAATCCTAGACGCATACTTGAAGGTTAGTGGTTATATTAATTCTCTTTACATATGTAATCAATTAATAGTTTTATTGTTATAATAATAATAATAATAATAATAATAATAATAATAATAATAATTTTATTGTTCTAACATATATTTGTTTGTTATGATAGAAACATCCAAACAAGAATTATGCAGCTAATAGACCGTTCCCATACTATGAACAACTGGTAATAGTGTTTGGGAAAGATAGAGCAGCAGGTAGTATGACTGAATCCGCAGTAAATGCTTTGGATCACATGAGATTGGAACATGAAGAGTCGAACATGACTGGTTTCACTGAGCCTTTGTCAACTCCGTCAAATGTTGCCTCTGCTTCATCTGATCCAAATGCAGGAGAAACGTCAAAGCGGAAGAGAAAAATGAATGTTAATTCAACAGCAGCAGACATCACTAAGGTCTTTGAAAAAAGTATGGAAAGGGCATCCGCAGATATTGCTAAGTTGACTGAGGCTATTGCGGGAGGGGATGCAATGACCTGTTTAGGTGTTAAGCTAGAGGGTATGGGTCTTGATCGTATGCAAGTGATATGAGTTGCTATATATTTTGGAAATAAGCCAAACTAGTTGCGCATTTGGAATGGCTTGAATGACTCCTACAAGCCAAATTTCATGAAGGCAATTCTAGAGGAGTGAATATGTTTGATTTTGTGAACATGTTTGAAACTTGTATTTTGTTGGAATTGTGAACATATTTAAAACTTATATTTTGTTGGAATTGTGAACATGTTTGTGTCATGTATTATGTTGTTATATTCGTGAACATTTATATTACATTAACTTTTTTTGTTGGATCATGTTATTAAGTATTATTAATAATTTACTATTATGTAAAAAGAAAAGATGTGTGGTTGAATAATTAAAACTTGAAATTGTAGGTCATGAGTATGATTTACATGTAATTACTAATTACATGTATCTAAAATTTATTTGTCTTTTCCATTATTCACAATTACGAGCATGTAAAATTTAATAATAATTTTATTTAAAAAAAATTGAGGAAATGACCATAATAATATTATTATTATAAAATAAAATAAATACTATCCTGTCTTGTCTCATATATCACTAATATATGGTAACTAATATATGGTAACAAACATTGGACAGGACAAGAAGGGCACTCGTTATTTGAACCTCTTGTCCCGTCTTGTTCCAACCATATCAAATAAATAACAGTATATTAACCGGTTCTGTCCTAGACCTATCAAACGCAATACAAAACAGCCTGTCCCGCCCTGTCCTATATCCGTACCAAACACACCCTAAAAGTCTAAAACAGAAGAGTGTTAAAAGCAAGCCACGTGGTGATGTTCTTCGCATTAAGCGATCCCATCCCATGAGTGACGAGTGAGAGATCTGTTGTAGCTAAAAATAAAATAAAAATAAAATAGTATATCACTGGCTTGTGGCTCCATGTCTCGCAAGTCATTGACATCGAAATTAAATACCTTCTTCACAGCAATATTAATATAGGGGGAATTGCACAAACATCCCCTAAGGTTTGGAAAAATGACACGAATATGGCAGTTTTAGCCATATAAACACTAACTTCCCTTGACTTTTTAAAAATGTTGCACATACATCCCCTGCCGTTAGATCTCTTCCGTTAACTTCTAACTGACAAGGGTAAAAATGCCAATTACTCATTATTATCAGACTCCATTACATCCTTTAAACCTTGGAATAGTATCATTTCCCCCCCTATATTATGTCATATTAGTAACTTTACCCCCTGTATTTTCATTAATAGTCAGTCTTCCCCCTGAAACTGAAAATATTCACCATATTCCCCCTTTTAGTTTCATTAATGGCTAAACTCCCCCCTATAGCTTTCCATATTCCCTTTTTTCCCCCTTACACCGTTAGGCATTCTGTTATAAATTTAAATAGGCAAGGGTAAAATGGTAACTTGATAAGAAAGTAAAATTTAAAATTATTTAACCTATTATTAAAATAAAAATAAAAATATTAAGAAATTAAGAATTATATATATAATAAATTTTTTTTTTTAAAAAAACTAAAATAAAATAAAAACCTTCTCTATGTTTTCACAATAGAGAAGAAAGAGAGAAAAAAGAGAAAGGGGAGGGAAGGGTAGATCGGTGGGGGAGTTCAGCGGGACCGACAGCAACTGGTTCCGATGTCCGGCGACGGTGCAAGGGTCGACGATGGTTTAAGGTGCGACGGACTGGAACGAAGCAGTGGAAGAAATAGAAGAGAAAAAGGAAGAGAGGAAGAGAGGAAGAGAAACGATCGGGGCCGGAGAAGATCGCAAACAGGTCGGCGAGGGTCGCGAGGACACCGGAGAACGACGCTGGCACACCGTAGAAGCAGATTCAGGGGCGAATTGGGAAGAAAAGCCATGACCCGCTGTCGACCCGTTTTTGACCCGAGACCCGATTTCACTTTGGGTAAAAATTGTTGATTTTGTGTAAAAAGTCTGGGTTTGGGGTTTTGATTTCTGGGTTTGATTTCTTTCTCTCTTTCTGGGTTTGGGATTTTGGTTTTGGTTTCTGCTTTTGGATTGGGGATGATGGCTGTGGTTGATTTCGATTGGATGTTTTCGATTAGGCTTTAGTGGTTTGATGATGGTAATGGTTTGGTGTTGATGATTGAAATTTGATGATAGTGGGTTGGTGATGATAATGGTGGTTTGGTGTTCACTGATGATTAGGCTGTTTTTGGTTTTTTTTTTTTTTTTTTTTTTTTTTTTTTTTTTTTTTTTTTTTTTTGACAGATATGAGTATGATTTTTTTGGTTTCAATGTGAAGAAATTGTTTTTCTGATCACAATAATTTTCTACCATCCACCTCTAAGATGGGCGGTGCATATTGAATCTGGAGATGTTTTTTTTTTTTTTTAATTATCATCATCATCATCATCATCTTCACCATCCATCTATGTTTTTAATTATTATTATCATCATCATCATCATCATCATCTTCACCATCCATCTATGTGATGAACGATGGTGATCCATTTGTTTTTTATTTTTCAATTTAATTTTATTAAAAAAATAATTTCATTAGTTTTTTTAATAATTCTGATTTGAGGACAAAATTGTCTTTTAACATGAGAATCACTTTTTTAACGGAATAACTAACGGGAGGGGGGAATATGGTGAATATTTTCAGTTTCAGGGGGAAGATTGGCTATTAAACAAAATGCAGGGGGGAGATTTACTAATAGATCATAATATAAGGGGGAAAATGATACTATTGCTGTAACTGTAAATTGCATAATTGTCTTAAAATCTTATATAATAATCAATGGATAAATAACTCATGTGAGTTGTAAAATCACTCACACCATCTCATGTCATTTATAGGGGTATTTTGGACATTTAAACGTTTTTACCCTTGTCAGTTAGAAGTTAACGGAAGAGATTAAACGGCAGGGGATGTATGTGCAACATTTTTAAAAGGTCAAGGGAAGTTAGTGTTTATATGGCTAAAACTGCCATATTTGTGTCATTTTTCCAAACCTCAGGGGATGTTTGTGCAATTCCCCCTATTAATATATATAGAGAGAGAGAGACAGAGAGAGTAATTTGCGAGGTGAGATCTACAACGTCTATGAGGAATTGAAGAAGATCCCTCCCTCATCCGTCGACTTCATTCATTTTTTGGATCATGGGGTGTTCGTTTTCGGGTCTGAATGCGTTCTACGACGCCGTTAACGGAGGAGGAGACGTGTGGATCAACGACAACAGGTTCAGGATCGTCAGGCAGCTCGGTGAGGGTGGTTTCGCTTACGTCTTCCTCGTCAAGGAGGTCCTCCCCGACTCTTCCTCTGCATCTTCTCCTCTCTCCAAGAAAGTCAAGGACCCTTCTCATCTCTCTGGTTCGTTGTTATCACTTTTCTCATCTGGGTTTCTTTTGTTATACTACTTTTTGCGTGGATCTGCATGGGTGTGTTTTTGATTTCCTGTACTTAAATGTGATGTGATTCCTCTGTGTAATTTTACAATTTGTATCATAATAATTAGATTTGCAGTTTAATTTTCTGATCTAAATGAATCATCTTTACTGATGTTTAATCTTGATAAAGTAATATGCATTTGTTTGTATTATTTGAGCTCATGGTTTGTTTTATGTCCACTGATTTCGATATTTTATTTTCTGGAATGTGCTTTCACTTGAAAACTATTTAAGTCTTGGTATGGTATTGGTTTGACTTTGATATATCGATGCAGATGATGGGACTTATGCAATGAAAAAAGTCCTCATTCAAAACAATGAGCAGCTGGAGTTGGTGCGTGAAGAGATTCGCGTTTCGTCACTATTTAGTCATCCCAATCTGCTTCCGCTTCTTGATCATGCTATTATTTCTGTTAAGGTACCCATTTTATTTTATTTTATTCAGAGCTAAGGTATTATATAACTAACCAGAATTTCCATACTGTTATCAACAAAATTGGGTGATTATACTTTAATTCAACTGGTATGTCTCTGTTTCCTTTGGTGAACAAGCTCATGAAAACTAGTAGGTCATAAATACACTACCAGCACTAGTGCTGGAGTAGATAACTATAGTTGTTTACCGATATATTGCCATGTACATAATTTTTTTCTAGAATCAATTGAGGTTTTGACTTTTAAAGCATGCCAGCAACATTGCATCTGGTTCAAGTAATCTAATGAATATCAGCTTATGTAGTTCATTATTCATTGAATACAATACTTCAGAAGACAACGAGATAATGATTGCACACAAATCATGTGTCTGTCAAGTGTTCATGTTTCAATCTTATATGTTTCTTTTTTAGAGGACACAAAATTTTATAAACATATTGAATACATATACATGGATGAACAAGCAATCCACAAAAGGGAAAAACAAATTCATGTTTCAGTCATATATGAATGCTGTATATTTTTTTTTATTCTACCATAGATGCTTAATGTTGGAGTTAGGTTGTTACAGATTATTATTAGTTTTATTTATTTATTTAGATAATAAGAGATATGAGTGTTTCACTCAATCTCATCATGATAGAATTCTATTGTATTAGTAATTATCTTAACTAGTTAGAGAGTAGTAGAGTCCTAGTCAGTATCACATACTGACCTACATGTATTTAGTTTGTTATCCTCTTCGTTGTGAGATTAAGTGAAATAAACTCTTTATTCTCTCATTTCACTCCTCACTTAAATACTAAATCAATGTATTCCAGTACTCCAGTGAAAACTCTCAAACATATGACAATTTTTTAGCATCTAGTTAGAACAATGGGAGGACTTAAGATTTCAACAATACAAATTTTATTAAAGAAAAAAAAGGAGTACCTACCTATGGAGACATAATGACTCGTACCCCTCAGAAAAAGGATCTAATGCAAAAATACCTAGATCTAAATCAATGTAGTCCAGTGAAAACTCTCAAACATATGACAGTTTTTTAGCATCTAGTTAGAACAATGAGAGGACTTAAGATTGGAGAGATGCATCTTTGCATTAATAAAAATCAAAATTCAAAACCTAAGTTATAAGTCTTACATTTTTTTAGGGATCAACAATACAAATTTTATTAAAGAAAAAAAAGGAGTACCTATCTATGGAGACATAATGACTCGTACCCCTCAGAAAAAGGATCTAATGCTAAAATACCTATATCTAAATTAATGTAATGCAAAATGACCAACCAACAATAGAGTTAGCAGAATCTTTAAGTGGGAATACCCAATCGGTCTTGCTAATAGAGTTGAGATTTGCATCGAGGAGGCGAATCAAGCCATTAAAAATTGGGGAGAGCTAACCTAAAGGCTAAAGTTAGTCAAAACTATCAGCAACCATGTTACCCTCTTTATACATGAGTACAAAGAAAACAGATTATGGACAAGCTTTGTAGTTATTTCATCTACTTGGAACTTTCCACGGAGGATGATATAAAGAATTAAGGATACATTGTACAACTGAAAGAGTATCTCATTCAATCCAGACCCGACTAAAGCTTTATAAAACCACCTAATTAATATTCATTAATGAAGGAAGAACAAATGTCAAAAGCTTTAGAAAACCACCTAATTAATTGTTTTCATAATCTCTAAGAATGCTGAATGCGAAGGTTGACCAGGATTGCCCTTCAAAAGTTCATATGTTTTGATTTTAATCCAAGAATAAGGAGATCCAAAAATAAAAAGACATTCAATCCAGACCCAACTAAAGCTTTAGAAAACCACCTAATTAATATTCATTAATGAAGGAAGAACAAATGTCTAAAGCTTTAGAAAACCACCTAATTAATTGTTTTCATAATCTCTAAAAATGCTGAACGTGAAGGTATACCAGGATTGCCCTTCGAAAGTTCATATGTTTTGATTTTAATCCAAGAATGAGGAGATCCAAAAATAAAAAGAATTATTTAAGCTGCATTTTGCAGTGAGGAGATGAAGTATTACATGAGCTGATACACAAATCGGGAAAACAAAATATTTGACTGGTGAAAAAAGAAAAGACGACCTGTAAAATTATAATGGGTTTTTGAAGCTCAGTTCTTTTTCTTTCGTTCTTTTTTTCTTTTATTTAAGGTCCTCAAATTTAATTTTGAATATTATTAAAATTTTTGGCACTCATCCTTTTGTGTGTAAGATTCCGAAGCTCAGTTCTCAATTTTTGGACATCTCCTTCATACTTTTCAATTAAATTCAACATGGATGGGCTTTCGAAAGGAAATCCTAAAAAAGTTTCATGTCCCAATATCTTCTAGGGATTTTCAAGGTAATTAATTAGGTGACTTAATTCAAAACCCAAGCACTGTGTACTTTTTTACTAAAATTGTAGCAGTCATTGTAGTTGTGGAAGTTCTTATCAACTAAGAATGGAAGTATGTGTAGATTGTAACTCTCTTGCTATTGTGTATAGCATTCTTAATTCGCACTATGACCCATCCTAGCTAGAGATGGTAAAACTATAAGACTTCTCTGAACTTTAATCATTTCTGCCGTACACATGTTTACAGAAAGGTAATAAGATCGCTGATGTTTGGCCTAATTTAGGTCTTCTCTTATAACTATTGATGGTTGATCCCCCTCCCCCCCACATTGTATCATTGGGTTTCTTTATCCAGATTAATGTGAAATACCTAATTAAAGATTTTATTAAAACCACGAGCTGTGGTGTGGTTGGTCACCACACCCCCAGTGAGGAGAATGGTTCGGGCACCGCCCAAGTTTGAACCCCACTGGAAGCACCTCGTGGCCAAGCTTTACTGACCTCCCGGCCGAAGTGGGGATTAGTCCCACTCGTTAACGATCGGTTGCCGATCAGAGTGAGGGATACCTCGTGGTATAAACCAAATTTTTATTTTTATTTTTTATTAATACACCGTTCTTGTGATCAGTTTTTGCTTTTGATTTTTATATAACTCGAATTGCATGCTTATAGTTGATTTACTTTTGCTTTTAGTAATTTTTGCATTGCATGCATATTGTTAGTTTAAGTTCTAATTTTGTATTGCATTCTTGATTTGTGCTATGAGTCTATGACACATCCTGGATAGAGATGGAGAAACTATAAGACTTCTCTGAAATTTAATCATTTCTACTATACACATGTTTACAGAGAGAGTAAAGATTACTGATGTTTGGCCTAATATAGGTCTTCTCAGTCTTCCAACCACTGTTGGTGGATTCCCCTTCACAATGTATCATTACGTTTTTTTCATCCGGATCAATGTGGAATACCTAATAGGATAATTATATAGATTTTGCTAATACATCTTTCTTGTGATCAGTTATTACTTTTGATTTTTATACAATTTGTATTGCATGCTTTTGTTGGTTTACATTTGAGTTTTGTATTTTTTATAGTTGGTTTAAGTTCTCTCTCACACAAACCCCGGGCCTAAAAGTTTTTTTCCTTACTGTCAAGGTTTGTCAAAAAAATGAAACCCAGTCTGTACTTAATAAACTTGTAATTTATCTGTTTGGTTAAGAGGAGGTTGCTTTAGTCTAATTTGTTCTGAGACAATTATTCATTAGCAACAAATACTTTCCTACCTTCTAATAATAGCTATAAGGACATACATGTATGTGTATGTTCTAATGGACATGCAATTTAGTCTGTAGGGGGTACCCTCCTGCCACTGCCTTTTGACATTTGTTCCTTAAAATTTATTCTGAAGTTGGTCAGAGAACATCCTGAATTTGAATTATTGCACACTGATTATAACATATTTTCCAATGTGATATTTCGTTCTAAGATATAATCAGGGGTTTGTTTTATTTCATCCTTCTTTATTCATTACAATTGGAAGCTGCAGTTGTATGATGAATGGGAACTTTTTGGTATTATGTGTTTGCGTTTTATGTCTCGGTTTAGTTTTAGTTTTTGTTTCGTTATGGTTTTTTTTGGATCTCTGATTCTCACAATTTCGTTCCCGTTGAATTCCGTTAATAAAATGTGTGTTCCTTACACAAAGAGAGAGAATATTTTCCATTGTAGGACATTAATCCTTCCATTCTAACTACCGGGACTGCATAACTAGTAAGTGGTAAAATGTGAGTAGAACACTGTGAATTCTACATGATAACGCCATTTCTTTTCTTTTTTATCTTTGCGTCTGAGAATACCATATATAACTTCACTATCCTGTTATCGCTTATATACAATATACAATATATATGCCTTCTGTTAAAACTTTCATACTGTTGTTTTATCCTAAAACCTTGGTTGAAAGATTTATTTGCATTGGCTAGGCTACCCCAGATGGACCGCGAAATCATGAAGCATACTTGCTATTTCCCGTTCATTTGGATGGAACACTACTGGACAATGCCAAAGCCATGAAAGCTAAGAAGGAATTCTTTTCTACCTCAGATGTTCTTCAAATTTTTCGGCAGGTGAATAGCAGTGTCATTTTTCTTCTTAGTTATTGATGCTTTTGCTTCAGCAATTCAAATTCCTAAGCATGAAATAATATTGTTTCCTGGAAATTCTGCACCCTCACTGGAGAAGAAAATCAGATGAAGCTGCCTAGATTGCGGATATATGTTATCTATTTAATGCTGAATGCATTTTTTGTTTGGGATTAGGTCATTTATCATGCTGTCATGCATCGATTTCCTTTTGCTACAATGTACTATATTTTGACTAAGCAACATCATTATCCCAGCTTTGTGCAGGACTCAAACATATGCACAGTCTTGAGCCCCCATATGCCCATAATGATGTCAAACCTGGTAATATTCTGATAACCCATAGAAAAGGGCAACCACCAGTTGCAATAATGATGGATTTTGGCAGTGCTCGACCTGCAAGGAGGCAAATTCGCTCTCGTTCAGAGGCATTACAATTGCAGGTGTCTATTAATCCTCTATTTCTAATAGCTTATTTTAAACCCTCGTTATGACTTATGATTCTAATAATTATTCTCAGAGTTCGCTAGTTTCACCGACTAGTATAAACAAGCACATTTTTCTTTCCAGTGTCAGTTGTTTCATATATGATATATACCATGCTAATGGTTGGACTTTGGGTGGTTATTGTATAGGAATGGGCATCAGAGCATTGTTCTGCACCTATCCGTGCTCCTGAGCTATGGGATTGCCCAAGCCATGCAGATATTGATGAGAGAACTGATATTTGGTCTCTAGGATGCACTTTATATGCAATAATGTGAGGACTAATTCTTCTTCTTTGCTGCGATCACTTTTGTTTTTACAACGGCAAACTGCTTGAATTGTATTTCCCCCGAAATCAATGACATGTTTTTCAGCTTAAACTTGCTTTTTTTTATATATTTTATATATTTTTTATATATATTTTATATTTTTTTTAATGAATTATATGACAACTTAACTCGATTGTGAACCAACCCCACTTGGCCCCTCCCTCTCACCCTCAGTGTGAGTAGTATTTGATGCAGGCCTCTTATACAATAGTTAGAGATCTCACCAGCTAACTAGTAACCGCTTGGGATTGTTTGATCTCAGTAGCTAACTAGTACATAAACCATGTAGAGAAGTTCTTAGATGGAACCTGGTATATGAATATTGTAGATCATATCAGCACCTATGTTGATTGATCAATTGATGCTTCGTCATTGATTAAAGTCTTAGTCTTATTGATTGCAGTTTTACTATCTGGTCCAGATATTGTTCTTAGAGACAATTATGAGTATCTTAAAACTTAAGTAGATAAACAGAAAAGCTTGCTCCAAGATGGCTTCACATGACATCAGACTCCGCAAAGTTCATTACCTCATATGAAACTTATTTTTATAACCCTATTGAGCTGCTACATGGTAGAAATCCCTATAATTTCCCATAATATTGGACATTAAGTGAGACTTAGTATCTTGGTTATGAGCCCATACAACTGCAATATTTATTATATGTTCTTAGAGTGAAGATCCTCAACTGCAATTTTTTCTCTTCATGATTCATGCATATATAGAATCTGAATAATGTTTGATTAAGTGATTTTTTTTTTGTTTATACAGAAAGTTATTGATTGGTTTAAACTAATAAATTTTAGTCCCAGTGTATTGTCCGATATATTTTCAGCACATTTTGGCCGTATTGTTTCCTTTTATTGGGAGTATTTTGGTGCTTTTACATTATAAAAATTTACTTTTGGAAACTAAGTGGAATGTGGATTTTTTATTATGTCCTGCTAGCATTATTCTTCTGAAAGACTGTTTTTATTTTTTAAAGGTATGGAGTATCTCCATTTGAGTATGCAGTTGGAGAATCTGGAGGAAGTCTTCAATTGGCCATTGTAAATGCACAGATAAAATGGCCAAGTGGACCTAATCCACCATATCCAGAAGCTCTCCAGAAGTTTGTGACATGGATGCTTCAGCCCCAGGCTGCAGTTCGTCCTCGCATTGACGATATCATAATTCACGTCGACAAGTTGATCTCAAAGTTTTCTCAGTGAGATGAAATTCAAAAATTGGCTGAGCAAATTTATGCAGTTTGGTTTAATGTCAGTCATCCTGCACAGATTTTATACTTAGGAGTGGAAATGGAAGTTATATAGTGTTTGACCAATTCGTTGTTAAGATGATTGCATTTTCGAGTAATTTTGGATTAATATTAGCTGTTATTTAGTGTTTTGGCATCTGTAATCTCTCTATTTATACAACAAGAGTAAAACCCAATAATTTGTGATCATGTTCACTTAATTTATGTTTTCTGTAGCAAGAGATTTCTTATAGATTATTTATGGGTACAAGTAGAATAAACCATTCTTGTTCTTTTCAACTTCCTTTTACCATGTAAACCAGTCAACTGTGTTGAAAGATATGAAAAAGCTACAATGTGTCTGATTCCCAGGTCCACCTGAAACACAGATAACCACAAGATGAAACACCAACCTTCTTCACCCCTACAGATAGAACTATGTTGAAGGTGAATTCCGGTGGAGATGGTTGTTCTGGCAACCGGGTGCATTTCTGTGATGCATGTAAAGCACCCACCTGCACAATCTACGATCACACTGCCTCGGCTTACCACTGCAACAGCTGTGAGAACATGGGTGGATTTACTCTAAAAGCCTGATGTAGCATCAATTTGTGTCAGCTGTGATGTACAGATGCACTCGGCCAATCCACTGGTTCATTCCTTTTTCTCGTCTAGCATCTGCACCGTCTACTGCTTACTTGGATGAAGATGAAGATGAAGAGGAAGCAGATTCTTGGTTGTTACTTGATCCTGATAACAATGACAACCAGAATGAGGAGGTAGACAAGTCCTTGGGCTTGTTCTGAGTATCGTAGCCAAGATCAGCAGCAAATTTACTGCGGTCATCTGCCAAAGGTTCTTGCTATTATTTCCTAAATTTGTGTTCTAATTCTATAACCAGGTTCCCGTGTCTTTCATTAATGCTGGCATCCCAAGTTCATACACCAGATATCCAAACAGGAGAACTGAGTTAGTTGTTCCCAAATCTTTCGTTCCGATGCCCCTCCTCCAATTGACACCAATTACAGGGAGGCAAAGGTCCTAAGATACAGAGAAAAAAGGAAAGCAAGGAAATTTGAGAAGAAAATTAGATATGCATCTAGGAAGGCATATGCAGAGGCTCGACCGAGATGGATTCAGCAGAAGATTATGGCCATCCTACTGAAATTCAATAAGAGGAAAACATGTCCCCCTTCTAAGTGATTAATAAATTTATGGAGTCATTTTTGTAACCCAAACTAGTTCAATGTAACTCTAGTGGGATAAAGTATATCAGGCTTATCAGCTCAGGCTACCAGGTGGTTGATGTCGCCACCTATTCCAAAGATCTCGTCCACATGGATTGGGTTAAAAGGGATCTTCAGGTTTATAATAGGAGGTTTCCTTCATCTCTGAAACTTCAGTCCAACAATTGATTCTCCATTCAACTACAGCCTAGTCTCAGTGGGAGGTCTGGAAAGACAATTGCATTGGAAGCAGAGTGGAATGAGAGGCTCTCAGAGAGGCAATGGCAAATTATATGTATTTGGAAAGTATCACACTGAACCTTGGATTTCAATATCTCAGCATTTCCATTGGCTGGCCTCACTTCTTTTTTCTCCACTCACAAAAGTACTCGATCTTAGATTCTTATTTTTTACAACTCAAGCCACCAAAAATAGCAATCATATTCTCAAGAAAAGAAAAGTAGAAAACAATATGACCTCATGCTTGGAACACTTTTTGGCCTTTTCTAATCTTCTGATTAAGGGAAGAAATTTCAATAATATAACAAAGATGAAACAAGACAGGAGAAGGATAATTCTATTCCTCCAAAAGAAGAAAAAGATGAAACAACATTTGTTTTGTTCACCTAACAAGACTGTAACGTGTTTGCATTTCATAAAATAGAAGAAGGTAACGAACCCTTTAAAGATACTCCCTGATGCAAATTGACAAGGATTTCTTCTTCTTTCGCAATACTAAGTTATTTTGAGAATTTCAAAGGAAAGGGAAGAAAAAAAATTAAAAAAAATAATTTAGTCCAACGACAAATCCATTCAGAATAAAATTAACTCAGCAAGATTTGAAGGAAGAAAAATAACAAAACTATGCATTATAAAAGTAGTACAGAACGGAGTAAAAAGTAGCATTCCAAATGTAAAAATATTATTAGAAAATTTTCCTTCATTTACAACTTCTGTCTTAAAGTAATTTAGAATGTAGCAACTTACATGTGGAAATAAGAGTAAGCAAATCAATATGAGCATGCTTTTGTTGAGATCCATCTGCCTGAACAAATGAGACATATGGTAGTCATCCAAGAAGGGAGAGAAAATTAAAAAATGCAAACCATTTGGATCAAAATGATAAAATGATTTTCTGAATACCTTTGCCCAACTATATGTGAAATTCATTAATCTTTCTGACAATCAATCATTATGTTCATCCTCGCCTTCGGAATCTAAACAAACAAAGCCAATCAGTTTCATATTACAAGCAGAAAGCAATTTAGCAATGGTGTCTTTCAATAAACGTCATCTTCTTGTATCATGTATATTTTTGACAGGTAACTTCAGACATATGAACAACCAAAAATTATGTATTTGCAACACTCTAGTAATAAGGATATGCTAATTTTCTCCCGAAAGAGAAAATTTGTTAAATAATTATGTTTCTAATTGAGTAGTGTAAAGAACATGATACCAAATCCATTATAACTTTCAAGACCTCTCAAAAGGGATTGATAATAGTGGATTTTACTGATTGAATAGTGACACAGTATTCAACTTCTTGGTACATGGAGGCATGGAGCAGTCATCTTTCATGCCATATGAAAAGCAATTTTATCCTGTTTTTTCACCCAGTTCTTGCTATCTCAAGGTTTAAACAATGTGGTTTAGCAAAATTCTAGAACTTTTCAATGCCAACAAGTCAGCAGGAAAATGACAACTTTCAGTCAATAATTTGAAGCCCTCACAGCCACCCAAAGATTAAAAACGTTTTGGGGGAAACAGACCCGACCCTGTTCCAACTTTTCTTAATATTATGCGTCATAGATGATTGAAACATTCTTATCTCATATTTGTATATATATACAGAAAAAGAGGTCCAAAATACAATTGCTACCTTGGCTATCCTTGGAAACACGAAATAGGATATAAAGTCCTTGTAGGAATCTAACTTATGAAATTCAATTATCATCTCATGGTAAGACTACCATAAAGCCTATCATATATTGGTTGCAACTGTAATTCATTTTGTCACTGTAATCCAGAATAAAAGAAGAAAAGTAATGAAATTTCAAGTATATTGATACAATCCAATTGAAACAGATGAAGGATATATTACAAAGTGCGCATTGCAAATTACGAAAGCAGGCATGATCTGAAGTTGACAAATATTTAAAAGAAAGCACAAGTCTTGCTATTAATATTCCTAATGACCTGTCAGTATTTTTCACAAACTGAAATTTGAAGAACTAAATTGAACTCATACTCCAGACTATTTTAATTGTCAAATATAATTACTTGAATATTAATTTTAGCTCTTGTTTGGGTCATTTGGTAAGAAAGAATAGACACTTTTTCCAAGATAGAGAGGAAGACAATACAGCAATCAGGTGGGAAAGAATCCATTGTTTGGCTTCCTTGTGGGATTTGGTGACCAAGGAGTTTAAGGAAACTTCCTTTTCCTGGATCCATCTTAATTGGACAGGTTTTGTATTTGGGTTGGTTTTGTCTAATACCCCATAGGAGGTGTATATGATATTGTAGTTTTTTGGGGCCTTAAATACTTTTGGTGGGTGGTATATGGTCTGATACTACTTTTGTGTAGATATAAATTTGTTCCTTATGAATTTTAAAGCTCTTATAGTGGACTACTGGTTCGCTTCTTCTTCTTCTTTTATTTTTTATTTTATAAAAAAAATACTCCAATATAATGCTTTTAATTCTCTTTCTGCTTTATTTCCTACTACATGGAACGATATTCATGTATTAAAATTAGGCTCCTTACCTGACCGAACGTCATCGCTAACCTGGCCCCTTGCATAGATTTGCTTCACTACCATATTGACCATTAACTTCCACCAATAGATATTAAGAGCAAGCAAGCAGAATAAAAGAGTATTAAACAGATAATAATATCTAGATCCATCCACCATGTGCTTCTCCTTGTCCAATGTCAGAAGAACCTCATAGCTGTTAAAGCAATATTAGATTTGGAAAGAAATCAGTAATTATATTGTTTTCTGCCAGTGTAAGCACTGGGAAAACAGGAAACAAAATATAAAGTGTTGCTACCTTGGTCCAAATTATAAGAATAAAAAGAAAGTAAGAAGTCACCATCGATGCGCATAAAATTGTTGCTCAACTGGACAACTAACATATTAACCACACATGTTTTGGACTCAGTCTGAGGGTCCTTTCAATGGGTATTTGAGAATATAATCCTTTTTTCTTTTAATTTTGTTTTTAAAGGTGAAAATTGCTGATAGTCCTTCAAGTCCTAATTTAAATTAAATGACAACACATGGAAATGAGATTTAAGTGTAATCATTCTCTTTCATTTTAAAGATCTATTAATTATTGAGGCTATACATAAGTATCTAGATCAATAGGAAGAATGCCAGGAGCTATAGAAAAGTTATGGAACACTAGTGTACTACGACAAAGTTTAAGTATAACATAGGGAAACCTCCTAGCTGAACTATGATTTCAGTAACAGGCTCAAATCACACTTTTTTTCATTCTTCTAAGGCTTGTGTTCCGTCCTTCCCAACAAATTTGTCCTATCAGTGAACTAGTAAATAAAACTTCACCTTTTGAACAGTTTAAGATTTAAGATCTCATTATAAACCTCGAACAACAATAATGATGCGTTGTTGCTCATTCTGAGAATGTAAATCAAAGATATTGAGTGCAGAGGACACCAGACAAATGTTAATGAGTTTCATAATGCTGAGGGCTCAACTCACCTTGTACTCCAAAGTATCCAGAATGGGAAGTAAATTATACGAAGTATAGTCCAAGAGAGAACAAAAAGAACAAAAGATATGCTAGCACTCCATTCACAGCCACTATATTTTGACATCTTTGCAACTTCAAGGAAGACATCACTTGCATCATGGAGAGCTGAAACAATTGAACCAACACGAGTGAACCTGCAAGAAAATTAAGTAACTATAAGAGGCATACTATTGAACTACTATTGTTCCGTTTTGCTTTTATTTTACCTAATTATTTTGTGTCTTGACAATTTTCACAACAAACAGGTGTCAGAATTTTGACAATTTTCCCCAATTTTCACAACAAATCACTTGGGGAGACTCGAACCCACTTTGATATCATGTTAGTAACCATCAGACCTAAAAGCTTAAGCCGATAGGAAAATGCACAACAATAGTATTTAATTACTCTAACACTTATAAACAGAAATATAAATTAAACATAAAAAAATTTCAAAATAAATTTCAGGCATAATTGTCTCATCATACTTTTTATCGTAAAAATCAAGATTGAACTATATCTTCATCGGTAACTACAAAATAGACACAAAGCTTCAAGTTGCAGCCTCTTGAAATACCTATATATGTAAGACATCAGAACAAGAATGATGGTGGCTATATGATGCCCCATGGACACACCAAAGTCTGATCGCCTTGTTTCCCAAAAGAGCAAAGCAAATATAGAGTATGAGTAGAATCCGGCAACATACATGTACAATCCCTTTAACTTTAATCTGAGCATCAAGAACAGAACCAGTCAGTTACCACGAAAGAACATGATATCCATAAGTACCTAAGAATACAGATCTGTGTAAGGATAATGAACAAGAATCAATTTCACTATGTCAGCAAAAACAAATAATCTGTAAAATGGAGCTCACTTAGTTTTCTGATCAGGCCAAACCTGATCTCTCGGTCCTACCCAAAAGAACTTGGTATTAGTAAACCAAGGTTCATCATAGGAAACAATTAGTGCCAAAAGTTCTGCAGAGAGAAAATAAACACATTTCCAAGCCGACTCCTTAAATTTATTGACTTTCTTCCGCTTAACATGCGTCCTAAAATCAAGTGCAGTGTGCCCCTTCCCAAAAATCAATCTTCTAGCTAATTTCTGCAATAAACAAGGTGCAGCTGCTTTTTGTCAAACAAAACGTTTTTAACACAAAAGAAATTTGTGTTGTGTGTGTGTGTGTGTGTGAGAGAGAGAGAGAGAGAGAGAGAGAGAGAGAGAGAGAAAGATGTCAAAGCAATAAATACTGACAATTTCAGACCAGATAGAAAAGAAAATGGGGAGATGAGACATTGAACAAAACCAAACTAATATATTTCAAAATTACAAGGAAAGATAAAATGTCAAAATTTAAACAATCACTTTCACAAGAATAGCATATTATCAAACATTCACATTTAAACCGTATGAGGAAAATCCATACAGAAAAAGAAAAAAACCTGAAAATGACTAAAATCATATATGCAGTTAAATATGAATACTATACTCATATAATTCCTAAAACAGATCACTCTCTCATTTACTTGTATATCAAAAGAGCATTCAGCCAAAGTTCTCAATAAAAGAGTTTCCAGAGCTGAATTGTATCACATCACAACTTAGCCACAACAGAAATAATGGCACACTTGAAGCAGAGTGAAATGTCAATTGTTTTGGACCTTACAGTTAGTTGTTGGGTTCTACTTCGATGGTACTGATGATTTGATAAATAAAAATCCAACGAAACTATAAATTAATTTTTTTTTTTTGAAGCATTACAATAGTTCGGGTTTCGGAGAAAGGGACAAACTCAAACCCACAACCTCGTAGTGTAAGTGTGAGGGGTAAACAACTAGACCAACCACATCTTGTCAACTATATATTAATTTTGATGTATTATAATTGATGTTCGGGTGGATTCTACCCTTTAAACAGTCGAATATCATAATAATCCAAATTCTCCTAAACCCTGATGTGTGAGTGAGGTTTTAAGCCCAAAAATCTCTTCCACGACGACAAGAGGCTTCACCACTGAACTACCTAGTAGCCACTAGAAAGGTTATCAAAAAAAAAAAAATAGTAGCCACTAGAAATACTTAACAGTATATAAATAAATTGTAATGCCAATTCAGCATTGCACTAAACCGAAATCAAAAACCAAGTCAAAACCATATAATTGGAGCTTTCTTAATTCTATCTTTCTCTACACTATTCGATCAAAATGAAAAATTCAAAGTGACATGTGAAGCAAAACGGAAACGAATAAAAACCCAACATAAAAAATGAGTGGAAGTAGTAGTAGTAAATGTTACCTCGAAAACATATCTGTCCAAAAAGAGCCTGATTGCAGGGAAGAAGATAACACAGAATGGAAGTAACACAAAGTCTTTGACGAGTGGGTACGACTCGGACTCCCAATTGACAGAAACGGAGTGAACCCAAGTACCCATTTGCCCAGATGAAGAGGATCGTTGAGACGTAGATGCTATGGTTTACTTCATGGACCAGGTCTCTATCGGAGGCTCAGCGATCGGCTTTGACTATTTTACAGTTTGGCAGCTATAACTAGTACTGTAGGTCTCTTGAGTCTTGACTGAGAAAAATAAATAAATTTGGCGGCAGTTGACCGTTATTAGTTAGCAGAAGCGGTTTTGACCCGACCCGAAACTCCAAAGGAATTTTTTATTTTTATTTTTATTTTATTTTTCGGGATCTGAAATTCCTGAAATTGAGGGGAGCTTGAGCCTCCAGTTGCTTTTAAATTTTAATAAGATTTATCAACCATGACACGAGACGAGGTTATTACAGTGATAAATCTCATCTAACTTGGGCACATTGAACTTGATAAGGTCTTGCGCCATCTCCAATCGGTTTCTAAATTTTTCTCTATTTCAGAAAGCAGAAATAGAATATTCCTGTAATTACACTATAAATAATAGAGCAATTTACACTAACTTACCCCGATTATATATATAATTGCACTAAAACCCATGAAAATTTC
Organism: Acer campestre; assembly: GCA_954870605.1. Taxonomy (NCBI): domain Eukaryota; kingdom Viridiplantae; phylum Streptophyta; class Magnoliopsida; order Sapindales; family Sapindaceae; genus Acer; species Acer campestre. The sequence goes on from OX940807.1 coordinate 13,429,608, forward strand.
ATAACACAAGTATACCCTCCGATCCGTTGACTAACTTTGACCACCGTTAGTTAGTCACAAATGAGAAGAATTGTTGCCTTTATATAAATAATACTTAATTATATAAAATCATTAAGTATTATTATTATTTATTTATTTTTGATGATGATGATAATTTTTTAAATTAATATTTATTTTCCTTTTAACTAGCTGTTTAGTATTAAATTTTAATTAATATAAAATTCTTAAAACAAACGTGTCGAGATATGATTGGAAAAACTATATTTCATTTTTTATTTATTGTTAACACTGGATAAAAGACACTTTTGCCCCTTTGTTGTTACTTACAAATTTTATCTCGCCACATAATTTATCCAATCATATCTCGACACGTCCGCTTCAAGAAGTTTATATTAATTAAAATTTAAAACTAAACAACTAATTAAAAGGAAAATAATATTAATATGATAATTTGGTGGTGAAGGGTTGCCATGAAAGAGTCTGGTTGCATTTCAGCACCAGTGATCTGGATTTGGACTTTTAGGTAGGGGTGACTCGGTTCCGGTTCGAACCGGAGGAACCGGCCGGAACAGGAACCAGGTTAACCGGAACCGGAACTCCGGTTCCGGTTCAAGAACCGAAACCGAAACCGGTCTAACCCGGTTCCGGTTCCAAAAATTTCGGAACCGGCCGGTTAGAACGGGATTCCGGTTCCGGTTCGGAACCGGTCTGTTCTTACTTTTTTTTTTTTTTTTTTTTTTTTTTTTAAATTACAAAATATTACATTTTATTTATAAAAAAAATAAAATGTTAGAAAGGACATTGTAAAGTATTGAGCCATGGCCCATAACCCTTGTCCAAGTAATTATATTTTCCATTCCCTTCTCCTCCTTTTTATATAGGTTAGGCATCTCATTCACTTATCTGGTTTTCCAATGTGAGATGTGGGATAAGGGATAAAAAGTCATACTATGCATTTTTAACAAATATTTATCAATTTTTTTTCCTTTAATTTAAAACTATTTGTTAAAAAATGCATAATATTTTAAGTTTTAAGGAAAAAAATTTGATAAATATTTGTTAAAAATGCATAATATAACTTCTTATCCCTTATCCTACATCCCACATTGGAAAAATAGAGAAGTGAATGAGATGCCTAACCTATATAAAAATGAGGAGAAAGGAATGTAAAACATATTTACTTGGACAAGGGTTATGGGCCATGGTTCAATACTCTACAATGTCCTTTCTAACATTTTATTTTTTTATAAATAAAATGTAATATTTTGTAATGTTAAAAAAAAAAAAATCCGGTTCGGAACCGACGGAACAGGAACCGGAACTGGTGGTTCCGAAATCGGAACCGAAACCGGCCTATGTCGGTTCCGGTTTCGGTTCCACCCAAACCTGGAACCGGAATCGGAATCGGAACCGAACCGGAACCGCGTCAGGCCTACTTTTAGGCAGGTATGGAGATTTGGATCTCTGAGAGGGATGTTGAAATTTGGGTAGTAAGTCAAAGAAATACTACCAGCATGGAGGGTGGACAAGCAAGTACCAATGACTGCTTGCTCATAACTTTTGTAGATGGTGTTCAGTAAGGCAACCTTTGCGGTTACTGGAATACCTTTTCTGCCGTGGAGAGTGAGAATGAGGCGGATTGCTCCGATATGGAGGTGGGAGTAGCCTTCATCAATCCAGTGGTTGATCATGGGTTGACCAATTTCAAGGTCAACATATTGTTCAGCAGGCGAAGAAGGAATGAGACAGTTGTCAAGTCTTGTAGACTGGACATATTCTTTTACTGGGAGGGATCTGTGAGACACGAGACGGGTCATGCGAGTGACCATGGATTTTTTTCTCTTGAAAATGTTATAGGGATTTAGTAGTGGAACAACAGTTGTATCTATCTGGGCATTTTGGGGAATATGGGAATATTCTATAAGGTTTTCTATTCTATTGGAAAGAGTTCGTCTGATAGAAGGAATATGAGTAATAGATAGAGAAGAAGACAGTCTTGGAGGAGTAAAGCTTGTGTTGTTGGCCATTATATGAAGAGATTCTTTTCTAAATGAATCTGTTGAATCAATATAGTCTAACTCTATCACTCTGGACTCCAGAGGATGGAGGCTCTGATACCATGTTCTTGATCTCCCCATCCCAGGCCATACTAGTGATACTCTCTTCATCAAAGAAGAAAGAGAGAATGATATCCCCACAATAATCCAAATTCCAAAACAACTCCCCAAAGAAAAGCTTCTTGAACTCATGCCTTTGGAATGGATATCCAACTATGAAAAGGCTTTCCAGAACACCACTCCAATCATCGCATCAGAGTCATCCCACAAGAGACAACCAGATGGCTCCTGTAAGTGCCTCACTTTTTAATTGGCTTATTTCGTTGACCAAAATCACAATGGGGTTCAATCTTGTAAGGGTAGCTTAGGATTGAAGTTTTTCTCCTCAAATGCTTAAGGACCTCATTGTGGATTTCGAAAGCATCATGATAGGTATAATCTTGTTCTTGACTCTCTTTGAAGAGATTTAGTTGCACACACACACTCTCTAGCATGCATGTGTGATATTTACTTTTTGGTTTGGTTGATTGGAGTAAAGTGTCTAGGTTCAAAATATTGGATTTCAATGTTTTAAATGTTTTTCAAAAAACTGACCTTTGTATGGTCTTGTGACCATAACTTTTTACACAAAGTTTTAAATTGAGTTTTGTAAAATTCTGGACAAACTAGACACTCATACCTTTCCAACGATATATTATTCGTAATATTTCATGACCGTTTGGATTGGTTTTGAAATCTCCAAAGTGACCACCAAAACAGGGCAACTCTGTTGTTGTCCGTTTCTGACCTTTGGTCACTCCGTTGACCATAACTTTTTCTACAGACATTTAAATGTCATTCCATAAATTGGAGTAGAAAGTAGACTTCCATACCTTTCCAACGATATATTATACGAAAGGTTTCGATGTCGTTTGGTCATGTTTCGGAGCGCTCGAATCTCGAGCTGTTGCGCTGTCGCGCCTATGCGCTGGTGTTTTTGCGCTGGTGACCAGCGCTACTCGACCAGCGCTTTTGGTCCAGAGATTTGACGCTGGTCATGCGCCTGTGGCGTGCGCTGGTGACCAGCGCAATGTGTGCGCTGGTGACGTGCGCTGGTGACCAGCGCAACCTCACCAGCGCTAATGACGGGATCTGAACGTTTTTTTTCCAAAACGACGTCATTTCTTCTAGGGGTCCTATATAAGTATCATCTTCTTCCTAGCTCGTTTTTGTGAGCTCAAAATCAGAACCTAGAGTGAGAAACTCAAACCCTAGTGAGAGAAGCTCCCAAGAACTCACCTTTACTCAACCAAACCACTTCCCATGTGCATCTAGCTTCTTCATAACATCATTCAAGCATGGGATTTCTTGTTTTCTTTGACTAGGTAACTTCTACATGTCCTTGAACTTCATATTTCATTCTTATGACATGTTTGCCTAGGTTTAGCATTTATTTGTTAATTAAATGCATGTCTCCTTTGCTTATTGTTATTTCTAGCATGATTGAGACTTTGATTGTTGGTTGAGATGAGTTGGTTGTGATAGCTAGGATTGTTTTGTGATTGATAACATCTAGCTAAGTATGTATGCTTTACATTTAGGCATTCTTGATTAGAACTCATTGATTGCATTAGTTAATTGCATTTATTGTCCTTGCCATGTTTATTGACAACTTGTGTTGAGTTGGCCTTGTTTGTTGACAATTAGATTGCTAGAATCACTTTGCATCTAATTGAGTCCTCATGCATGAGCATGTAGGCATTGTTGATAACTAGAGTGTTGATTTGCATTATAACATCTAGTTAAGCATTTAGTGTAGCCTAGCATTATTTGCATTTAGAATATTATCATATTCACATAGGTTGTTGATCTCTTCATTTAGAGTCAAGTCTTGTATTTGCCTTGTTGGTAGTTTGCAAGCATGAACTAGGTTCACTTCTAAAGGCCAGCGGGTAGCAAAGACGGATTAGTAATCTTAGGTGTGATGCGGTCAACCTAGATTGTAATCGTATTTGCAAGTAGTGGATTGAGGTTCTAGTGTGGCGCACTAAACAGCCCGTGGTTTTTCCCGTGAGGGTTTCCACGTAAAAATCATGTGTTATTTACTTTCCGCATTCTCTATACATGATTTCATTTGTTGACTAGTTGGGGATTATTTTGTAATCTTGATTAATCTCGAAAATTGGTAAAAAGGGATTAAAATCTATTCACCCCCCCTCTAGATTATATTAGGACTCGTTTATATTTATTTTCAGCTCCATCTTGACAACTTTTACACCGGTATCAGATGCTTCTACAAGCACTTCTCCAACAGCTCCTCCCATCTTCCAAGCTCTTATGATCAGACCGGTCACCACTGAAGATGACATCCCTATACACAGCTTTGAAGCTGATGGCACTCCTATTTTCACAGACAAAATCAATGGACACTTTATATGGGATGTTGATCCTAATATGTGTGATCCCGACTGTGATTGCAGAGAATGCCTCCATGCTTTCTCCATCCCCTGCAAGCCTACCATTAAACCTCGTAAACCTGACAGATCAGATAGACCTTGGATAGGTCTTCACCCCATCAAAAACAAACCCTTACCCATTTATAACCGAGCTTTACAGATCTTACGATCTGAAGGCCTCCTACCCAATCCTGACAAATATCCATTTGATCAGATCCCTGTACCACAACCAATCCCTTGTTTCATGGCTTCTAGATATGACAAAGACTTTCCACCTCTGGAACCTAGATCTCTCCCATATCAGAATCTTTACTCTAAGCCCTACATCCAGACTACTGAAGTCCAACTTGATGGTACTACAAAGAAACCATCCCAAGCAGAACAAGTCCTCAATTGGCACACACAAAATGCAGAAGCCCAGAACAAAGTTCTCTTCTCCATTGATCAAAAGATTGATAAAGTCAGCAACCGTGTCAAGACACAGGATCAACATCTCATGTCTATGGATAAAGTTTTCCGTGACATGTACACTGATCTTCAGACATGAATCGCCGAGCTTGATGCTGATTTACACAGATTTATCAATCAAGGCTATAATGGCCCAGACTTCAACCACAAAGAGAAAGAGATTAGACAGCTTAAAGAGCAACTGAACCAGATGAACAGAGACAAAATGCAATCTACCACAATCTCCTCTTTTCACAAACCCTACACCAGATCCCTATTCTCTACCTCACCACCTTATTCTCCTCCACTTTCAAATACTGCACAGTTTTTCAAATCCACTGGTGAATTATTTAAAAAAATATCCTCCTTTGGCATCATCTCAACCATTACAGACCAGAAGAGACCCCGTTCCGTCCTTATCCAAAAAAGACAAACAACCTTTATCTGAACCATATGACCCAGTCCTTTTTGCTTCCAGACAAAGACAATTCTATTCTGATGAAGACTCCGATGTTCATTCTCTTCAATCCACACAGTTTTCTGATGATACTGATTCACCTCCAGATCCTACAGATGATTTCCATCAAACACTCATGGCATCCAGAACTGACCCTCAGCCTTCTACTCGTACATACGAGTCTCTTGACGAAGCCTCAAACGCCCCATATGTTGAAGAACCCACAGACAACCCTTCTCCTCCAGGACAACCTCTACCAGCCAGACCTACTAATGGACCCTGGTTCACTCTTGATGATACTTCCCCAGAAACATGGAGAAAAAGAATTTCAGAAATGAGCGCTTGGCTTGACCTCTAATTATCCAAACCAGAATACGATCTTGAAACAACTCTCCGAGAATTTGTATCAAGATTTACTGGATCGTTGAGAGATTGGTACCAAGCTCTCAGTGAATATAGACAACTTCAGTTCGTTCGAACTGAATCGGCATCACAAGCCATGGGATACATATTCAGAGAATTTCTTGGCGACCTCACTCACTTCTATACTCAAACGAAACAAGAATTTTTTGAAATGAAATGCTGTTCTCTGAAGAAAAAAGACATCCAATATCATTACTCATGAATGTCAGGCAGATATCACGTCCTTAGTGGTATCAATGATCCCAGCCTCAGACATGTCTATATCAATTCACTTCCTACAGAGCTTCAAGATGAACTCCACAAAAAAATAGAATCCACAGGCAGAGCAATTTCAGATATCACTCTAGGTGAAATCCATATGTTCACCCTCAGTGCTCTTGAGAAGCTCTGTGCAACCCAGAAAGTGTTTTCCAAGATGATCAGAGAAGGAAAGAAATATGAATCTCAATGTAGACAACCATCCCTTCAGATCAAATGCAAAGCTGCAGACCAATGTAACTGCAAGACGAAAAAGAAGCATCACTTCAAATCCTCCAACCGCCGTTTCAAAACAAAATCCAAGAATTTTAACAAGTTCAAATCCTTCAGAAGAAAAGCCAGAAGAGGAAAGAACAAATCCACCAAATGTTTCATTTGTGGACAAATGGGACATTATGCCAAGCAATGTCCAAACAAGAAAGTCAAGTCAGCTAAGCTAGTCCAACAGATAGCCTAGCTTGCAGACTCTATCCCTTCTGATGCTGATATTGAATCTGTCTTCTCCGAACAAGATGAAGTTACAGAAGACACAATTTTCGTTGTTCAGGACACTGATACTCCAGCAACAAATTCTGAACCTGATCACTACTATTCCTCAGACTCTGAAGACACCCCAGATGTTTTCCAAGCCCAAACAACCAAGCAGCCCAAACAGAAACTTTTTGAGCCATCCAGCCCACAAGCCAACATCCAAATCCTTGAAACTAAATACTCCAAACCAATCAATGTCATTGCCTACTTCGACACTGGTTCTCATACTACCATGATGAACTCCAAAGTCCTTCCTGCCCATGCTTGGACTCCTCACATACAGCATTTCAGAGCTGCTGATGGAAAGATCTTTGCTACCCATCTGATATCCAAGACAAAAATTGGTATCAAATTGTTCCCATCTTTCACCTATTGGGTACGAGTCATTGGCACTCCACTCCCAGAAAAAGATATCCTCATCGGATGGGATGTCTATAGCAAATGCAAAGCTCTTCGCATTCTTCCTGAAGGAATCGCATATTAAAAAGATTTTAAATCTTTTACATTCCTTCCAAAAATCTAGTGCTGTCAATGTGGGCCGGCCCGGCCCACATGTGCCGGGCCAAGTGAGCCCGTTCAAGAAAACGGGCTCGGCCTGGCACGGCACAGGGATTTGCCGGGCCGGGCCGGGCCGGCCCGTTTCCATGTATGTGAAGCCCGGCACATGCTTCTGGCACGTGCCACATATGCCGGGCCGGGTCGGCCCGTGCCATATTAATTTTTTTTTTTTTTTTAAACTTCAACGGTAAAAAAAATAAAAATAAAAATAAAAATTAATATGGCAGGCCTGGCGGGCTTGGCCCGCCGGCCTGTTGGCCGGCCCGTTCCGGGCCGGCCCGCCAGGCCGTAATATGTGACCCGGCCCGGGCCACATTGTGGGCCGTGCCTGCCCGGCCCGCGCTACAAGCAGGCCGTGCCAAGAACGGCCCACCAATTTGGGCGGGCCGGCCGTGCCGGGTCCTCCAGGCCCGGCACATTTTGACACCACTACAAAAATCTTCCCTCTATCGGAGATCCATCCTACCTTTCAAGAAATCCAGAAGAAGCTGCTACGATTTTGTGTCGATAACCACTCTTCCTTCCATCACCCTAGCCCCTTATGGAAGAACCCTGATTTCTTTATACGGCTTCCTTTTAAGCTCAATGAAGATGTCAACCCCACCAAGGCTTGCCATTCTGGAATGTCTCCTTCAGACCTAAATTTGGCCCAAGCTGAATGTGTTGATTTGCTACAGTAAGGCCTCATAGAGCCCACTTCCTCTCCATGGGCCTGCCAAGCCTTCTATGTAGAAAAACGGTCTAAATTAAAAAGAGGAAAAAAGAGACTAGTTATTGACTACAAACCTCTCAACCTCTTTTTACGAGATGATAAGTTCCCAGTTCCAAAAACAAGTACTTTATTCACCCAGCTTTCAAATGCAACTATCTTCTCCACGTTCGACCTCAAAGGAGCTTTTTGGCAGATTGAAATCCATCCTGAAGATAGATACAAAACAGCATTCTGCATCCCCAATGCATAGTATCAATAGAAAGTTTTACCTTTCGACCTCAAAACGGCCCCATCCTTTTTTCAAAAGGCTGTCACCAGGATTTTTCATCCTATACTCCACTCAGCCCTCATATACATTGATGACATCCTCCTTTTCTCTCCAGATGAGTCCTCTCATTCTCAACTCCTTACCCAGTTCCATTCTTTGATTGACCAACATGGCATTATGTTATCTGACAACAAGAGCTCTCTTGGTAAACCCCATATTGAGTTCCTTGGCATGCACATTTCCAAAGGACAATACAGCCCCGGTTCTCACATTGCCACACAACTGCTAGAATTCCCAGATTCCCATTTAACCACCAAACAGGTCCAACAGTTTCTCGGCATAGTTAATTTTATCAGAGATTTCATCTCTCGAGTCAGCCAGCATACCACCATCCTTTCACAGATGTTGAAAAAGAACCCTCCTCCATGAACCCCATCTCACACTCATGATGTCACCGAGCTAAAAAAGATATCTCAATCTCCTCCAGCTCTCACTATTCCTTCAAATGGACAGCTCATCCTCCAAACTGACGCCAGTGATTCTCACTGGGGGGCCATACTCCTTGAAGACAAGAATGGTCACCGATCATATTGCGGACATGCTAGTGGACAATTCAAAGAATCCCAAACATATTACCATACAGTCTACAAAGAAATCATTGCTGTCAAGTATGGTATCCAGAAATTTGACTTCCACTTGAGGACACAGAACTTTATCATGGAAATGGATAACTCCTCTTTTCCTAAAGTCCTCGAATTTCGAAACAAGATTCCTCCCAATCCTCAGCTTCTCAGGCTTAAAGATTGGTTTGCCCGCTATGATTTTACTGTTAAGCATGTGAAAGGACATCATAACATCATAGCAGACATGCTTTCACGTCCTTCCATAGTACATTTGCTATCTCCCACAATACCCCATACTCAGGTCTACCAGAAAATACCTCTTGTCTACATGATGACCTCAGCTTCATCCTCTGCTTCACCACCTCCTACAGTAGGAGATTTTCCACCTGAACTTCAAACCACCATCCCTCATGGCCAGACACCTTCTCTTGACCAAATCATGAGTTTTGCAAAAACATACCTCCCCATTTATCTTAACAGGATAAGAACCCAAGGTGTTCGATGTGATATTACCAATCCTAGCAGACCATTTCTTGACCCATTCATCATGCCTCTATTTTACTATTTCTCACCAGACCTACTATGGTACCTATGGTGTCTATTTGTTTTATACCACTTTGCTTTTGTGTTCCCTTTACAGGCAATGTCAGGTTATCTCCATGATGCTACTATGTCCAATTCCCTGCTTTGGAAATTCCTCCAATGGTTTAACCCTCTTGACATTTGGAAACGTGAGATCCTCAACCTCATGGGAAATTACAATCTATGGAAGCTCAACAAAAGAGAAGCCGAAGCAGTCCAGTGTATTTGGATACTCCACCGCCCATACAGATACAACCCTCACAAAAGGTTATTATGGACCACCAATGTCAGTTATGAGTGGCATACCACTTATGACTATCCAGAATGGTATCCGAAAACCATCCAGAAGTCACTGCTCAATTTCCTCTGCAATGTTAATAATGACTTCTCTAACGAATATTACATCATCTCTGATGTACCACGTTTACATGGTGATCTTGAAGACCCTCATTCGACCCAAAGCCACATGTTAGATTCCCAAGATCCTTTTATCTACAGTAACTGGCCCTGTCTCATTTCTCTGACGATGAAAAGCATCAACCATGCAATCTGAGCAGCCCATAATCCAAGACGCCTGTGACTCCAGGCTCATGATTTCATAATTACTTTAATTATGATGATATGCTTTTACTTATGCTTTCCCTTTGTGCAAAATCGAGTGTTTTGCTTTTACCATGGTAATTGTAATAGTGATTCGGCACCTCGACCGAATTTGTAATCATCCTGTCTGCCACCTGTTAGGCACGACCCTGTTTGTTCCTGTTTAATTTTGTTTGTTTTCTGGTCCCTCTCCCCTATATAAGAGGCACCTCTCTGTGATGTAAAATTCAGAAGCAGTTTTATAAAATATTTTCAGAGTGTTTTGTATTTCTATGGCTTTCTAAAAATCCCATTTTCTTTTCTAAATGGTCTTGAGATGAAATATAGTCTATAATGATCCGAGTATGCTCTGTGCTTGCCTTTAGTTAAGAATCCTGCACATCAGAAATGGATTTTGGTTCTAATGGCTTTAAGGCCTTACCTGTTTTCATGGTGTTTCTCTGTTAAGTACCATGTTATGCCGATGGATAGGCGCCTTTGGGGAAAAACTTTGAACACATGTTGCCAGGTAGGGTTACCTGCCAGGTAACGGTTACCTGCCAAATAAATAATAATAATAATTAACATCATCATCCTCCCAAACATCCACAACAATACCTTTTTTATATATTATATTTTCTAATATTTTTATTTTTAATTAATTAACTGATTTTATATAATTAAGTATTATTTCTATAAGGGCAAAAGTGGCAATTCTTCTAATTTGTGACTAACTAACAATGGTCAACGTTAGTCAACAGATCAGAGAGTATGTTATATTTTTTACGGGTTTTAGTGTAATTATGCATATAATCAGGGTAAGTTAGTGTAATTTGCTCTAAATAATATTTCAAACTTTTTTTAATAAAATTATTTTCTTGTAATTATTTTAGATAATAATTTACTCACTTGTAATGGATTCACACCTAAAATTTTCTAATCTTTTTTATAATTACTAATTAGTCACACCTAACTATTTTTACATCTAATGATTTTGATATAATTTTTTTAACATTCATATTTTTTTAGCTAATTTCTTACCTAATATATATATTACTTTTAAATTTCAATGTTATTTTTTTTGGTTTTGTTTTAATTTTTAATGTATTTATTATTATTATTTTTCCTTAGTAATATTTTAATTTGAATATGTTAATGTTATGGGGTTGGGCTAAATCAACTTAAATGTATGACTTAATATGTGCTTTTAATCCAAAAGTTGTAAATGCATTCAAATCTCAATCATTGGATTAAAAGCATATGAGTGATTGAGATGTTGAAGTTAAAATTTTAAGTCACAAATTTAAGTTAGTTTAGCTTGACCCGTATGTTATTATTTTGTTTTATTGATTTATTTAGATTTAATTATTATATTCAAGGGTAAAATGAGAATATAAAAATGTGAATAGTAAAATAAAGATTGAAGTTTGGATCTCCATATATTTTGATCTCCAAATTGATGCTTCTCGATCTCCGTGATTTGGAGACCGATTGGAGGTAAATGGGACTCCATTTTGATGAAATGGAGACCCATTGGAGATGGTCTTAAGTCCAAGTCACATGTGAAACTATAAATGTAATGAATCTCATATGGAAAATATAAAAGACATAAAGGGTGTATATATATATATATATAAGAGATTTCTTATTTTAATTTCGGTAAATACCTTAATGAAATCACGATTTTTATGAATTTTGATATAAATTTTTTTTGTGGATGATAAATTTATTGAAATCTACCTATAAAATTTTTTTTTGAAAATTTTTCAAGTACAAGAACTATTTTTTTTTTTTTTTACTTTCCCTATATTTCTTCTATTTTTCCAATGTCTTCATATTTAACAAAATTGGAATAAATAGTTCAAGTGCTTGAAAAATTCTTAAATTTTATTCATATGTAGATTTCAATGAACTTATCATCCACATAAAAAATTCAGATCAAAATTCATAAAAATTAATATAATTTCATCAAGATCCTAACCGAAATTAAAATAATGGATCCCTTACTTGGAAGTTCACATATATATATATTTATATATATATAGAGAGAGAGATAATAGGGGTAAATAGCACCATTTGGGGAGGCAATGGTGGGAATAGCACCAACTTAATAATTTTTTGTAGAAATAGCATCAAAGTATGTGATTGGACAAAAATGCCCTTACTTAGTGAACATCCTAATTTTTTATTATTTATTTTTATCTTCTTTTTTCATAGACCTCAAATGGAGGTCAAACAGAAATGACCTCCATTGGAGGTCAACGAAGAAGGAAAAAAAAAATAGCAGTAAGTCTCAATTAAGGAACCTAAGACTTGTTGCAAAAAAGAAAATTAAAAAAAAAAAACATTGGGCCGGAAAATTCGAGACTTATTTTTGAAATCTGATACTTATTTTGTTATAATCTGAGACTTATTGGCCATTTTTGCTAATTCAAGACTTTCTGGGCAAAATATAAATTCTTTTATATATTTATATATTATCTCTCTTCATCAACCTCCAATAGAGGTATGTTTGACCTCCATTGGAGGTTGAAACTGACCTCCAATGGAAATTTATGACCTCCAATGGAGGTATGTTCAACCTCCATCATTGGAGGTTTTTGGAAAAGGAAAAGACATAAAAAAGAATAACAAGAAAGATGAGGGCATTTTCATCTTTTGGTGTTATTTCCACAAAAATTATTAAGTTGGTGCTAGTTCTAAAAATAGGTGAGTAAGAGTGCTAAAAAATTTCAGGAATCTCTTTTGACCATTGGATTGAAATCCAATGGCAAAGACAAATTTGTTGGAAAAAGAGAGAGGGTTAATTGCACTAACTTACCATTACTTTATTAAATCTAACAAGATTTCAAAAGGATACCCTAAATTAACGCAAACACCCACTGCCTTCAAGTTAATCCATTATCTTTAACAGTTGATTAACCTTGACAATTGGAAAGCTAAATATACCCTTGCCACATCATCTCAAACACAATTTTTTTATAGAAAAAAAACAAGATAATCTACCGGTGATGGAGCTCCATCGCCAAAGGAAACAAAAGATCTTTAACGATCTCCTACTTACTAGAAGAAATCTTAACTGATCTTGGAGATCAGTCTCCTACAGTCCACAGAGGAGGCTCCTCCGCAAATCGTGGATGTTTCCATAGGCGGCCGATATATTATCTTTTTATAATATTTTTTTTTCAAGTTTTAATTAAAAAATATTTTATGCTTGGGAGGATGTGGCAGAGGTATATTTAGTTTTCCATAGATCAAGGTTAGTCAACCGTTAAAGTTAACGGATTGACTTGATGGCAATGAATGTTTATGTTAATTTAGGACATTTTTTTGAAATCTTACCAGATTCAATAAAGTAAGAATAAGTTAGTGCAATTAACCCAAAGAGAGAGGATAAGAGTGGGTCTCATGCATGATGTCATCAATTCAGGTGAGAGACAGAGAGAAGGGAGCATGATTTGAAATGTGTTATGACATGTGGGTCCCTTTTTTTTTTTTTTTTTTTTTTTTTTTTTTTTTTAAGTTGTATGATTAACGGTCAAAAGAGATCATCGAAATTTTTTAATTTCAGGGATACATGACTTGATAATCAATATATATAGGGACAATCTATAGAACAACAGTGTTTCTGTACATCTTTAAAAAAATCCAGCTCATCAAATCTTGGCCCTTGATTTGTCCAAGTTTCACATTGAATGGTTATGTTTTAAAGTTGTTGTGATTTCCTATGCATCCTAATATTACCTTCTTAGTTGGTCACAAAACCTAATGACCGTTTGTTCTTCACAAAGCCCAATAGTTACCGTTTTTAATTTTCCTACGTCCCAACACAATTTTCTTCTCCTTTCCAAATCCAACTCTTTTCATTTAAACGTACAGAAACACTTATTCTCCTTTGCAAATCCAACTCTTCTCCTTCCCAACGCTATCTTCTTAACTTTTCTGGTTTACCAGCTCAAAAACTCTTGTCATGAACTTTTATTTGTTACCAGCTCAAACACTTCAATTGAATTTTTTCCTAACATCCACTTCAATCGATCATTCGTCTTTCTCATTGGTGTTTCGGTCTGGTGTTCAGACTCGTTTATTTGCGTTCGTATTAAAAACTCGTCCACAACCTATTCTTTTATGCTTCATCAAGTTTGATTTGACAGGTAAGCATCCACTTCAATCGGTCATTCGTCTTGCTTATTGGTGTTTCAGTTTGGTGGTCTGACTCGTCTATTTGCGTTCGTATTGAAATCTCATCTCCAACCTATTATTTTTTGCTTCATCAAGTTTGATCTCACAGGTATGTCTCATCCATGGCTTTTTTCGGTTAGCTTTGAATTCAATATGAGTTTGCTTATTGTTTGAATTGTTCTTTTCGTCTTATCTGGCTTTCTGAAAACATATTATAATAGTCATTTGGAGCCCGTATGCAAATTAGAAGTTATGAACCCATAAAGTCAGCCCGTTTTGGGTACTCTAAGTGACCTAGGTCAAAACTTGCCAACCGATCCGTATCAAAAAGTTAAGATATTATTTTAGAGATGTGTCCTACAATTTAGATGGTGATGAAATCCATCCAATGGTTAGATTTTGGAAAAAGTGAAGATAAGATTTCTGGAAAAAAGTGAAGATATTATTTTGAAAATTAAACCTACGATTTTGATGGCGATGAAATCCATCCAATGGTAACGATTTAATAGTACATATTCCTATGGTTCATCTAGAATATTATCTTTGATAATGATAAATAGCCTACATCAAAGTCTGCTAAAACTCATTCAATTCAACTCCAAGCAAAAATGAATTTCAATGCCGGAGGTCCATCTCATTTCACATATTCATCTTCCGACAATGATGAAGTACAACTTATGGTAGATCTTGAAGCGATTGATGCAGAACAAGAAGCGATAATTAAACATCATGCTAACATCCAACGGGCCATCAATCATTATCTTAATCAACAAAACAACCAAATGACCCATGGAGGCTCAATTTCTGGTCATATAGTGATCAATCGAGACTAGAAAAGTGTTGATCGTAGTTTGTTCAACGACTATTTTGCCGAGAACCCATGATATAATGATCAAATGTTCCGTCGACGCTTTTGAATAGGTAGAAGTTTATTCCTTCAAATTGTTAATGTTGTGGAAGCTCATGACAACTACTTTGTGCAACGAAGAGATGGGCTCAATAGATTGGGTTTGTCTGTTCTTCAAAAAATAACAGCAGTTTTTCGAATATTGACATATGGTCTACCAGCGGATGCTACTGACGAGTATATTAAAATATAATAGTCTACAACAATTGAAAGTTTGAAGAGATTTTGTTGTGCAGTTGTGGAGGTATTTGCAGAGTAGTATCTAAGATCACCTAACGTTAATGACGTTTCCAGACTACTTCGTATTGGTAAACATCGTGATTTTTCAGGAATGCTGAGTAGTCTAGATTGTATGCACTAGAAGTGGCAAGACAATATGTAGATCGGTGTGGATCCCCAACTATTATTCTAGAGGTTGTATCTGATTATGATATGTGGATATGGCATGCATATTTTGGTTTGCCGGGTACTTACAATGATATTAATGTGTTGGAGGCATCCTATCTTTTTACCAACCTTGCTTAAGGCATTGCTCATCCAGCTCATTATGTAATTCAAGGAAAAGAATATAACATGGGTTATTATTTACCTGATAGTATATACCTAAAATGGTATATGCATGCTTGTACAAACTATTCACAACCACGTGGTTGGAAAAAAAAAAAAATTTACAATGAAACAAAAAGGATGTAGAAAAGACGTAGAACATGCATTTGGAGTTCTCCAATCACAGTTTGCAATTGTGGCAAGACCGGCACATTTTTGGCATAAACATGTTTTACATGATATAATGACTGCGTGCATTATTATGCATAACATGATAACCGAGGATAAGCGTGATGTTGATGTAGCAATTGAGAATCGTATGGAAGTGCCAACTCCAGAAGTTGAGATGATGGTAGATGAAAATACCCGATTTCAAGAATTCTTAGCTCGACATAGAAAAATCAAGGATAATGAGCCTCATATTTCACTTTGAAATGCATTAATTGATCATTTGTGAGATGAATATACTAATTCAAATAATTAAATGATGATCAATATGTAATTTTATTTTTATGTTTTTTATTTTTTATTTTATGCAATGTAATGTTTAAGTTAATTTAATAATAAATGCAATATTTTAATTAATTAAATTTAATTTCTTGTAATGTATTAATTTCATAATTTCTTAACTTATTGCAATATTATGTTACTTATGGGGTGAAATGTTAATTGTTGAGAAATAATAAAAAAAGGAAAAGAAATGGAATTTTTTTTCAGTGTAACATTAATTTGGTGCAATGAATTGGAGATGGAAAAGCTAAATACAAGTAGTGTGAAAGTTGCACTATTTTAGTACAAAATTGCACCAAAATGGGTTTTTAGGTTAAAGATGACCTAATATAAAATGGATATTGAAATGAAAAAAAAACCACCATTAATATTATAGTACGTGAGTTAACATACGAAATTGTACTTGACGTATAAACAAACAAAAACATTTTCCCTCATAAATTTAATACTTTTGACTGATATAAGCTTACTGAAGGACATTTTGTAGTTTAATTCCATTTCACAATGATTTCTAATGCATGCAAAGGTCATATATGGCAAATGTACTGTATTTTTCTATATAAATAATATTTGTTAACAAATTAACTAACGGGAATGTAAAATACAGGTTGGCATTGGCATAGTATAGATACTCAAATTACAGTTCAGCATAAAAACACGTTTTGAATCCGATATTCTCCATATTAGTTAATGATTTTGTGGTTTAGGTATGCTAATGTATAAAAAAGGCAGACATTGCCATATATGGAATCTGTAATTTTATATGGTAACAATGCTTGAATGTAATATTCTGGAAGGATACTTACCATCAATAAAAGGAGACATAATTTAAAAGCCTTTCTTCAGTACTTGTTCGCATATTCACTCCTCAAATCTGCTATAGTGTTATTGTGAGTATAATTTTTTTATACATTAAATCAGTTTTAATCTAATCTCTCTCTCTCTATATATATATATAATACATTGGACTTAATTATTTGTATAGTAACTTTAATTTTTGAACGTAAGAAATGGAAGAAACTAGTAGCAAAAAAACTATCTCGGGGTTGCCTCCGAAACCATTTATGTCACAAACTAACCCATCTCGTGGAAAAGCACCAACCATTGATTTACAGCCGGCGGTGGCGCTTTACAACCAGAACTCCAATAATAGTGATGATAAGAAGCTCAAACGGTATTAATACTCTTATCCTTTTTTCCATTATATATCTGTTTTCCGGAACACGCACACAAATATATAATAATAGAAAAAATGACAAAATAAACTGATTTTTTTTATACAATCAATAATTCGTGATCTTAAGTGGGATATATTAAAACATGATTCTCTTTTCAGAAAAATTTCAAATTTGACATTCATTGTGATTTTCATTTTCGCTCTCAAATAGCTATTTGAAACCCTAATTGTTAACACCTTTTTCTAGCAATCTTACATGAAATGGTTTGTACATGTCTGATATCTCATTTTTGTGTTGCAGATCACTTGCTGCTAGACAGTATTCGTGGACGCATCGACTCAAACAGCGCAAATATTTTGCGCAACTCGATACTAGAGCGAAAATTCTCCAAGTAATTAATTAAACAAGATAAAAATACATATTGCAGTAGATATATACACAACTACACGTTGAAATCTTTCTGAATTGATGTGTAAAAAACATGTATATATACAGGTTGAGAATGAATTTATGGCTTCAAAAATAAAATATACAGATTACATAAATGAATTGCTCAGAACCGAGAAGGCATCACTGGAGCAAAATCTTTTCTCTTGTAGTTGTGAAAAAAACTTCAAAGAAGGTGACCTTCTCTCTCTCTCTCTCTCTCTCTCTAATTTAAATGACAAACCAAACAAAAATAAGTAAAGTGTAATCGTGATTGGATTATTATTTGTGCAGCTAAATATGAAGAGCTGAAGAAGGAGAAATATGAATTGAAGCAATTGTATGGATATCTACAGAAAATGCAGCTTAATCATCAAAACAAAAATTCCCATTTAGATATGCACAGATTTCCTAAATCTCTCAATCAATAGATGCTTATTATCATGATGTGATCATTAGGATATTATTTTCTATGGCCATTTAATCGACTCCAAAATAATTTGTCATTTTATTTTTCTTTTTCTATGATATTGGCTTGAAGACTTTGTGACCTTGACCTTGTTATGCTTTTCATTACTTTTCCAATGAAAAAAATATATATTAGGATAAATAATAAAGTGGAATCTCTTAGAATATTTTATGAGTTCACTAATAATTACTTGGATTTTGCAATTGTCCAATATTACATGTTTTACGGGAATTTATCATATGTGAACGCTAAGAGTACATTTGATCAAAAACAAAATGAAATTAAACTCATGAAATAACTCATTCTTTTGTAGAATCATTAGATGAGTTCACAATTGGGTTTTGACATCCACATAAATTAAGATAAGTATTAAATTAATCTGTGCTAGCTAGAGAAGAATTCCAAGTTTAACTATAACATTTAAAAAAAAAAAAAAAAAACAAATTGCAATAAAAAAGAATTATACCAAGGTTATGTAAAGATTCTATGATTGAGATTTTATTATAATTTTGATAATAAATTATGTACAAAAGAATATATATATATATATATATATATTATTATCAGTTCATCCTGACAATAAATATATCAGAACGAAAAATGTAAACCACTAGATTTACATACTTTGACTTAAAGTGTATTCACTTGTCAAAACTTCTCCATAATCTGTGGTCTACATTTTTCGTCATTATATATTTATTGTCAGGACGAACTAACAATAGAAAGATTGCATAGATATATATATATATATAAAGAGGGTTGATCTAGAGTGCGCCAATACACCATGCATCTATTGTGATCATGACTTTGTTTAGCGTGATCACATTAATAAATATGTGATCATATACAACCAGGAGCAGAGAGATATAGGTGGGCTGACTCGGGCTATAGCCGAGTTACCGTTTTGTAAATATATATACAGTAATGCTATACATTCCACCTAAAATTTCACCTTTTTCATCACACCACATGTGGCGTGTGAGGTGTCAAATAGTGAGTAGATACATGGGGTGGGTGAGATAAATCATCATTATTGTGTATCCACTCACAATTTGACACCTCACTTACCACATGTAGTGGGATGAAAAATATAAGATTTTAAATGGGATGTTTAGCATTATTAATATATATATATATAATATTATAATTAAATATATAGTATTCTAATTGGAGGGTTTTCCTCTAACCACACAATGAAGGACAATGTCAATTCAAATGCTGACATCACATCAACATTTATTATAATTTATATTTATATCAATATCTACTCTTTCTCTCTCCCACTCTCTCTCACACACACGGCCCAATACTATCTCTCTCTTGTAGTGGTGGCATCGGTCCGGTTCGGTTTCGGTTTCGGTTTGGGAGGGACCCAAAACCGAAACCGAAACTGAAACCGGAAAAACCGGTTTGGAACCGCCGGTTTGGCGGTTCCGGTTCCGATTTTTTTTTGTTTTTGTTTTTGTTTTGTTTTTTTTTTTTTTTTTTTTTTTTAACCTAATTAAATATTCAATATTTTAATTCTTCCCAATCATAATTCCAATTTCCAATGAACAAATTATTAAATAAAAATATATTTACAACCATTTTTTCTTTTATTTTTTCAATTTTTTTTTTTCAAATCCCAATTAATATTAATTCTTCCCATTTTTCCCAATCATAATTCCAAATTTTCAATGAACAAATTATTAAATAAAAATACATTTACAACCACTTTTTATTTTTTTCAATTTTTTTTCCTAAATCCCAATCAATATATTTACAAACATTTTCCATTGAAGTATTTAAGTAGTTCACAATGTTTAGAAAAAAATAAATTGACATTTATTAATAAATACAACTTTACAATTTCACAAAAAATAAAATAAAATAAAATTAGAAATTGGCCTTGAAGGCTTGAATTCAAATATACAATATTACAATGCAATAAAGTTAAAATTAAAAAAATAAATAAAAAAAAATCGGCCTTGCACTTAATTTTTTACCATAATTAAGCTGACTACGTATCCTCAATTAATGTAGAGGAATCAAAGGCCACGTAGTTCTTTTACCTTTAATTAGTTGCTCGGTGTTGGAGGTTGGATGTTGGAATGGAATCTATTCACTGCCTTCCGTTCCCGTCGTTTGTTCATCTTCGAAGAAGTCGTTCGTTATCTCCGGCTGAAGTTCTTGTTGTCTATATTTGGCCTTTGTCCAATCATCAACACACGACTGCATTTCAAGTGATTGTGGACACATAGATGATCGTCTTGGGTCCAAAATAGTTCCACCTGCACTAAATTCTTGTTCCATAGCAACTGTAGAAACCGGCGTTCCAAGAATTTGTTTGGCAATAATTGCCAAAATTGGATAATCTTGTTGATGACTCTTCCACCAAGCCTGGATACTAAATTCTTCATCTTTAAATTTATGACTGTCTTGTAAATACCGGTCAACCTCGGATTCCGTTGAGGATGAAGAAGATGTTCGTAATTTTTTGGTTCTTTCGGAAAACAGTCGATCCCCTAAACCCCTTAATGTAAATTTTTCAGAACTACTAGTACCACCAGATGTGGGTTGGGGTTGTGAAACCGGCACATTCAAAGACGGATCATATATTCTAAGATATTCATTATATAATTCATAAAGCAATTCCTTAACGGAATCACAATACTGAAGAACATCAACTTTTAAATCTAAACATTTGTAATAACTAGCTAAATAAACCTGCAAATATTCAAATTTAAAGCGTGGATCTAAACACGATGCAAGCAAGTAAATATTTGGAATCTGCCCATAATATTGTAACCATTTTCTCTTCATGGCATCAACACATGGACTCAATTGAGGATCAACATCACAATCATTGAATGCACCAACAATATTAACACATTGAATAAGAAATGAATGAGTAGTGGGATAGTAAACACCAGATAAAGCGACGGTAGCATCATTGAAAACAAGTAACAATTCAAGAATTTTTATACATACATCCCAATGGTCCAATTGAAGAGAAATTGAAGGAACATTATAAGTAATAAAAGAAACTAATATTTCCTTATATTCAACACTTTCACAAAGCAACTTATAAATTGAATTCCAACGAGTGCTAATATCTCGAGAAAATTTTTTGGGATGCATATTATTCGCAATGCAATATTTTAACCATTGTTTTTGGGCTTTGTTATGCCTCCAGATATAGTTAATACTATCTCTAATTGGTCTAATAAAACTAGAAAGCTCTGCTAATCCAGCTTGAACACACAAATTTAAAACATGACATGAACAACGTTGATGAAATAATTTACCCCCAAAATAGGGATTGCACAATTTTTGTAACATAGGAATAGATGCAGTATTGCTTGCAGCATTATCAAAGCCAATAGCAAAAATTTTGTTTAGGATATTATACTCTTGAAAAATGATTTTAAGGAGTTGAAAAATATTTTGAGCTGAATGCGAGTCATCAAAAACACGAAATGCAAGAATTCTTTTTTGCATGTCCCAATTATTGTCCATATAATGACATGTGACACCCAAATATGAATAACTACCAAAATTTTCGCTCCATATGTCGGCACATACGGAAACGCGACCTTGAAATTCAGAAAAATATGTTTTCAAATTGTTTTTTTGCTCTTCTGTAAATGCTATGTAGTGTACGTGTGAGAGTGGATCTAGGAACACGTTGCATTGCAGGATTTAATGCATTTTGACAATAATTAATAAAACCTACTTTCTCACCAAAACCAAAAGGTAAGTGTTCAGTTGCAACCATTAATGCTAATTGCTCTCTATTGTTTTCAGTCGTGTAACGAAATAATTGATTAGAAGGGGTTGCGTACCTGAAGATTTGGGATTGGTTGTTCGCTACCGTGTATTCAGATGGGTGACTTCTTTTGATATGGGACCATAACGTGCCATATCCGAAGTTTCTTCCAACCTTATATTTTCTGCCGCAGTGATTGCACTGGGTTTGGAAACCATTATCTACCTTGGTTTTCTTCATATGCACTTTGAAGAGTTCAGACTTCATTGGCTTTTCTTCTTCAGCTTCACCTGCAAAAAAAGCATCCGAAGAGGCTGTGGGGTTAGAATTAGATAGATTTTCAGGGGGGGTATTTTGAGCGGGGTCGAATTCGTTGAACTCGGGAATTGTTAGAGGAGGATTAGGAGCAGAAGGGGGATCGGATCCAAATCGATCTTTAAGGAATTGGTGAAAATTCAAATCGTCGTAACTGACGGCTTGACCAATATCTTCCAACAAGTTTCCCATTGGAGCCTTTCCTTTGTCCTTATTTCTTGAACTATCTCCCCCACTTGCCATTGAAAAATATGAGTAAAAAATATAGAGTAAGCAAGTAAAAAATATGTTTAAATATTTATTATAAAAAATAAATATAAATAATAAAATATAGAGTAAAAAAAAAAGATGATTGAAAAAAATATATTTTTGAAAAAATATATATATATATATATGAGAGAAAAAATTATATTGTTGGAAAAATATATATATAGAAAAAATTATATTGTTGGAAAAATATATATATATATATATATGAGAGAAAAAATTATATTGTTGGAAAAATATATATATAGAAAAAATTATATTGTTGAAATAAATATTGTAAATCAATTTGATAATTGAAAAAATAGTAGATAGTAAAAAATATAAGAAATAATTTATATATGAATGAGAATTAAATAAAATTGTAGAGAGAATTGAGAATTTGAGAATTGAGATTGAGAGGAGTTGAGAGAAATTGAGAGATTGAGAGAATGAGAGCGGTGTGAAGAATAATGAAATATGGGGGGATATTTATAGTATATAGTAGAGAGGGGTGAATATGCAAATAAAAGAAATAGAGGGGTGAAAAAATAAAAAAAATTTGGCCGTTGCCCACTGCCCAGTCAGTCAGAAATTCAGAACAGTTAAATTTTTTTTTACACGCTGCCACGTGGCAGCGTGTGATTGGTGGAATTTTTATTTATTTATTTTTTTAATAACTGTCAGAACGGTCATTTGGTTTAAATCAGACGCTGCCACGTGGCAGCGTCTGATTGGTTCTTTTTTTTTTTTAAATTTTAAATTTTATATTTTAAAATGTTAACGGTAATTTTTTTTAAAAGACGCTGCCACGTGGCAGCGTCTAATTGGTTGTTTTTTTTTTTTTTTATATTTTAAAAAGTTAACGGTAATTTTTTTTTAAAGACGCTGCCACGTGGCAGCGTCTGATTGGTTGTTTTTTTTTTTTTTTAATAAACCGGCGGTTAAAACCGCCGGTTTTTGGCCAAAAACCGTCAGTTTCGGACGGTTTGGAGGACTCCCAAACCGAAACCGGAACCGGAACCGGAACCGGAACCACCGGTTTCCAAACCGACAGTTTTGGTTCCGGTTTGGCCAATCCGGTTCCGGTTAAACCGCGGACAAAACCGACGGTTTAACCGAACCGTGGTCACCTCTACTCTCTTGAGTCACGTCTGAATCCCAATTCCTTCCCTTGTCCCAAATCCTAATTATCTCTCTTCTAAAGATTAAGGGAAAATTGCACAAACTTACCCTAATGTTTCCAATTATGACATAATATTCAACTAATGCAATTAATTACACAAACAACCTCTCCTATTAGTCAACTCCTGTTAAAGATAACCATTAACTATTATTTTTTTTGAAAGCCCAAAATTGCCCCTGCACTTTATTACAAAAAAATCTTAATTGCTCTTTATTTAAAATATCTACTTTAAATTATTAGAATATAAAAAATAAATACTAAACATAATCCTTTTTAAATAAAAAAAATTAAAAAATAATATATTAAAAACAAAACAATTTAGGAAAACGTTACTTTGAGAAAATATAATTTAATAATATTTAAAAAAACAAAAAAAAAACGTTATTTTGAGAAAATATAATTTAAAATTATGCAAGTCCAATATGAATAGTAGTAATGTGCTACATATTTTTGAAATTTAAAACATATTTTTTATTTATTTAAAAAAGATTATGTTTAGTATTTATTTTTTTTATTTTGAATCAAAATATAATGCGTAATTTATATTGAGTCAAATTATTTTGTCTTATAGAGATGAACATTGAACAAATTTTCAGTTATACTGTATTTTATTATGACAAATGATTGTATTTTAATTTCAAACTTTTGATGATTTTATTTATATTTGTGTTTAGAATACTAAACATAATCCTTTTTAAATAAAAAAAAATTCAAAAATAATATAATAAAAACCAAAAAAATTCAAAAATATGTAACACATTACCACTATTCATATTGGACTTTTAGAATTTTAAATTATATTTTTTTAAAACAACATTTTTTTTTTGTTTTGTTTTTAATATATTATTAAATTGTATTTTCTCAAAATAATGTTTTCTTAAATTGTTTTGTTTTTAATATATTATTTTTGAATTTTTTTATTTAAAAAGGATTATGCTTAGTGTTTATTTTTTATATTCTAATAATTTAAAGTAGATAATGTTTTAAACAAAGGGCTTAAGATTTTTTTTGTAATAAAGCGCAAGGGCAATTTTGGGCTTTCAAAAAAAATCATGGTCAATGGCTGTCTTTAACCGAAGTTGACTAACAGGAGGGGTTGTTTGTGTAATTAAAGGCATTAGTTGAATATTATACTATAATGTGAAAAGTTAGGGTAAGTTTGAGCAACTTTCCCAGAGATTAATGATTATTTTCATCCCTTAGAATTCTCAATTATAAAAATATTTATATTCGATCCTTCAGTTCAGATATCTTTTTAGTTAAAATTTATTTTTTCTAATTAACAAGTTAATTAGAATTTTGAATTTTTTATTCATAATTTTAATTTAATATTTTGTTATGAATTTATTTTCCTTGCAATTTATTATTTATAATGTTATATTATAATTTATAAAGTATCGCTTTAACCAAATTGTTTGATAATTTTAGATTATAATATCAAACAACCATAGATCAAATCCAAAAATAAAATAAAAATTAACTATATATTCTTTCATACTTTGGGAAAAAAATAATAATCAATCATTAGGTGGGAGTGGATCAAATTCTCTATGTAATATTAGAGATATGGGTTCAAGTTTGTCTTTTTCATCTCTAAGATTTGACATTAAGTATGTTAACACTCCATCAGATATTAATATATACTTCCTATTATAAACGTGATCCTGGATTACATCGTAAGAGAAAGTTTAAATAATGCTTATTTTTATTTACATTTCATTTATTTTTCAAAGGAATAAAAAACAATGTTGTCTTATATTTGAATGTTTATATACGTTGTTTAGTATATGCATTTTTAAGGGTAAGACTCATTATGTCCATTTATCTAGATAGGTGTATTTTTGTTTTTCAATTAATGGTTCACTTTATATATATATATATATATAGTCTTTCTATTGTCAGTTGGTCCTGACAATAAATATATCGGGACGAAGAATGTGGACCATAGATTATGGAGAAGTTTTGACAAGTGGATGCACTTTGAGTCAAAGCATGTAAATCTAGTGGTCAACATTCTTCATCCTGATATATTTATTGTTAGGATGAATTGATAATAGAAAATCTGTATATATATATGTATATATAGTTTTGTTTTGTTTTAGCCCACCCTAGCAAATAATCCCGGGTACGCCCCTCATACAACTCACATGCGACTACATTAAAATTTTGTCTAGCTTTATTATGTTTACATGTAACTTATATACGATAACATTAAATACATGCAATTACATGCAACTAATATACAATCACATTAAAAAAAATATATATTCCGGTGCACGATATACACCAGCACGGTAGGCATGGTATATACGTACTATCACCGATTTTATCATCTTAATACCAAGTCGACCACAAAATATATTAAGTGAAGCAGACTTCAATAAATACCTTACACGATCCTCAATATTTATAATTATGGAACGCATCCTTCGAAATTACAGCAACTTTGAAATGGTAAGCATGGTAGGTATTATTATAGATTCGATCGTTTTGATACTAAATCGTCCACAAAAAATATTAATTGAAACATATTTCATTAAATCACAAGAGAAGAACCAATCCACTAAGTACTTCAATAAATTATTCCTTAATCAGTACAAGATATTCATAATAACGGAACACATCCTTCAAAATTATAGCAAATTCATTAAAGTGCTATTGTTATTGTTAGACCATCTTCAATGCATATGTCAATGCCAATGTCAAATTTAGCATAAAAAAGAGTAAAATGATATATTTGACATATCAATTTACCATTGTGCTCCAATGCACAATCCTATATAAAATGCTATTTTTATTATTTTATTAATTAAACTTATAAAAGTAAACATCTACCATTAATGAATTCATTACTTCTTTTTATTCTCCAATGCAAAATTCCATTAATGCATTCATTCTTTTATTTAAAAAATATATATAATGGTATTTTTGTAATTAAAAAAGGAGCATTTATTGCTGTGTCAAATTTGGCATATTTGGCACACAATATAGCATATGCCAAATTTGACACATCATTTGGCATTGTATTGGAGGATGTTTTTTTACACCCTGTGCTAAATTTTAGCATTGGCATTACATTGGAGATACTCTAACGATAAGCATTGTAGGTATTCTCATAGATTTGACTTTCTTATACTAAATCTACCACAAAATAAATTAATTGAAGTATATTTGATTAAATCACAAGACAAGGAATTAATCAACTACAATAGATTTTAATAAATTATACCCTAATCAATATATACACAAGATTCTTAATAATGGATAATACCCTTCGTTAATTTTTTTGTGATTCTTAGGTTAGTGTTTACGGATAGAATGCCCAAAAACTCGACTGGATGTGCTAGAACTCATTATACTATTAATTTGGAGAGTTTTGCCGATCCACATGGCAAATTTTAGCTGACGTACTCTTGGTTGTAATACAAATGAGAAATCCATAATTAGCTTGATTTCAGTTTCCGGTGTGTTGAAAGTGTGGTGTGTCTTTCTCGTGCATTCAAGTCAATTGCATTACAATTAGCCACGGTTATCATTCTTGTGACATAAAAGGCTGCCATAGCAACTCATTTGAGAGGATTTTTTTTTTTTTTTGTTTTTTGTTTTTTTTTTGTTTTTTTTTGAACAGCATATTATTAAGGCCACAAAGGGCAAGAAGGAACCAATGCAAACACAGCTGAGGCAGAGGCAGAGGCAGAGGCAGAGGCTAGGCACCACAACCACACGAACAGCAACAAAACAGCTAAAGAAAGCAAAAGCATAGGCCAAAGCCAAAACAGAAAAGGCAAAGCCACAGGACCCAGGAAAACCAACATAGTTTCCGACAGCAGCAAAACCAAACAAAACAAACACAACAACAAAAAAGGGACAACCACTCACAGCCTAAAACCAGAGAAAGACACCTAGGGAAACAGAACAAAAAGAAGAAAACACACACGCACAAAAGAGGCTACCTGACATCAGGTATCACCCCATTCCTTAACATCACCCGTCCTCGCAAAGCCCTTCTTAGCAAGCATATCCACAAAGTTGTTAATAGCTCTCGAGTTAAACACCAACACCATATTTCCCATACCATTAAGCATACAACGAATA
This sequence comes from Acer campestre, assembly GCA_954870605.1. Lineage (NCBI taxonomy): Eukaryota > Viridiplantae > Streptophyta > Magnoliopsida > Sapindales > Sapindaceae > Acer > Acer campestre. The sequence goes on from OX940807.1 coordinate 13,457,343, forward strand.
TCTAGGATTAGATCAGTATGATTCAAGCTACTAATACCCTCATTATTGATCCATGAAACCGCAACTTTGGAGTTGCTAACAATTGTGATTTTCCTCCCCCTCAAATCTTCTCTAGAAAAGCAAAGTCTACAAGTTTTATGAATGGCAAGAATCTTAGCAGAGATAGCATCTTGAGTGCCTAAGAACGACGGGAAAAGACAACTTACTTTACCACTTGAGTCCCACAGAACACCTCTCATTCCTACTGGCCCCGGCAATCCCATTTGCCGATCCATCCACATTAAACTTGAAAGTGCCCTAAGCTAGAGGGATTCAATCTTCTAACTTTGTAACTTTTATTTTTTTTCCTATCCACAAAGCAAGCTTTGATGTTAAGCAGTATTCACTAGATCCTTGCTTATGGTGTTTAAACCACCAAGCCACTCTGAATTTCACCAAGTCCAAACACTGATCAAGGCTCTGGTTTTTACCTTGAAAAGTCACCAAATTTCTTGACTCCAAAATTGTCTAGACCACTGTGAAGAAGACAATACCCCAAACTCTTTTGAAATTTAACTTCGGGCAGAGTCCATGCCAGTCACACAACCATCTGTGAAGAGAAGCATTCGAATAGCTCCTAACCATCCACGACTCCATAGCTTAGAGAACTCTTGTTATAGATAAGCAATAATGTGAAATGGACGAGATGAGGTTGTTCCGATGGTAAACCCCTCACACCTACGTCACGAGGTCGTAAGTTTGAGTCCTCCCACTCCCTAAAAAACCTATGAATTTATGTATAGGGCCGGCCTTAGGGTTAGGCCCACGAGGCAACCGCCTAGGCCTCCAATCGTAAAGGGTCCCTAAATTTCAAAATTTTAGTTTTTTTTTTTTTAAAAAAAAAAAAATCATGAGAATTTTTTTTTTTTTTTAACCAAATGAAATTCGTCAAATTTATTTCTAACCATGTTGTGGTAAAATTTTGTTTTTAACCAACCTTGCTAATAAAAAGATTATGTTGCCCTTAAAAACAATTGTTATCTATTTAAAGTATTAAAAACTCACTGTATAGTGACCGGAAGGAAGGAAAAGAGATTTTGGAGAGAGAAAGTGAAGGACTAAGAGAGAAGAAAGAAAGAGAAGAAAAAAAAAAACTCTAAAAGCATTTTCGTCACTTTCAGGTTAGTTTTGAATAATTTTTGAAAGTTTTGGTTGAATATGATTTTATTTTCAAAACAAGGTTAAAAGTGATTTTTGATTTCAAAAATAGGATAGATTTGTCTATTTCTCTTAAAAGTGATTCCATGAATATAAAGCCGGAGACTCACATATGTTTTTTAAACAAATATAGCCAATAATTATGGTTAAAGGCCAATAAGTCAATACAAGAAAATTACCAAAAAAAAAAGAAAAAAAAAAGAAAGGCCCACTAGAAACACAATTATAATTATTACAAAAAAAATAAAATAAAAAAATCAAGAAATCTCAAAAAGTGCATAACTCACTTGTAAAAGAGTTGAATTTGTTGTCATTTCGAAGGTAATTGAATCTAGCACTTCTTTTCCTTTCCTTTTTTTTTTTTTTTTTTTTTTTTTCTTTAGTTTGTTAGAATTTTGATTGTTAGAGTTCGAATTTCATGTCCGAGCATATTTATTTATTTATTTTCCTTTAGAATTGAATGGAAAGACCGAAAGAGTTAAATAAAATTTTTATTTCGGTGACTTTTTATTTGTTATTTTGTTCCGTTACATTCTTAATATTGAGTTATTATACTGGTTTTTATAAGTATTTACTAGAGAAAAAAATCGAGTAAATATATATGGAGGGTTGAGGGTCTCAATTTTACATTTCGCCTCGGGCCCCTAAAATCTCAGGACCGGCCTTGTTTATTTAATATTTTTAAAAAATAAAAATAAATAAATAATGTGAAATGGATGTTACAAACGAAGAAAAAAAATACCATCATTAATGTACGTGAGTTAAATTACGACATTGTACTTTGCCTATAAAACCAACAACAATCTTTTTTCCTCACAAAATAAGGGCGATTTAGTACTTTTGACTAAGATAAGCTATTTTCTTAAAAATATATATTGCAATAAGGGGTTTGGGGTAAAATACTCAAACCCATAACTTCGTAGGGTACATGTGAGGGATATACAACTAGGCCAACCTCATATTTTCAATTGAGATAAGTTTATTAAAGGATATTTTGTAGTTCAATTCCGTTTCGAATTTACCAAAAAATGACTTCTAATGCAAAGGTCATATATGGTAAATGTACTATAGTTTTCTATATAAATAATATATATTTTTTAACAATTTAACTTATTATGAGAAATAATACTTCCAAAAAAAAAAAAAAAAACTAATTATGAGAAATACACATTAGCTCAGTACAGATACTCAAATTACAAGCCAACGTAAAGATTGAGATACCAAAATAACGGATTTGGATCATCTCTTTACCTCATCTAATCTCACGACACATAAGCATTACAATGAATGTGTAGTAAAGATATGATTGGTTTCCACAATTACTTTATCAACAACTAATCATATGCTTTAAAAAGGTAATGAGAGAATCAGGTCCAAAATAAACATGTTTTGAATCCAGTATTCTCCATATCTTTAATTTGGTGATTTTTGTGATTTAGGTATGTTATAAAAAAGGAAGACATGGCCATATATGGAATCTACAAATTTTATATGGTAACAATGCATAACTGTGTAATTTTCTACAAGGAAATTAACCATCAATAAAAGGAGAGGTAATTTAATCCTTTCAACACTTGTTCTAATAGGCACTCCTCATATCTGCTTTAGTGTTATTGTAATTAAATTTTTTATACATAAAACCACTTTAATCTATTCTCTACTATTTTTTTTATATGGCTATATTTTGTCAAAATAGAGACTCAATCCCCTCCGATCGGTCTCCAAATCACGGAGACCGAAAAGCATCAAAATGGAGATTAAGTTTTGATCTCTATATTTGGAGATATTTGGAGATCTAAAACCTTCATCTCTATTTTACTACTCACTTTTCATAATCTCATTTTACCCTTATAGCTTTTTATTTATAAATCTAATTACTATAAAAATTATACCATTAGAAATATTTTGTTGAGATCTTTCAACCGAGTATAATATTGACTATGTTTTAATTATTTTTAAAATTTTTATTTATTACACCTTTTATTAATCAATGAACTAAAAATATTTTTAATTCAAAATAAATGTTTTCAAATCATCATTTTTCTTTTACAAAATAATGTTGGTTCAGTGGTATGTCTCTCATACATACACCAATATATTCTAGGTTCGAGTCTCTCCCCCCACCCCCTAAAACCCCGAATTATACAATCTAAAATTTAGATGTGAAAATTTTGGTAAAAATTTAGATAAAAATATAAAAGTTAAAAAAATTATATCAAAATCATTACATGTAAAAATAGTTAATGTGACCAATTAGAAAATTTTAGGTATAATAAAAGTGAGCAAATTGTTATCTAAAATAATTTAGAGAAAACAATTTTATTAAAGAAAGTTTGAAATATTATTTATAAAGTAAAATAATATTGATCAGAGGCCTTTGGGTCAGTGTGTTAGGGGTTTCGGTTGGGTAATGATAGGTTTATCATGGAATATTAGAGGGCTGGGTAGGAGTGAGAAGAAAAGGGCTGTGAGGGATTTAGAGGAAAAGCATAAGCCTATTTTTCTATTCATTCAAGAAACGAAGATGAGGTATGATGCAAGATTTATTAAGAAATTTGGGGGGTCGGTTTTGAATAGAGGTTTGGGGGTTGATGCTACTGGGGCTTCAGGTGGTCTGATCTCTTTGTGGGATGATGATCGGTTTTCAGCCAAAGCTTGTATTTTCAATAAAAGTTGTATTATTCTGGTGGGTGAATTGTTGTCAAATAACAGGGACTTGGTGTTATGCAACGTATATGCGGAAGTTGATGTCAAGGAAAAGGCTGAGTTATGGAGTTATATTGTTAAGGCTAGGAAGGAATTCCCTATGCCTTGGTGCCTCGGTGGAGATTTTAATGCTGTGCTGGAGGCTTCTGAAAGGATTGGAGAAGGTAGTCAGAGTCAAGCTGTGGCGACGAGAAGTTTTAAAGCCTTTGTGAGAGAGATGGAAGTAGTCGATATTTCCATGAATGGAATGTCATTCACATGGACAAACTTTAGGGAGAAGGCTGCCTGGGCTCGCCTGGATAGATTCCTGCTATCCCCGGATCTGTTATTTTGGTTCCCGAACTTGGTTCAGTCGGGTTTGCCAAGAAGAGTGTCGGATCATAATCCGATTGGGTTAGGAGTTTCAGCGGTGGACTGGGGTCCAAGCCCTTTCCGTTTTTTTAATTGGTGGTTGGATAACAGGGATTTGATGATTGAAGCGTTGAAAGGGTGGAAGGAATGTCAAGGGGGTTCGTCTTCTAGTAAGACTCTAAAGGCTAAGATGAAAAACACCAAGATTTCTATGAAACAGTGGCTGGAACAAAACAAGAAGGATAGTAGCAATTCGGTTCAGTTGGGGGAAAGATTAGCGGAAGTTGAGAAAAGAGCAGAAAAGGATGGGTGGACGAAAGACTTAAGAAGCACAAGAGTGTCTCTTCTTTCGAAAGTTTGGGAAAGTATTCGTAAGGAAGAGCAGTCCTGGAAACAGAAGTCGAGAGTGAGGTGGCTTAAGGAAGGAGACAAGAATACAAGATTTTTTCACTTTGTGGCTTCGGACAGAAGAAGAAGGAATCGGATTGAGAATTTGCGTGTTATGGGGGAGGTGGTGACTAATCCGGTGCAGATAAGAAAGGCAGTTTATGATTTTTTTAAGAACCATTATGAGACAGTCAGCTGGAGGCGTCCTTCTATGGATGGGAGTGGCTTTAGGAAGTTGGCGGCTGACGAGAGGCAGAGGCTGGAGGAAGTTTTTTCGGAAGAAGAAGTGAAAGAAGCAATTTGGAGCTGTGACGGAGACAAGGCTCCGGGGCCTGATGGTCTGAATATCAAGTTTATCAAGGTAAATTGGGATGTTTTGAAGGATGATTTCTTAAATGTCTTTAAAGAATTTCATGATAATGGTGCTATTATTAAAGACTTGAATAACTCGTTTATAGCCTTAATCCCTAAGGTTAATAAACCGTGTAATCTCAATGAATTTAGGCCAATTAGTCTTGTTGGTGCTTGCTACAAAGTTATAGCTAAAGTTTTAGCAAATAGGCTTAGTAAGGTAGTTGGTTCGGTGATTAGTAATACGCAAACGGCATTTATCAAGAATAGGAATTTAGTGGATAGTTTTGTGATTGCGGAAGAAATTATTGACAAATGGAGGAAGGAGAAAGAGGGAGGGTTTATAGTGAAATTAGATTACGAAAAGGCATACGATAGTGTGGATTTTAACTTTTTGGATAAGGTTTTGGAGGGGATGGAGTTTGGAGTGAAATGGAGACAGTGGATTAGAGAGTGCATTTCTACGCCTTCTATTGCTGTCTTGGTTAACGGCTGCCCGACAGATCAATTTGGCATAAAAAAAGGGCTCCGGTAAGGGGATCCTTTGGCTCCTCTCCTTTTCAACATAGTTGCTGAGGGTCTGAGTGTTTCTTTGAATAGAGCGGTTAGTCAGGGGCTTATCAGAGGAGAGACGTTTGGGAGTAACGACGTCCAGGTTTCCCACCTTCAGTTTGCGGATGACACGGTAGTGTTTCTAAAGCCTAGGATTGATTACTTGTTGAACCTAAAACGTATTCTCCGTTGCTTTGAGTTGGCTTCCGGACTCAAAGTAAATTTTCATAAATCGTGCTTGGCAAGTGTGGGTAAAAACAAGAGAAGAGTGGAATTATGGGCTAGCTTGATGAATTGTAAGGCTGTGAATCTCCCTTTTACTTATCTTGGCCTACCCCTTGGTGCTAGGTCTAGGCTTAAAAGCTTCTGGGATCCAGTGGTTGAGAAGATTGAGAAGCGTTTGGCGCCATGGAAAAGGAAGTATATCTCTAAAAGTGGGAGGTTGGTGCTAATAAAGTCGGTGCTTAACAGTATTCCTTCGTTTTTCATGGCAGTGTTCAAACTGCCTGTTGGGATCGCCAAGAAGATTGAAAAGCTGCAGAGAGGGTTTCTGTGGGGGGATGAGGTAGGCAAGAGAAATATTCATGCGGTCAATTGGGATTCGGTGTGTAAAAGTAAAAAGAATGGAGGGTTAGGGATAGGTAGATTGATGGAAAAAAATGATGGTTTGCTTGCCAAGTGGATTTGGAGATTTGGCAATAAAGGTTCCTCCCTTTGGAAGAGTGTGATTTGCTGTAAGTATGGAATCATGAAGAATAGGCTGATTTGGGAGTGGGATAGTGCTAAAGACCCTTCTCAGTTTGTTAGAGCTGTGGCTCATACCCAAAAGTATGGTTCTCGGTCTGAAAAAGTTTGCTCTGAAGGCTTCATGGTGGTGCTTGGTAATGGTAAGGGAATTAGATTTTGGCAGGATATCAGAGTGGAGGCGAGGAGGCTGTTGGAAGTCTTCCCTAGAATTTTTGCTCTTGCTGCTGCGAAAGAGGGAACTGCTGATAAATTTGGTAGGTGGAGAGGTGAGACTTGGGAGTGGCGGGTGGAGCTGAGAAGACAGCTATTCGATTGGGAGAAGGAGCAGTGGAGTTGTTTTCATAAAGTCCTCAGTTGCTTGTCTTTACGTCAAAATGTTGAGGACAAAATTGGCTGGAGATTTATGCCTTCGGGAGTGTTTTCTGTTGCTTCTTACCGTGGTGCTCTGGAGGACCTGGAGGGGAGTGAGCAGAGGGTGACAAATCTTCCTTGGAAAGGAGTATGTCCTCCTAAAGTTGAACTATTCCTTTGGCAATTATTAAATGGAAGAGTGATGGTAGGTAATGTTCTTCAAAGATTTGGTTTTAAGCTGGCTTCTAGATGTCATTTCTGCAAAGGTAGTGAAGAATCTGTTTCTCATTTGTTTTTACACTGTCATTGGTCGTGGAAAGTTTGGCAACAGGGTATGAAATGGTGGGGGATACACAGTTGTATTGGTACAAATGTGAGGGAGTGGTGGGATAGTTGGATGGGTTTTTTCCCAAAAGGTAAATATGCTAGAGCTTGGATAGTTCTTTTCTATGCAGTGGTGTGGTCGATTTGGGAAATGAGAAACCAAGCTATTTTTAACGACAAAGTGGTGGAGGTTGTGCAGGTGGTGGATATGGTTAAATTTAGAGTCGGGTGGTGGTTTAAGCACCATGGGGCTGGTTCGACTGAGCCAATTACCACCATCTTGTTGAATTTAAGAGAGAGATGTGTGGACAGCAGCAAGATGAAGACGCTTAGGACTGCCTGGAATCCCCCTAATGGTTTTGATTTAAAATTTAACGTTGATGGATCGTTTTTTGGAAATCCGGGTATGTCTGGAATAGGTGGTGTTTTGAGGGATTCAAATGGGAGAATCAGATGCCTATTTTCGGAAAGCATTGGTATTCAAGATTCGGTTGTTGCGGAGCTCCATGCGATTTTGAGAGCTATTTTGCTTTGTGAATCCTCCCCTTTTGCGTGTGGTAGAAGTGTGGAGGTTGTTAGTGACTGCAAGGTGGTGGTGGATTGGATCAACAGTGATGGTTTTGGCAACATAAACTTGGTTAATTATATGTATGATATTCGAGGATCGCTGCAGAGGCAGGGGAATGTTGCGGTTGTTTTTGCTGGTAGAGCCATGAATTTTTTTGCCGATAAGTTAGCAAGAATGGGTGCTAACGGGGAAGATAATTTTGTGGTTTGGAATACGTTGGGTTGAGTCTGTTGTTCTTTGCCCTGTTGCTGTTTTCTGTTCTTGTTTTTCTGCTTGTTTTTGCCTGGTTTTGTTGTGGTTGCTGCGCTGTTTCGGGTAGCCTTTTTGGGCTGGTTTGGTTCCTCTTGTTGTTTCTTGGTTTGGCTTTGCTTTAATAAGATTCTATTACTGTTCAAAAAAAAAAAAAAAGTAAAATAATATTATTTTATTATTTGAGAGAATGATTGGAATATAAATTTATGGAGATAGAATATTCCTGAAATATTCCATTTTCAGTCTTCAAAATGGAGAAAATTTTAAAGAACGATTGAAGATGGCATGAGTTTTGTATATATAAAATACATTGGACATAGTTATTTGTATAGTTGCTTTAATTTTTGTAGGTAAGAAATGGAGGGAACTGGTAGCAAAAAAACTATCTCTGGGTTGCCTCCAAAACCATTTTTGACGACATCTAACACTACATTTCGTGGAAAAGCACCTACTGGTGTGACAGATCCAAACATTGCTTTACAGAAAGTTGTAGTGCATGGCAATCAAGACCCCATTGATATTGACGATAAGAAGCTCAGACGGTATTAATTTCTCTATTATATATTTGTTTTCCGATACACACAAATATATATAGTCCTTTTTTGGTGTAAAGGTTCAAATTTGACAAAAAATCTGGATTTTAATTCTACCCATTAGATATGTATAACATATTAGAGCCATGAGATTTAATCAATAATAGAAAAAAATGACAAAATAGTTTGAGTTCTTTCTACAATCGATAATTTATGATCCAAAATTTAATAGAACTTGAACATGTGTTCTATAATTATTTTCAAAGACATATAATCTTTAGTGGGACATATTAAAACAAGATTCATGTTTTAGAAAAATTTCAAATTCAACCGTCATTGATTTTCACTCTCAAATAGCTGTTTGAAACCCTAATTATATATTCACACGTTATTCCAGCAATCTTGCTTGAACTGATTTGTACATGTCTGATATCTTTTTTGTGTTGCAAGCAGAGCACTTGCCAGTGTACAACATTCGCGGACATATCGACTGAAGCAGCGCGAATATGTAGCGCAACTCGAAAAAGAAGCGAAAGCTCTCAAAGTAATTTATTAAACAAGATATAAACACATATTGCTTAGTAGATATGCACACAGTTGCATGTTGAAATATTTCTCAATTGATGTGTAAAAAAACATGTTTATGCAGGCTGAGAATGAGATTATGGCTTTGAGAATGAAATATGTAGATGATCACAACACATGGCTCAGAACTGAAATGAGATCATTGGAGCAAAAACTTTCAGCTTGTATGGGTGAAAAAAACATCAAAGAAGGTGACCTTCCTGATCATATCTCTCCCTCTCTTTCTCTTGAGTTTAAATAACAAACCAACCAAAAACATGTTTAAGTTTAATCGTGATGGGTTTATTATTTGTGCAGCTAAATATGAAGAGCTGAAGCAGGAAAAAGATGAATTGAAGCAATTGTACGGATATCTACAGCAAATGCAACTGAATCATTAGAACAAGAATTTGTTATTTTTATTTTTATTTTTTATTTTTATGATTGGCTTGAAGACTTTGGCTCCTTAACTTTGTTAAGCTTTCATTCAATTGCTAGTGATATCCAGGATTTTGCAATTGTTTAATATTACATGTTTTACAGTAAACTATTATCAAATATGAATGCTAAAACATTTTGTAATATCTTGAAAATGGGTCAAATAATTGTTAAATACTTGACCCTAATTATTATGAATTTGAGTTCAATTTATTTGCTAAAAGACTTAACTTAAGGCCCAAAGTTATAGAGTTGTTAAGGTTTAAAAATCAAGACAAGTGAAGTAATGATTTGAATTGGACCCAAATCAATAGGTATTAGGTGGGTTTTTCTTTTTAAATGTTAAAGCCTAAGCCTAACAAAGCTGTTGGTTGATGAGTTGATCCAAGTATAAAAAATTAAGGTAGTAGAAATGCAAGAACATTTGATTAGCTCAAAAGAAATTAGAAATGAGATAGGGGAAGAAAATGTAATTATGAGATAGGCGAAGAAATATATATATATATATATATATTTTAATTGGATATTGCAGGCAAATTAATTAAGATACACAAATTCAAACTTGAAATGTATGAGAGATATATGTAAAGTTAGTGCAATTTTTTTTTTTTTTTTTTTTTTTTTTTTTTTTTTTTAAATGGACCCAAGTTCACTCAGTGGACACAAAATGAAATAAAGAGAGATAAGAAGAAAAAAAAAGGAGAAATAGAAAACGGTAGAAAGTGTTGTAAATGAATGAATAAAACTGAAGAAATAAAGTGAGAGATAACAAATAACAAATAAAGAAATAGAGAAGAGAGACGAAAGAGACGAGAGAACATATGTTTTGTATATTGATTTTAAGTGAGAGCTTTGACTAACCTTATTTACGAACAGAGATATCAATATAGATAGATAGATAGATAGATATATATATATATATATATAGAGAGAGTTTTCAAAGGTAGCCCCACTTGCATATATAATTTACGTAAGCATGAAGTAAAGTTCTATCAAGTGGAGCTGAGCTCTGTCAAGTGTCAAGTGGATACTGGATAGGCGGTGGGAATATATCGTGTGTATACACAAGTGGTAAAAGCAACACGTTATAACACTCCCCCTTGGATTTATACCATTTGTATTATTATTATTATTATTATTATTATTTTGGAAAACCTAATAGGACAAAACCTAGGCAAAATATATATAATGATCTTCTGGATCTTGTGGGGTTGAACATTCTTAAAACTATTTCGTTAAAAACCTTATCAGGAAAGACCAGTGGGATAAAATCTGATCGAAGAGAAAAAAAGTATAGTGCACATTTGTCCAGAATTATTGTTTTCTTCAAAACATTTATCATATTTTTATTTTTCTAGGGAAAACCCAGTGGGATAAAAACTTGAGCAAAGATATTCATTGATCTGTCAGATCAAAGTAATATTTATGATGATCTTCTTGATCAATGTAACATATATACGATGATCTACTGGATCAATGTAATATTTATGATGATCTTTTATGGATCAAATGATTTTTGGGTGTGCTTGGAGAATTGTCTCATTAAAAACCTTATCAGGAAAACTCAATGGAACAAAACTTGATCAAAGGAAAAAGAGTACAATGCACAAATGCCCCAAAAATAATTAATATACTTCATTTGATATGCTCCCCCTAATAAAAATTCTTTTGAAGCAATCTTCTAGATTGCTGAACTTAAGCACACTAATGTTTATTTCATGAAATGCAATAACATCATAAATGATTGGAGAGAGTATAAGCAAAGACTTGCTTTATGAAGTGTTATTTAAATTGATGTGCCAAGATAAAAACATTTATCGTTTGTAAACGAGCATTTTATGGATCATAAAGATATCTGGCATTAGCATAATTAAATAAATCTGAAAAAATGTTAGATTTTATAAAAAATAATCCTAAATCTTTCGTTCCACTAAGGTAACAAAAAATATATTTAATCTCATTCCAATGCTTTTGAGTTGGTGCTGAAATGAATATAATAAGTACATTCCCTTAGAATGCACTATCTAGGCTAATACATTGATCCATATATAACAAAGCATCAATTGCATTAAGATACGGTGCTTCAAGACCAAGTATCTTTTTACCATTTTTTATTAGTTGGAATGGACCTTTATTAGGATCAAGAGTTCTAACAACCATATGATTACTCAATGGATGAGTAATATCCATGTGAAATCAAAATCAACATTAATCTTAAAATGATATAGAAGTCTTATCTTAGATCATGACAGAGTGCAATAAAGAGATATACAACACAATTAAATATCTTAAAAAGTGAGCAAGTCCCTATATAGAAATTGTTAACTGTATCGAAATAATAAAGTTTTCGTAATTACTTAGAGACGTTTAATAAGTGATTCTCCTGATCTATTTTGATTATGAGTATATTTGAAAACTAGATATTGAATATCAATCCCAGCTACTTTGCAATATTCATCAAATATTTTGCAAGTTTAATCAAGTTAATATGCCTAAAAAAACTAATAATTCGTGCAAGTAATATGAAGATGTTTGATAATAAACAAAAATGTGATCATCACGTAGATGCATCAATTAGAACGATAAAATAATGAAATGATTCATTTGGTGGATGAATATGTCCACGTATATCCTCTTGAATGATGGGGATCCAAAACCAACTTTATAATGAGATGGTCTTATTACTAATTTCCATCGTGAACATGCAGTGCATATATTATTATGGAATTTAAATATATTATTATGGAATTTAAATAATCTTCTGACTCTTTAATTAATGTCCATAAGAATTTTGGATGATCAAACGCATCATCGTAGATCCTTGATGACCAAAACTATCATGTCAAAACATAAGTATTTTTGGATTCGATAACTTCTAGTTCATAATTGTATAAATTTTTACACTTTTATAACTATGTAATATAATCTAGATGATAAAGCACACAACTTTTCTATAATAAGTTTCTGGCATGAATAATGAGAATTTTATAGTTTCAATACGATATCCATTTCTCTGTATATTTTTGAAACTAAGCAGAGTTCTTCTGGATTTGTTTGAATATAATGCATCGTTGATACATAATTTAATATTGTTTGATAACAATATCGTGGCTCTTCTAGAGCTTTCTATCATATCCGTTGGACTGGATACAGTATTAACATTTGCTTACAGCAAAGTCAAATTCATAAAATATTTATGACTCAGCAGAATTGTATGAGTCATTACACTATTAGCAAGACACACACACATATATATATATATATTTTCTTTTGGGAATTTTATAGACATTATATGTAATGTTATTTTATGTCTCATCTAATCCCACCATTTAATATATATGTTGCAATAAAATTAATAGAAGAATAGAAGAAGAACTTGAATAACGTTTGAACAAATAAATAATAAATTGAAGTGAGTGAGAGAAATGAGATAGAGAGATATGAGAGATAGAAATTAGAGGAAGATAGAGACCAGTTTAGTATATTAAAAATGGTATCAGTTGCTTCACACTACAAATGCCATTATATAGGCAAACAAACAAAAGGGTACATATTGCAATTTTCAATCTAAATATGCCACCTATTTTACTTACTGATGAAGCAATTGTAGACAAGCTGCCATGTGGGTGTGTGATACCCAAGAAAATAAGATAGTGGAAGATGGTGGAAGATGGTGGAAAGCCACTATTTATAACACCCCCCCTTGGATTTCCACCACTTGTATTTTAATTTGCTAGGAAAAACCCAGTGGGACAAAAAAAACCTTAGCAAAATAATATAATGATCTTTTGGATCAAGTGGGTGGATGTGTTCAGAACTGCCTCATTAAAACCTTTCCGGTAAAACCTAGTGGGACAAAATCCGGTAGAAGGAAAAAGAGTACAGTACACATATATCCATTCAAAAATTTTGCTCCCCCTGAATGAAACTTCAATATCAATCCTGTAATTTGCAGAGTTGACGCATGCTAATCCCATAAACCAGTTTCTCAAAAGTTGATGTAGGCAATGTTTTGGTAAATAGATCTATAAGATTATCTGTAGACCGTATTTGTTTAACATCGATCTGTCGACTCTGTTGTAGTTCATGAGTATAGAAGAATTTGGGAGAAATATGTTTGGTTCTATCTCCTTTGATATATCCCCCTCTAACTTGAGCAATACAAGCCGCATTATCTTCAAATATCGGTGTCGGCATTCCTGTAGATAATGGAAATCCACATGTATTTTGAATATGAGAAATTACTAACCTTAGCCACACGCATTCTCGGCTTGCTTCATGAAGTGCAAGAATCTCAGAATGATTAGATGATGTAGCAACAATAGTTTACTTTGTGGAGTGCCAGAGACTGCTGTGCCATTATAAGTAAAAACATACCCTGTTTGTGAACGAGCTTTATGGGGATCAGATAGATACTTGGCATCAGCATAACTAAGTAAACCTGAAAATTTGTTAGATTTTGAATAATATAATCATAAAACTATGGTTCCACGAAGATAACGAAAAAAAAAAATGTTTAATCACATTCCAATGTCTTCGAGTTGGTGCTGAACTGAATCTAGCAAGTAAAATTATTGAAAATGTGATATCTAGTCTAGTACATTGAGCTAGATATAATAAAGCACCAATTGGATTAAGATATGGTACTTCAGGACCAAGTATCTTTTCACCATCTTCCAGTGGTCGAAATTGATCTTTCTTAGGATCAAGGGTTCTAACAATCATATGAGTACTTAATGGGTGAGCATTATCCATATTAAATCTATTCAAAATCTTTTCAATATAAGCTGATCGATGGATAAGTATTCCGTCTGATTTATGCTCAATCTCCAGACCGAGGTCTTTCCCAGGTCTTTCATTTCAAATTCCTTTTTCAAATATTTAACAGTTTTCAGGAGCTCTCCAGAAGTTCCAATCAAATTCATATCATCAACATAAACTGCTATAATAGCAAATCCATATTCTAATTTCTTTATGAAGAACACATGGGTGTATAATATAATTATTATACCCTTATTTTATCAGATATTTATTGAGACGGTTACACCACATCCGTCCAAATCGTTTTTAATCCATATAAGGATTTTTATAGGTTCATCAAATACAGATTACGGTTTATATGCTTCTGGCATTTTAAATCTTTCCAGAATTATAAATATCTGCATTGAGTGAATCATATAGATAAATGATTACTAAGTTTAGAAGACGTATTTCAAGCCTTTTAAAGGCAGCCAAATTTATCAAAAATTCGGAACGTAATTGTATTCATCACTATTAAATACCAAGTTTCTGTGAGAAATCTTGTACTACGAGTCGTGCCTCATATCTTACGATCTCGTTTTTCTCATTACGTTTTCATATAAAGACCTTTTAGTATTCAACTAGTTTGACATCTTCAGGTGTCTGGAGAACTATTGGTCTAAATATTTTATGTTTGGCTTATGAAGTCAATTCTTCTTGAATTGCTTCTTTTCATTTAGGGCAATCATGCCTTTGTCTACAATCATCGATACTATGAGTTTCATAATCATTATTTCAGTAGCTACTGTATTTGAAAATGTATCACTGATGATTGTTTCTTTACTATTCCACATCTCTCATGTATGATTTATAGAAATTTTCTCAATTTTAATATACTTGAATCTCTGTTGAGATTTCTTCCATTTCAATGGATTTAGTCACTTCAGGGACTTTGTGTCTCTTTAGATATATCTAACTCTTATAGAGTTGATTTAGAGAAAGTGAATGTATTCATAACTCTAGTCTTGTTTACATTAGGATCCTGATAATTTATTTTCCTCTTATGAGAATAATACATTTCGAAATAAAAGGTTTACAAACTTATGATATGCATCAGATGATTTATTTGTTGCATTTTACTCAGATCGTTCTCCAGGAACAATCACCCGGCCAGGGTTTATGAGATAGCAACTTATAAAATTTTATCACCTTTAATATATGAAGTAACTGATTAATAATTATCTGATGATCAATTATCTCAAAAATGAACATGTCTATGACCAATTATAAGTTGTAAAGGTAAATAATGATGATAAGCAGTGGGTCAGAGATGAATAGAATATCTCCATATAGAAATTGGTAATTGTAATAAAGTTCTCGCAATTACCTGGAGATGCTTAATAAGTGATTCTCTAATCCATTCTGGATGTTCAACATCAATCCCAACTGATCTGCAATATTCATCAAATATCTTGGAAGTAAATTCACCAGCATTATCAAGGCGGATTGATTTGATTGGATGATCGGGAAAATGTGCCCGAAGCCTGATAATCTGTGCGAGTAATCTTGCAAAAGCAACATTGCATGTTGATAATAAGCAAACGTGTGACCATCTGCTGGATGCATCAACTAGGACCATAAAATATCGGAACGGTCCACTTGGTGGATGAATAGGTCCACATATGTCCCCGTGAATCCTTTGTAGGAATGATGGGGATTCAAAACCAACTTTAGAATGGGATGATTTTATTACCAATTTCCCTTGTGAATATACAGTACATAAATTTTATTTATTTATTTATTTATTTATTTTTTTTTTTATGGGATAAAAGAATCTTCTGGTTCTTTAATAGATGTCCATGAGAATTTTCAATGATTTTACACAACATTGTAGATCCCAGGTGACCAAGACGGTCATGCCAAAGCATAAATATTTTTGGATTTGAGAACTTCTGGTTCATAACTGCATAAATTTCTACACCTCTTATAAGAGTATAATATAATCCAGATGATAAACCACACAACTTTTTCATAATGAGCTTCTAGCCCGAATTATGAGAAGTAATGCACAGATACTCAATATTCTCATCACTTATAATTTCTATGTGATATCCATTACACCATATATCTTTGAAACTAAGTAGATTTCTTCTGGATCTACTAGAATATAAAGCATCACTGATACATATTTTAGTATCGTTTGGTAACAATATCATGACTCTACTGGAGCCTTCTATCAGTTCTCCTGGACTCGATATTGTATTATCATTTGCTTTGAGTAAGGTTAAATTCAGAAAGTATTTCTGGTTCCGCAGAATCATATGCATCGGTGCACTATCAGCCAGACATATATCTTCTGTATCTTGTTTTTCAACATCATTCAATATACCGTTTAAAGACGTATATATTCACAAAGAAAAATAAAGTGCATATTAGACAAAATGATCAAAAGTATAAACATATAGATATGAAAATATATCACTTCATAAAACAAAATCATGAATCATATTGATTTTTCAAACTTCCGGTTCGACCATGAACTGCAAGTTCATAAAATTCAGAAAACTTCAGGTTCTCAATAGAAATTACAAATTGACTTTCTAGATGAAAGAATCGTAACTTGATCTAATTTAGAATTTTGGTTATAATAAACTTTGACATAAAAGTTTTAATATCACAATTTAAATTGAATTCAGAGCTTCAAGTCTGATTAGAACTTCATGTTCAAAACTTAAGAACTTCAAGTTTAGATTCAATACTTCGTATTCAAAATTAGAACTTCAGGTTTTGTATAGAATTCAAATTTTGGAACTTCAGGTCCCAAGTATGACATTCATGTACATAGTAATGAATTCAGAACTCCATATTTTTACTGAAATTTAAAATTTAGAACTTTAGATTCTAATCGGTTTGTAAAACTGTGCCAACTTAAATATTATAATGATAAATTTAGAAACTTCAAATTCTGGTTAGTCAGTCTAGCCGATCTTGGTTTAAATTCCAGAAACTTAACGGTTGACCTAGTTAGGCTCAACACATAATTTATACAAATCCAGAAACTTCAGGTTTTGGTTAGTTGGCATACTCAGATACATAAATTGCATGAAATTAAATAGATGCGTAAAATTAAAATAACAGAAATAAGATGAAGAAGAATGAATAGTATGAGATAAAATGAATAGAGGAGAAAATTTACTATTTTTATTGATGATTTCGGATTGCATCCTAACCACACAATTTCAGCTGTATAGTGATTTTGAATAAAGTATAATTATTCTCAGAGACAGATCTAAAGTCTTGAAAACGTAAATGTTGCCACTGATACCTGGCATTTGATAATGCAACATCTGGTTGGTTATCAAATCGGTCTTTTATTTCATGCCATAGAACTTCTGGTTCTGTGACCGTTAGGTATTTGGCTTTCAGATCGTAATTGTCCCCAGACACTTCCAGTGCAGCAAATTTCAAATTTGCAAGTTTTGACATTATTACAACTTCTGGTTATCCGAAAATCACAATCGGAGTCAGAACTTCTGATTTGATAAAAAATTGAGGAATTCAAATCTTCAGATATGTAAAGAAATATTTGTAAATAAATAAATCCAGAAGCTTCAGGTTTTGGTAATGATAAATAAAATCATAAACTTCAGGTTCTTGATGGGTAACCAAATTGTTTAAATAAAAATTGCGTAAAGTAAGATGAGTAATAACAAATGCGAAAAAAAATAATCCAGAACTGCAAGTTCTGATTGGTTGGCATAGCCAATCTCATAAAAGCATAAAAATAAATAAATGCGAGAAAATAAATCCAGAACTACGAGTTCTAGTAGGTTGGCATGGCCAATCACATAAAAGTGTATAAATAAATTAATGTGAGAAAATAAATCGCGTAAAAGTAAATAAATGCGAGAAAGTAAATTGCGTAAAAATAAAATGCAAGAAAGTAAATTCAGAATTGCAGGTTCTGGTATTAATAAAATAAACATTTGGAAACTTCAGGTTTCAATAATAATAAATTCAGAACTTCAAGTTATGGTAATAAATCTAGGAATTTCAGGTCCCAGTAGTAATACATTTAGAACTTCAGGTTCTGGGAATAACATCATTCGTGCTGATAACGTGTTGCAATAAAATTAATAAAAGAATAGAAGAAGAACTTGAATAACGTTTGACCAAATAAATAATAAATTGAAGTGACTGAGAGAAATGAGATAGAGAGAGACGAGAGATAGAAATTAGAGGAAGATAGAGACCAGTTTAGTATATCAAAAATGGTATCAGTTGCTTCACACTACAAGGGCCATTATATAGGCAAACAAACAAAGGGGTACATATTGCAATTTTCAATCTAAATATGCCACATATTATACTTACTATGAAGCAATTGTAGACAAGCTGCCATGTGGGCATGTGATACCCAAGAAAATAAGATAGTGGAAGATGGTGGAAAGCCACCGTTTATAACAATATATATATATATACATATTAATTATCTCATCGCACATCATCACTATATATTTGTTTTATTAGACAACTTTTGTTTTAATTATTATTATTAGCCAAGCAACCATTACCCATGTAGCAATCGTGCATGGGCCCAATATTTATTTAATTAATTCATCCTCTCTCTCTTATCATAATCTACCCAGGTGGTCAGGCAGCCAGACCCTTTTCATCAATTCTTGATATTGCTTATTTAAGAGCATCAAGCATGTATAAAATAGATAAAATATTATTTCCAATTTCATTATACGTTAGGATCTTAAATCTCTTTTATGATACTCACAACATCCTATTGGATGTGTAGATCCTTCTCTGAATATTGCTCTTCATGAGCATCAAGCATGTATGAAAATATTTATACATTAGCATCTTAAATCATTTTTATGATACTTGCAACATCATGTTAGATGTGTAGATTTTTTTTCTCAAATGAATGATATGGTAAACATATCACTTCATATATATAAGATAAAATAAACAATAATGCTAAACATCCAACCTCAAATCCCACATTTTTCATCCCACCACACGTGGCATGTGAGGTGTCAAATTGTGAGTGGATACACATTAATGATGATTTATCTCACCTACCCTATGTATCCACTCACCATTTGACACATCACATGCCAGATATGGTGAGATGAAAAATGTGAGATTTTAAGTGGGATTTTAAGTGGGATGTGTAGTATTACTGTAAAATAAAATCATGGATTATATTGATTTTTCAGACTTCCGGTTCGACTATGAACTGTAAGTTTATATATAAAATTTAGAAAACCTATTATGAATGGATTTGAAACCCCAGGTTCCAAATAATAAAATATACCATTCATGTATATAACAATGGATTCAGAACTCTAAGTTACATCGGTTTTCAAAACTGTGCCAACTTAAATATCATAAATCTAGAAACTTTAAGCTATGTTTAGTCGGTCTAGCCGATCTCATACATTGCATATAATTAAATCATACGAATATTTAAATAACATAATAAATAATTCCAGAACTATTTATATGTTCTGTCAGGGGTATAACCCAGCCTAATATATTGTATATAAATAAATGTGAAATATTTAAATGACATAATAAACAATTCAAAGGGCTGAGCTCACCTGATATATTCAGTGTTCTAGCAAGCGCTAGGCGTTAGTCGGGCGGAGACCTAGTGCCTGCCGCCTAGGCCAATTAGTCGGCGATTAATCGAGGATTAATCGGAAAACACAATTACAAACAAATTTCAATTATCAAATCCAAAGAAAAAGAAAATTCTTTCCAAATCCACAAATGCCAAATTACTAATCAAAATCCATTCATAAACCAATCAAAATCCCTAAACACCCATCCAAATGCAATCCCAAACCAATCCAAATCCAAACATAAAGACAATCAAATCAAAATGACAAATTCCAAGTTCTAGATTAAAAAAAGAAAATCCCAACTAGTTTTAGATTATCTCTCGTGAATTTTGATAGATTGCAATAGTGGCCCAAATCTATTGATGGCCCAAATCTGAAATGGGAGTCCAATTGCAATAGTGGCCAAATGGCCCAATACTGGTGATGACCCAATTTGACCCAGTTTTCCAAGAGTTGCTCCATCTATCCTAATTTTAAGAGCTATAATATGATGTCGTTTTGGAGGAATAAAATCATCCTCAAAACGTGGTCATTTTGAGTTCCAACACCCCTTATACAATTTTCGCTTCTCTTCAGACCACAACCTTAGCAGCTTCATGAATTCAATCATTCTTATCTCTTCATATCTCTCCACTAAAACGACACCCCATTTCCTTGCTCTTTGTTCACCTAACCTCAAATCTACATTAAAATGACACCTAATTCCTTGCTCTTTCTTCACCAAACAGCAACCATGTATGAAGAAAAATTCTCAAATCTTCTCATAAACTAAAATCCCTAAATCAATTTCCCTCAAACCGAAATGCCCAAATTGCCCAAAATTCCTAAATTCTTCTTCTTCAACTAACCAAAAACCCAAAATTTCTTCTTCTTTGAAAACCCCAACGCTCAAATTGCCCAAAATCCCTAAACAATTTTATTTTCTTTATTTTTTTTTTTTTAAAAAAAACAGGCTAGGCAGGGTCAATGACATTGACCCTGCCTAACCGCTTTGCTGATTAGTCGTAGACCATGGAATGAGGCTATTTGGCCTTTTCGCCTCAGTAACCCGCCGACTAATGGAATTGAATTGATTAATTGGCATAGGTGGCGATTTCTAGAACACTGGATATATTGCATAAAAATAAATGTGAATATTTAAAAGGCATAATAAATAAATCCTGAACTATAATAGGTTCTGTCGACGTAGCCGTAGCCAGTCTCTGTCGACATAGCCGATTAAATGCGAATATTTAAAAAGAATAATAAATAAATCCTGAACTATAATAGGTTCTGTCGACGTAGCTATAACCAGTCTCTGTCGACATAGCCGATTAAATGCGAATATTTAAAAAGCATAATAAATAAATCCATAACTATATATATATGTTCTGTTGACGGGCATAAGCCATCTTATATACGAAACTATATATATAGGTTCTGTCAGGGGAATAAGCTCTCTTTATATATTGCATATAAATAAATGCGAATATTTAAAGAGCATAATGAATAAATCCAAAACTATAGGTTATAGGGACACAGCAAAAGCCAGTCTCATATATTGCGTATAATTATATAGATACGAATAATGAAATATAAATAAATCACTCTCCTAGATCCCTTTTACTTATATACTCGAATATCGAGCTATAGTAAATCACTCACATGGAGATATTTTTTACTTATATATGATCGTGTTGATAACGTGTTGTAAATAATTAATGAATAAAAATGAAGAAATAAAGTGAGAGATAACAAATAACAAACAAAGAAATAGAGATGAGAGACGAGAGAGACGAGAGAACATATGTTTTGTGTATTGATTTCTAACCTTATTTACAAACCGAGAGATAAATATATATATATATATATATATGAGAGAGAGAGAGAGAGAGAGTTTTCAAAGGTAGCCCCACTTGCATAAATGTCACATGTTATAACAGAAAGAAGAAAAACCGGGGAAGAAAAGAGGGAAAAAAGAAAAGGAAAAAAAAGGAGAGAAGAAGAGTTTGGTAAACTGATTTTTAAAAATGCTGTGAGAATGATAAACATATTATAAAATAAATAATTTTTTTTAAAATATAGAATTGCAATTGAAGATGTTTTGAAAATGAATAATTTATTTTATTTTTGTGTGACCATAAACATGTTATAAAATAAATTAATGATTTATAGTGAAAACCTGGTCAAGGAATAATAATGCATTGTCATTTAAGAGTAACATGAAAAAGAAAAAGAACAAAAACCCACCAAAAAGACTCATAAGCACAAGTTTTTTTGTTAAAAGCTACAAAATGTAGCTTTTAAAAAACTCAGTTGGGAGAAGCTAAAAGTATTCAAAAGCACTTCCTTTAAATTTTACCAAACACCTTAGTTTATGCCCAGAATCACTTTTTGTCTCAAAAGCAGCTCAGGAAACATTCCCAAACTAAGCCTTAATAGTGTAAGTTGTATAAGAAAAGTTGTGGGTATTTAAGGAAATTATTAATTAAAGAATTTTAATAGTTGAATTAGATTTGTGACAGCATGTTGTATTTGGATAATTAAGTTACTAAAGATTTGATGTTGTTTTGTTCTTAATTTCAATATAAATATCGCTTGATTGAAAATATGGAAATTAGTATTATTGGGGCTGTTAAGGACTTGGAATAAATATTTCTTAGTGTTGACATCTTTTAGATTTAACATATACAAGAAAAATCATTTAAGACAACATTCAATTACCAACATACATTAGGTGAATGTTGCTAAATGTCACATATCGCAACGCACGAAAAATACATGTTGTGGAAGTGATTCACAACAACACACAAGTGCAAGTTGTCAATAATGGGAAACATATTGCAAATATATTTGATGAACGTTGCGAAAAGTTACGTATTACAACATGCAATGTGAGTTGTTGAAAAGCCACAATATATGACAACACACATTTTATGCAAGTTGTTAAACGACTTGTCTTTCGCATCACACAAGTTCGTATGTTGTTAAACTACAAGTGTTTTGCAACACACAAACCTACATATGTTGTTAAATTTCTTGGGTTTTGCAACACACAAACCTCTATGTTGTTAAATTGCCTACATTTCGTAATAGACGAATCTTCACATTGTTAAAAGGATTTATCTTCCACAACTCGTAACTTTGCTTGTTATTAAAAATGTGTCTTTAATTTGCAACACATACTTGCTAATATTGTTAAAGGTAACATATTATGCAACACATCAATCTTATTGTTGCCATAGACTTATCTTTAACAACATACTTTATTTTAATATTGTCAAAACTCTAATATTTTACGACTAGATTATGCATGTTGTTAAATGATATATTAAATCGTTAAAAAAATAACTAAATATTCATTTTCAAAAATATGGTGTTCTTAAAATTTTTTACACTAATTAATTTAATCTAATACATAAAAAGAAATTTTTTAATATTTGATCATTTTATTTATATTATTAAAGGATGTATACAGTAGCAATATATACAGACAGATATATAGCAATAATATAATTATTAGGGGTGGTTAAGTTATATTTAAAAACTTAAAATTTTGACTAGAATTTATTATTTAAATATTTATTTATTTATTTTTATTCAATCCAACAGTAGAAATCTATCATTAATTCCTTTATGCTTTTCCAATATTGGATTGAGAAGAAATGAATTGATGGATGCTGATATCACAAATTGAAATCAAGTTTTAAAATTGATATAGTATGACCGTAATTATTATATTGTATATATTTTTTCTTTAAAGAAATTGACAGTTTTTCAACCTTTTGATTTTAATTCAATGGATATATCCACTTCTCATGTTTATCAATTGATTTATATATATTTAATTTGTTTTTAAAAATTTTAAACTTTATACATTGGCAACCCAAAAAAAAAAAAAAAAAAAAAAAAAAATCTGGCCCCACCCATGATAATGTACATATTAAGCTATATGCAACCTTGGAACATAAAACATATACTTATGATCAAGTTTTTATAATTACTTTTATATAAATATTAATTTATGTTTATCTTAATTAATAAATATTCACTTGTTATAAATTAAGTACAATTAAAACAATGGAGATCCAATCTGAATATACACCTACAACACGGGGTTGTGAGTTCGAGCTTGTTCCCCCTCCTCAAAATCCCAAACTATTGTAACCATCAGGCCAAATTTAAGGTGTCAATTAACTTTGATTAAGTGTGACCAATGGCATACAATTGAGGTCGGTGTTTGGAAATGTTTATTCATGAGTACGTGTTTAGGACATGTAGTTTGTCTTCATGTAGGTCATATGTAATTAATCACTTATAATAAAAACAATGATCATGTTAAGTAACATATAACTTGTGATTTAAGGATATTTATACTAATAAAAAGTGAAATTTAAAATCTTAATTACAATATCTATCTTAAAAAAAATCGTAATTAAATTTAAACATTTATTTTTAATTGTATATTTTTTATATGGCATAATAGTTTGTGTTTAGTATTAGTAACCATTTAATATTTTAAGTCTTTTATTAATATTGGGTGCACAAATGACCCACATTAATCTGATTGTGGGAGTAAATATTAGGGTCATTCATGTAGTGCTTGTAGATCCCGACACATCTCCTAAATCGTTTGGTGTCATAATAATAATAATAATAATAATAATAATAATAATAATAATAATAATAATTGTTAGGTTTTAGATTTGTGTTGGCTTGATTCCATAACAAAACGTTCTTTATTTGTATTGCTTAGTTGCTTAGGTGATTTGTGCTTAGATCAAGCTTCAAAGAAGGAAAGCAACATCGCATGCAAAGTTCATCTTCAAGAGGAAATGTGCTTACTTAGATGTTAATGTATCAAGTTTCTTCTTCCTTTTGCAAGGTGTAAGCGCGCACACACACACATTGCATACATATATGTCCTTGCATCATTGTGCAAACTTGGTATAGCACATTCACACACTTGTTGAAGTATGCACATGCATTAGTCTTAATTTGACAAACATTGGAAAATTGCATGTTCTAAGACTATCTCTAGAAAATGGCATACTTGTGTGATATTGTGTTTATTTGTTTGTGTATTATTGTTTTGGACTTGAATATGTTCTCATGTGATTCCTTATTAAGTTCCATTCGTTTCGGTTACTCATTCATTAGTTTTCGAGTTCAAACTAGGAAGCTACGTTACTTTACGTTCTCTTACAATGCGTTATCTTCGTCGTCATGTATCGAGTCGAATTCATAACCTTTTGTTAAAGTTTCATAGTCTTCCTTGTGCGTGAAGGAGTCACAGTTCAAAATCTAAAAACGGACTCAAATTCAGAGTTCGGAGGCCGGAGAATGGTCGAAGAACGCTAGAGGAGCGTGAAGGAAACGAATGGCCAAAGACCATTTGGACCACCTTCCCATGAGGGTACATGAGGGCGCGAGAGCCTCACGGGAAGGCCACCTCTCTGCCCCCGTGAGGCCCACATGTCTCCACAGAAGGCTAAGGTGGCAACCCCTCATTGGTGATCAGATATCTCTCTCATCTCCATCTCTTTTCCTTCCATTTAAATTCGAATGTTGTGCAGAATTCTTCATAATTTATTCTATTTTGTGTTTGTGATATCTCTCTCATTTCAACTCCGAATCAAGTGACTCAAAATCCAAAATCGTTGGTCTTGAAGAGAGGAACAAGTCCTAAGCATTTTCAAGGTCAAAATATGTCCATATTATTCACAGCAATCTGATCTTCAGTTCGTGGTTCATCTTTTGTATGTGAATCATCTTCTCTCCATTTTTCTTATGATCAACTTGATGGATCTTATTATTTGATTGATGAAAAATGTTTAGAATGTTTTTTTTTTATTCCAATTTTAGACTTGTTTGATTTCAAAATTAGCTCTTGAGTTTGATTGAATATGATCTTAGCTAATTTTGAATAACATGAACTTGAATCTAGAATAAATTTGTGATTTGATCTTGATTGTTGATTTCTAGGTTTTTGTCACATGTTCATGAACAAGGATTTTTCGATTGTGCTATCTATCATTTAAATATAGTTCATGATTTGTTGAATATGTTGTGGATTTCAAGTGTTAACTTGTTCACTTGATTTCAAAGCTAGGTTTGTGCTTTCAATTGAAGATTTGTGGTTCTAGCTTTGATTGACATGTTTAGGTTTCTAGATATTTTTGTGAATGATTTTGAATGCCTAATCTAGATCTCTAATCACATGTTCATAAGAATTAGTTACATTTGCTTGTGAAATTTCCTTAATGCAATACTGTTTTATACCTCGGGGAGGGGGGGGGGGGGGGGGATGAATATGTATAGTTCCAAATTCTTCCAATATTAAAAATGCAAAATATAATAATGAAATGAATACTTGAAATTAAAGAATCAATGCATGTGAATCATCAATATACAAGAGAATCAATATGAGTAAAATATGGAAGATAACAAAAACTTAAAGCGAAAAAGAGACACAATATTTTTACGTGGTAATCTCAAAGAGGAAACATCTACGGGTTGATACCACAACCACCGGCAAAACAAATCCATTATACGCAAAGGACTTACACATTCAAAGTTATCAACACTATGATATCCACTTCAAGCTATCACCTCATAATCAACTCTCGGGCTAGTGATTCATTAAGCCTACTCTCTATTCAAGATGTGTCCTACACCTCTAGAGAGCAACTCCCTATCTAAGGCTAACAAGCCTCTAGGAAGATTTCCTTTGCTTAGCAATCTAGATCAAGGTGATCCTAGTTGAGCTTCCTAGCTCAACTATACGGCGTATGAAAACTCCTTACTAAGACTTTTGCTTGGCTATCCGGAACTCATACTTAGTCAAGATTTCTTGCTCAATACAAAACTTCACTCACTTTGCAAGAGACTTCAGCATATCACAAGACAATAATCTAAGTGATGCAAATAATGCAAATCACAAACAAATAAAGCTAGATGATCAATCACTACTAGAAAAACCTTCAAAGATGACAGTTTTTCATGACAGTTTTACAAAACTGTCATCAATTGACAGTTTTTTTTCTTAACAGTTAAAAACTGTAAAGAAATATTAAGTTTTTTTTTTTGGGCAAATTGCACTGAACCCTTTAAGGTTTGGACAAGTTACATTTAGATGGAAAAGTTTTGTTATTATACACTAACACCCCCAAAACTTAAATTTGACTTTTAAAATGCCTAAAATACCCCTATTTATATTATTTTATACTTTATTTTTTTTTTACCTTTTAACCAAAAACTTTATAAACTTTAATAAAATAAAAAAATTAAATAAAAGATATGATTCATCAAATAAATAAATAGTTTTAAAAAAAAAAAAAATAAATAGTTTAAAATAAATAAATAAATAAATACTTTAAAAAAAAATACTTTAAAAAAACCAAATAAATAAATAGTTTTTAAAAAATTAAATAAATAAAGGGTTTAAAAAATAAATAAATAAAGGAAAAAAATTAAAAACATTAATTATTTTTACAGATATCCATTAATAAGAACAAAAAAAACTCTAAATATCCAAACTTTTACGGTAAAGATGATGGTGAGAGAAGCTTCAAGGTTCCCAACACTGGGAGTCTTCTTGCCTTCTTCAACCATTCATTTAGTGTTGGGAACCTTGAATCTTTTCTCACCATCATCCTTACCGTAAAAGTTTGGATATTTAGAGTTTTTCTTGTCTCTATTAATGGATATCATTAAAAAATATATATATATATTATGTTTTCAATTTATTTATTTGATTTCTTAAAACTATTTATTTATTTAAATTTTTAAAACTATTTATTTATTTAATTTTTTAAAATATTTATTTATTTAATTTTTTTAAAACTATTTATTTATTTAATGAATCATATATTTTATTTTATTTTTTATTTTATTGAAGTTTATAAAGTTTTTGGTTAAAAGGTAAGAAAAATAAAGTATAAAATAATATAACTAGGGGCATTTTAGGGATTTTTAAATTCAAATTTAAGTTTTGGGGGTGTTAGTGTATAATAACAAAACGTTTCTATCTAAGTGTAACTTGTCCAAACCTCAAGGGGTTCAGTGCAATTTGCCCTTTGTTTTTTTTCCTAATGGTTTTTATTCTTGACAGTTTTTAACTGTCAAGAAATGTTTATAATATATTTTTTTAATTTTTATTATTTAATATTTAATAATAATATTTAATTAAATAACATTTATTATTATATATATATATTATATTATTATTATATATTATTACATATATTGTATATAATATAATATTATATAAATATATTATTATATTGATATTGATATATTGATATATTATATATTATATTATTATATTTATTATGTATTATTATATTAAATTATTTATATTATTATATATATTATATGAAATAATATATATATTATATAATATAATATATATTATATATATTTATATTTATATATATTATTATATGTATAATATGTCGATCAGCCACACTGGGACTGAGACACGGCCCAGACTCCTACGAGAGGCAGCAGTGGGGAATTTTATATAATTGATTAAATTTATGCAAAATAATTGATTAATAAATATTACTAGACAAGTTCTTGAATTTGTTATTCTTCTAATTATTGGTAAATTATTGATTTATTATTTCTAAATAAATTAAAGTTATAAAATAAAGAAATTTACTAAGAATAAAATAAAATGAATCACAATAATAGATGGACTATTTTAATACAGGAAATTAAAATTTAAAATTTTATGGTTTATTGATGTGATGTGTTCGATATGTCAAACTAAAACTATTAGAAATAATAAAATTTCAAAATAATAATAGATTATTAAATATAAAATAAAATTGAATTAAGTAACCATAAATCGTGGGTAGCTAAGATGTTGATAATGACGAAAAAGAGAACGTGAATTATTTTTTATTTTAAAAGAAAATGAAAATTTGATAAAGGATTTAGAAAAAAATGATAAAATGAAAAAGATATAAAAAATTAAGTGAAAATGTAACTGTTAGGACTTGAAACCTCATCATCAATAAGAATATGAAGTACTCTACCCGCTATGCTATTAGTTATCTTATGATATGAGTTAATTATTATATATATATATATATTATATAAGCATAATATATATTTTTTTCTTTTTAAATTTGAGGTGGGGCATGGCCTCACCTTGCCTTAAAGTGGGTCCGCCCTGACGATAGACATATATTAAAAAATATTTATTGAATCTTTTAATAAAATTATACTTTTTAAAACATATATAGTCGAGTTAATGGTCTACTCTATGGTCACGAATGGTAATGTGAATGAGAATGAGAATGAGAATGGAAAGGAAAGGAAAACTGAGTTTTTTGTTTGGTTGGAACTTTATAATTAGTTTCTGAATCGGTATTATTTTGTTTGGTTAACAACGGAATGAAATTGAGTTAACTGTATTTTGACCAAAATACCCCTAATTATAAAACATTCATAATATATAATATAAAATACATATATAATACATATAATAATATATATAATATAATATAATATAAATATAAATATAAATATAAATATATATAATTTAGAATATATGTATATTATAATACAATATATTATATTATATTATACAATATATATAACAATATATTTATATTATATTATATTATATTATATTATAAAACATTAATAATATATATATTTTTATTTATCTTTAATAATCTTTTTAAACTTTTACTTCTTATTTTCAACACCAAACAAAATCCCAATATGAATTTATTTTACAATAAGATATCGGTTTTTGGGCAAACCGATATTGGATAAGTAAAATTTTAAATTTAATAAATTTACTTTTAAATCATTTACTTTTAAAAAATTCAAAATTTTTTTTTTAAAAAAATTGTTTCTTTATTTTGCACCCTCTTGTTTCATACTAAGAGACATGCTAATAATCCAATTACCTATATAAATTAATAATCTGAGTCTTACATTTTTTCATTAAATTGCAAGATACATGTTGAGAAATATCTCCCATGTAGTGATAGTTGTAGTCCAAATCATGCTTATTATTACAACTGATGTCACGGGTCTCCTATAGGCCATGTTTGGTTGGATGGAATGAAAAGAAAGCCATTCCATTCGATTGGTTTGTTAAAATGCAATGAAATTGTAATTCCATTGAAATTGAGATTTTACCATTTTGGTGGAATGGGCATTCTATCCAAAAAATAATGGAAAGCCATTCCATTCCAAACATTATATTATCATATATTATATATATATATTATATTATCATATATATTATATTATTACATATATGATATATAATATTAATATATCAATATATATATAATTATTATATATATATTAATATATTAAATAATATATGATTATATATAATATACTTTTATATTTTATTATTATTATCCATAATATATCATGTTATTATACATTCATAATTAGGGGTATTTTGGTCAAAATACAGTTAACTCCATTCCATTCTGTTGTTAACCAAATAAAATAATACTGATTTAGAGACTAATTCTAAAGTTCCAACCAAACAAAAAACTTAGTTTTCATTTTCTTTCCATTCTCATTCTCATTCCCATTACCATTCCAACATATAACCAAACATGACCATAGAGTATTGATCAATAACTCGACTATATATGTTTTAAAAAATATAATTTTATTAAAAGTTTCAATAAATATTTTTTAATATATGTCTATAGTAGAAATTAGAATTTTGATTAGTCAAATAAATTTAAATTTATCCATATTTGTAACAACTCATATAGGTTATATATAAATATTATTCAATTGTTAACATATCAAATATTGTAGTCAAGTGGTAAAGGCTTTAACATTGACTTGAGGGGTCTCAAGTTCAATTCCCATTGATGACAATTAATTGTCATTATTTTCAGAAGTGGCTGGGCGGTGGGTGGCCACATGTGGTCGGCCGGCCGACAGGTGGGAGGTGAGGTGGCGGCAGCAGGTATATAAATATAAAAATTATAATTTAATTAAATATTACAAGGATTTCTTGACAGTTATTATCATAAAAAAAATCTGTCAACAAACATGCATGGTGTTTTCTTGTAGTGAATCAAGCTCTATGAACATGCTTAATAAACCTAGAAATTAACAATCAAGCTCAAGATCACAATGTAATTCTAGAATCAATTTCATATCATTCAAGTTTATCAAAAATATTTTTATATGAAATCAGAAAAGATAAACTCAAAAATCAATCAATCAATCATATAACCTTAGCATGTGAATTAACATCATTCATATTAATTTTCATCAATCAAATAAGAAGATAAAGAGATGATCAACAATGAAAGTAAGAAGAAGATGAATCACTTACAAACATAAATCTCGGATTGAGATTTGATCACAGCAGAAAATCATGAAATCATATGGCTGCGAAAATGCTTGGGGTTTGTAGCTCTCATCAAGACCAACAATTTTGGGTTTTGAATCAAGTGATTCAGAGTTGAAATGAGAAATATATGATTGAATCACGATACTAACAACATAGAGAAAAATTCTGCACACTCTTTTCTTTTCAATTTTTCCAAGTTGTGTTTGGAGGGAAGGAAAATTGTATTTAAAAAAGAGAGAGAGGGAAAGCAACCAACAAATGAAGGCTGGCCACATCACCTCCACGTGTGGGGCGCGTGTGCCACACGTGGCTCACACGTGGACACTAATGGTTGGCTTTTGGCCAACCTCACTCCTCTCACACTCCTCTCGTGTTCTTCGACCGTATTCGGGCCTCCGAACTTCGATTTTGAATCTGTTTTTGGATTACAAATCATGACTCTCTCACGCACAACGAAGACTAAGAAACTTTGACAAAAGGTTGAGAATTCATCTCGGAAAATGATGATGAAGACAACTCAACGAATGAGAATGCAAAGTAGCATAACTACGTCGTATGGACTCGAAACTTAATGAATGAGTAACCGGAATAACCGGAAATCAATAAGGAATCAAATAAGATCATGTTCAAGTAAAAAACACAAAAAACACAAACAAATAAATACTATGCAACACAAGCATGCCATATCTAAGCGATAGTGAGAAAAAACATGCAATTCTACAAGATTGTCAACAATGAGATAAATGCATGTGCATACTAAATGTGTGTGAAAGTGTTATAGCAATTTTTTGAACTATGATGCAAGGACACACATGTATGAATTGTGTGTGTGCGCGCTTACGCCTTGCAAGAGGAAGAAGAATCTTGATACCTTAGCATCTAAGTATGTGATGTTCCCCTTGAAGATGAAATTTGCAGAAGATGTTGCTTCTTCACCTTTGAGGCTTCTTTCTTCCAAGAATCACCTAAACAACAACTAATACAAATATATAAAGTTTTGCAATGGAATCAAGCCAATACAAATAAAGGATCTTGCAGCTTGTGAGCTTGATTTGTGCAAATCTAATTCTTCATAGAGTTGCATGTGTTTGCATCATTTTTATCACTTAGATCATTGTCTTACATAAGGTGGAAGTCTCTTGTCAAAGTTAGTGAAGCTTTGATTTGAGTAAGAAGTCTTGACTAGAGTCGGAAGGACTCAGATGGTTAAGCTAGGGAGGCTTAACTAGGATCTTTGTGATTCAGATAGTCAAGCAAGAAATCTTCCTAGAGACGTGAGTGTCTTGGATAGGAAGTTGCTTCCTAGAGGTGTGTTGATCACATCTTGGATAGGAAGTAGGCAAAGTGACTCATTAGGGTCGGTGGTAGATTAGGAGTTGATAGCTTGGGGAGTGTATCATGTGTTGATTGCCTTTGAGTGTATATGTGTATCTCCTTTTCGTCATAGTGAATTATGGTTAGAGATGGTAGTATTCCCCACGGGGCCGGGGCCCAGCGGAGCCCCACCCCGAACGATCCGGGGATGGAGGGTAATATTTGGGGACGGGGATGGGGATAAAGTCTTGTACCCGAAGGTAAAATGGGGCAGGGATGGGGAAAGCACTCCTCGCCCTGTCCCCGCCCCAATATATACATATTATATATAATATTCAGATTTTTAAATTCATTTAATTTTAATTTTTTTAAAATAAATTCATCTCTTGACTCTAACTGGCCTACTCTCTCCCCAATGTAGCTATTACTATTCCCTAAATCATTGAACTACGAAAATCAAACAGTCATATTGTATTAAACTCCTCCTGCAAATCAAGACTGGTCTAATTCCCTCCTCAATTCTCTTCACATCCTTACCCCTCATTGTCTTTCATCTAGATTGGTTCTTAGATTTTTATTTTTATTTTATTTATTATTATTATTATTTTTTTGGAATCGTAAGCATTTGGGTTTCTCGACATATATATACTTAGAAGCATTTGGTATAAATCTCTGTCGCGTATATATACTTAGAAGCATCGGTTAGGTTAGGAGCTATATATGTTAATAGAATAATAGTCAAACAAAGAGGCATGGTCCATTAAAAGACAGGAGGTGGCATTGTCTATTCATTATCAAGGTGCACATTTTTTTTTGAATTGTAAGCATCTGGTTTGAAATTAGAATGGCCAACTAGGGACTTCTTGATTTTGGACTAAATATAAATTTATACTTTATTCTTTGTTTAAATTGTAATTTTTAAATGTCTAGTTATATTAGACAGGGAATGGAATGGGTATGGGGAAGGCCGCTCCAACGGGGAATCCCCGACCCCGACTCTGCTTCTCATAATTTGGGGATGGGGACGAGGATGGGGGTGGTTTTAGGTGGCGGGGATGGGGATGGAAAAATATTTCCCGACCCCGACCTGCCCCGTTGCCATCCCTAATTATGGTTTACTGGTGATTGTTGTATCAACCCGGGGATATTTCCTCTTCGGAGGTTTTACCACTTAAAAATCACTTGTGTTGATTTTAGTGCTTTTAGTTTCTTTACATACTTTAACTTGTATTGTTTTAACACTTGTCTAATTGAATTCATATTAACTTGTTAAAACAATCTAATTGTTAAATACTCTAAGTGTGTGTAAATTGGTTGTGTGGAAAAGAAGTGCGAGAATTTGGGCATACACCTATTCACCGCCCACCACCTCTAGGTATATTTTACACTATAAGTGGTTAAAGGAATTTCAATAATAATAGTCCCCCTCTCAAAACCCTCAATTATTGTAATATATATATATATATTTTAAATTGTTATATGAATATTAAAGTAATTTTTATTACCATGAAAAATACAAATGTTAGAAATTTATTTTAAACTATTTAAACTTACTTCATTATTTTATGAAAAAAATATATAGTATAATTTTGATGTACATTCTTATATTAAAAATGATATGTTGTCATATTCTAAGTGGCTACTTTTTTCCCAAGTGACATGTTTAACATCCTAAATGGGTTCATTGTTAGTTTCATCATGCAATTGTTCACACAATATCTTTCCCCACAAAATCCCAATCCAGTCTTTTCTCTTCCTCGACCACTCATTCATTTTATTTTTACTTTGACCTTCATCACCTACCTCTTCAACTTTCACCTTCTTCACCTACAGATTTCACTTTCCAATCAACCCTCACTTTGGCCATTTCTAGTCAACTAAGATGATGCCGACACCGACACCGATGACATCAAGACCTTGCCGATCTCCATTGGAGACCTTGAAGATGCCTCTTTGTGCCATCTATTCTTCAGCTTCTCGTGGTCAGTTATTCTTGCCAAATATTCTTCTTTTCTTGATTAGTTGGTGGCTTGTTTTCATTTTAGAAATTTGTAAATTCGATTTTGGATTGTATTTAATTTATATCCATATATTATTAGTGATTTAGTTGTTGATTTAATTATTTTTATCGTATATATATATGTTTGGTTTTAGATTAAGGCTTTTGTGGAATTTTAGCTAGGTTTAAGGTTTTTAGGTTTCAATTTCTCTTTTATGTAGAGATTTTTTTTTCTTAGAGTAGTTGATTTTAGCTACCTTAACCACTCTCACAAGGAATTTTGTTAAGTCAAACTTCTATCCTAAGCACAGAGAGGAAGATGTTGTTTTGGTATGCAATGTAAGTATAAAAACAAAAATACAAGGTAAAAGAAAAATTGATAGAAGAAAGAAAAAACAACTTGAAAATCAATTTATTTTCTTTATTTATTTATTTATTTATTTATTTTTTTTATCTAATTGTTATGTTGATTGTGTGTAGATCACCATGGATAAAAGATGGGTTCACCTATCAAGGTTTATATTTATACCTTAACCTTACAAAAATTATCTCATGTTCATAACATTATTTTTATTTTAAATTGCATGATAAGTTTTTAACCTCATTGTGTAGACTCTCAAATGAGTATCAAGAAGGTGCAAGGAAGTTTGTTGACATTGCTCATGCTAGTGTTGGAAACTCTGATTTCATAATATGTCCATGCGTAGATTGCAAGAAATTATAACGCCACTTTTATGGTATTGTGTATGAACGCCTAGTGATAAAGGGGATGGATGCTTCGTATACTAATTGGGTCTTTCATGGAGAACCCTTCCTTAGTTCATCTATAGGATGGGAAAACATAAAAATGACATAAACATATTTGATGTATAAAGATCATATTATGTTTCATGAAGGGGAGAACATGGAGGAAATGAATTGGGAAACGAATGAAGAGATTTTCGAGGAAGAACTTATGAATTGTTGCCGAAAATCCTTTGTATCATGGTTACATAAAACACAGTAAGATGTTAGCAACAGTGGCTTTATTCAAGCATAAGGTCACACATGGGTTATTATAATTGAGGAGCAAGAAGTTTCGAGATATAAGACTATGTCAACAGATCCGATACACAATAGGATGAAGAGGGTATGCTCGCTTGTAACATATCATGGTTAGATTTTGTTTTCTCAATATTTATATTTTGATATTGAAAGTATTTTTTTTTTTCAAAATAAACATTAAGATTTTAATTTTTGTACTATAGAAAAAGGAAGCCAACGATAAAGGAAAAGACTTGGAATCCATAAGAAGAGTTGATGTTTGGATTAGAGGATATAAAAGAAAGGAAGGCAAGCGTATTAGTATTGTCTTGGTAAGAAATAAATTCAACTAAGTGTAATTTTTTTTTTCGTACTTTTGAAAACTTGGTTATTAATTTTGAACTGTATTCAGAATGAAATTGAGGAACCGTGTTCGCCATAATATCCTCCAAATGATAGCTACATAATGGAAGATGCTATTGCCAAAGTTTTCAGAAGAGAAAAACGTGGCCAAGTGAGAGGCCTAAGATTTGGAGCTACTCCATCATGTCCCTACATCATTGTGCAACATTGTCCCTACATCATTGTGCAACATTTATATAGCACATTCACATGTTTTTATATGCTCATGTGTTGTATTCAAATTCTCATACATTGTAGAAGTGCATATTCTAAGACTATATCTAGGAAACGGCATACATGTGTGGCACTGTGCTTATATGTTTTCGTTTTATTGTTTTTGGACTTGAACATGATCTCTTATGATTCATTATTGAGTCCTGGTCATTTCGGTTACTCATACATATGATTTCGAGTCCAAACGATGTAGCTACGCTACTTTTCGTTCTCATTCGTTGAGTTGTGTTCGTCTTCATTTTTCGAGATGAATTCTCAACCTTTTGTCAAAGTTTAGTAGTCTTCGTTGTGTATGAGGGAGTCACGATGTGTAATCCAAAAATGGATTCGAAATCGAAGTTTAGAGGCCCGGATACGGCTGAAGAATGCGAGCGAAACGCGAGAGTGACAAGCAAGGCCAAAAGGCCAAGCTTGTTGTCCACGTGTGAGCCACATGTAACACACGGGCTGGACAGCCCTCTCTCCACGTGTGTCACACGTGGTCCACACATGGATGACACATGGCTGCTCTTGATTGGGTGGCTTCTCTCTCTCTCTCTCTCTCTCTCTCTTTTGCTTCCTTTTAAATATTTTCATTCCCTCCTATTTTCAAGTAAGAAGAAAAGAAAGAAGAAAAGACAGAAATCTCGTCAGAATTTTCTCTCCAATTTTTCTCAATTTCCAAACACCATAACTTTCTCATACGAAGTTGGATTTGAGTGATTCAAGTTAGAGATTGTTCATAATCAAGTCCTCTACCTTTTTCAAGTGGTCTTGCGGCTGTTTGATCGACTTTTGTGGTGGTTTCACTTTCAAAACCGAACCAGCTCGTGATTGCAAGGTAGTGTTCATATCTTTGAGATTTCTTCTTTTATAACCTTCAATTTGCTTGGGGTTTCTTCTTCTATATGTATGTGTATGTATGGTGAATTCTATTGTGAAAGATAGCTTCATAATCAATCCTAATCAAAAATCCAATTAGAGACATATGTGAACTAGTTTCTTGGATTCTATGATTTTCACATGATTGAGAGTTGTATTGTGATTAGATTGATATCTTGGGTTATTTGAGACTTGATTGAATCATTTTATGATTGATAATCCTTGAAATATGCTTTGATCCTTTAATTGAATAATTCTAGGATTAGGACATTTGATTTTGTATTTAGAGCTAATTAGGATTTAATTGATTATTGTGAATATATTTGCTCTAAGTACTTGCTAGAATATTCATTGATCATATCTCGTCATTCTAGCATTTTTTTGTTGTTTGCGTTCTAAAGTCTTGAATATATGCTTAATGATCATGTTTTGTTTTCAAGCTTTAGTAACATGAATAGAATCTAGGATTTGACATGTTTTAGTTGTTTTGCATGCTCTAGATTATTGTTCATGTTTAAGGTCTAGACAACCTTGTTTTGTGTGCTTTTTTGCCTATGTCTAGATCTTCATGGAGTGTACCTTATCCATACATTTCATATGCTCATGCATCATTTTGTATGGTGTCATGTTTTTGGATCATAAACTAGAAAAATATACATTGTGTACTCATTGATTATTTCTAGTTTCCATAGAATGTATTGATCATATATTCTATGTTGCATGTGTTTGCATCATTTACATTACTTAGATCATTTGCCTTGCAAAAGTTGGAAGTCTCATCTTGGAGTGAGTGAAGCTTCAATTTGAGCAAGAAGACTTGGATAGGAAAGTGTTCCGGATAGCCAAGTTTAGCTAGGAGTGTGGTACTCTGGATGGTTGAGCTAAGGAAGCTTGAATAGGATCCTTGTGATCTAGATAACTAAGCAAGGAAATCTTCCTAGAGGCTTGAGAGCCTTGGATAAGAAGTTGCTTCCTAGAGGTGTAGGACACACCTTGGATAGGGAGTAGGCTTAGTGATTCACTAGCCCGATAGTAGATTAGGATTTGATAGCTTGAGGTGGATATCATAGTGTTGATAGCCTTGAGTGTGTATGTCATTTTCATATAGTGGATTTGCTTTGCCGGTGGTTATGGATTCAACCCGTTGATGTTTCTTCTTCGGAGGTTTACCACGTAAAAATTAATGTATCAAATGTCTCTATCTCTATCTCTATCTCTTTATATTTGTATATTTGTTCTATATAACTTGTTTATGATATTAAATTTCTCATATCCTTGTAAACATGTTATTGATAAAGAAAGAGATACACATGTTGTTTGTTGAATCAACATTTGTTTCTTGTATCTTGTTAGTATTTGAACTTTGTATCTTGCAATATTCTATATCAAGTTGTAAACTTTTACTTAGTGATCTTTCATTGTAATATTTATAATACAACTTGTAGAATGTACTCATTATTGAATATACTTTTATATGAGATACATTGTTTCTTGGTATATGTTTTGTAGACTAAGGGTGGTGAACTGAGCATACTTGTGCAAATTATTTTTCTCATAACAATCTTATTCAAGGTTTATTATATGCTCACCAAGGTTTTGACATAAGTCATGAAAGAATTTTTAAAACTAGTGCGTCAACCTATTCACCCCACCCCCTCCCCCTCTAGGTTGTTTAGCATAACCTTGTAGGCATTTTCACGTTGGAATTGTATCGAAA
The DNA here is from genome assembly GCA_954870605.1 of Acer campestre. Lineage (NCBI taxonomy): Eukaryota > Viridiplantae > Streptophyta > Magnoliopsida > Sapindales > Sapindaceae > Acer > Acer campestre. Next base: position 13,495,931 of record OX940807.1, read on the forward strand.
AAATGATGAATGCTATGCAAGCAAAATAATTTATCTCTTCACTAATTAGTACAGTTTTCAAGAAACATTTCGCCTCAAAATTTCAAAACAGGGCATCTTCACAAGGTTTGAAATACAACAATAAAAACAAAAACAAAAAAAAACAACAATAACACATAAATACAATCCTAATATCTACCACTAACATGTAAACACATATATACAATCGTAAATATGCACCACTAATCACATCACACAACCAATCCTAGTCACTAGGCAACACTATAAGAAATTTAGTCTTTCCAGACAAAGTAAGATTTGTCTGGAAAGGTTACCTTTCCCGACGAAATGAGTTTCGTCTGGAAAGATGACGTTTCGTCGGGAAAGGTAACATTTCCCCACAAAACTCAAAATTCGTCGGGAAAGGTTAAAAAAATTTCCCAACCTTTCCCCACAGATGAGTTTCGTCGGGAAAGGTAACCTTTCCCCACAAAACTCAAAATTTGTCGGGAAAGGGTAAAAAAAATTTCCCAACCTTTCCCCACAAACGAGTTTCGTCGGGAAAGGGTAAAATTTTTTTTCCAACCTTTCCCCACAAACGAGTTTTGTCGGGAAAGGTAACCTTTCCCCACAAAACTCAAAATTCGTCGGGAAAGGGTAAAAAAAAATTCCCAACCTTTCCCCACAAACGAGTTTTGTCAGGAAAGGTAACCTTTCCCCACAAAACTCAAAATTCGTCGGGAAAGGGTAAAAAAAATTTCCCAACCTTTCCCCACAAACAAGTTTTGTCAGGAAAAGTAACCTTTCCCCACAAAACTCAAAATTCGTCGGGAAAGGGTAAAAAAATTTCCCAACCTTTCCCTACAAACGAGTTTCGTCGGGAAAGGTAGCCTTTCCCCACAAAACTCAAAATTCGTCGGGAAAGGTTAACGAAATTTTTTCCCAACAAACATTGTATTTGAAGGGAAAAAGTTAATTAAAATTAAAAAAATATATATTAATTAATTAATTAATTAAAAAATATATATGCTAAAAAATATTAAAAGTCACCACCACCAAACTAATCAGTAGTGGATACTCGATACATAAAACTTTGATTAAATAAAATATAAACTATATTGAAATGGAAATGGGGATGGGGATGGGGATGGGGGGAGGTCCCCCCCATCCTCATTTCCCCATTTTCGCTAAAACATATATAAATATAATTATATTAATATGTGTATAGTTATATATAAATATATTAATATATGGAATGCTTATTTTTTTTATTGTTAATTTATAATTTTTAGTCAAATGGGGAAATGGGGGAACGGGGGGAACAGAGAAACGGGGAAAAATAGAGAAAAACGGAGAAAATGGGGAATTGGGGTTGGGGATGGAGATACCTCCCCCCCCCCCTAAAAAAAAAAAAAGATTTTTCAATATATGTTTGTCATTCAAATTAGATTTTTGATTAGTTGAATAAATTTAAATTTATCTAACAAGTTTTTTTTATTTATTTTTTTTATAATTTCTAACAACTCATAGGTTATATATAAATATAATGCAAATGATAACAGATCAAGTGTTGTAGTCCAGCGGTAAAGGCTTACCACTTTGATATGAGGTTGCAAGTTCGATTCCTCATAACGACAATTAATTGTAAATATTATCAAGGGTCGGCCGACGGTCGACGGTGGGGTGGCCGGACATCGAATTAATTTTTAAAATTCTAAAATCTTTGCAGACGAATATGTACTCTTAGCAGACGAATTTATTCGTCGGCTAAAACCTCTTTAGGCGACGAATTTATTCGTCGGCTAAAACCTCTTTAGGCGACGAATTTATTATTCGTCGGCTAAAACACTTTTAGGTGACGAATTTATTTGTCGGCGAAGATGTTTTAGCCGACGAATTTGTTTCGTCGCCTAAAGAGGTTTTAGTCAACGAAACTCAAAATTTCGTCGGCTAAAACCTTGCCCGACCATGATGTCCCGACGAAGTTGCCGACGAAATTTTTTCGTCGTGTAAGGTCTTTCCAGACGAATTTTGACCTTTCCCTACGAAATTGGTTTGTCTGGAAAGACTAAATTTCTTGTAGTGCAAACATAATCAATTCACATCCTTAAGCTAAGCAAAAGATATCAACTTGAAGTAAAAGATCAAAAGTAGAAGATTGGACTTGAGATTTAGCATTCATAGGTTGGTGCGGCTTCGTGGTACGGTTTATTGAGCATGATTGTGGTGCGGCTTTGTGGCGCGGGTTCCTTTCCACGGTCTCTTCTCATGGGCAATTCTTAGGAATCCACGCGGGTTTAAACTTTCTGTCTAGCGGGCTCTTTCTCGTGGATGTGAAGTTGCGGAGCTGTGCGGGCTTTGATTCCCTACTCCGTGGATTTGTTCCCGCAGACTTGAAGTCACGGAAATTCCTCCAGAGAATGCTGCGGCTCTGTGTCTTCTAGCTAGCAGGCTATTTCCAGCGCTTGTGTCTCACACAAGGTTCAAGAGAACCCCGCAACTTTGTTACGTTGGCTTATTCTTGTGGACTCATCTCGCAGTAGGCATACATCATCCTATAGCCCTTCTCCTTGATTCATACCCCTGCACACACAAAAATCACACCAATAACACCACAAGCACATGCTATACAAGTATATAAGTAAGGATTCTAAACCCCCAAACCTATCTATTTATATGCATCTTATCATGATAAGTAGATAAATAAGAGACTCAAGACTCTAAAAACGAAACTAATCCTAGAAATAACCAAAGTCCTAAAAATGAGCTTCCTCTAGAAGCTATAGCACATTCACATGCAAGCATACATTAAAAATGTTCATACATGTAATGAAACATGTAATTCACTCGAAAAGTAATCATGCAATGTATGGAAGCTAGAAGGCATTTTCAATTTATCATGATTTTCATCATGGCTCTTCACTACCCACACCTTATTAATAAGTGTGTCATTCCTTGCAACAAAAGGAGTTTTTTTAAATTGGTCTAGTTGGTCCTTACGAATCCAAACCTCCCTAACTTTTCTCACTTTTCTCCTAAGCATGCTTTTTCTATTCTTGCAAAATTCAACATATTTAGCACATTGGGTCTTTTTATGACCCCTAATATGGCAAAAATAACCTGTAGAAGAGAAGTTAGAAATACTACCTTTGTTGTCATTCTTCGTTGCTTCACTTTCCTTGTGGGCAACATTAGGAAGGCTTACACCACTTTGGATAGTGAGGGGCTTCTCGGTTGATCTTCGTTTGGTCCCCTTCTTTTCCAAAGCCTTGATTAGATGTTTGGCTTTGTCTAACTCCACAATGTAGTCACAAATCAAGATTTGTGCTACCTTTAAGTCATTGTCCTTCTTGATGGGTTCTTCTTTCAAACCCTCCAGTCCTTTTTCTCTACATCCATTTGCATCTTTCTCATTTTCCGAGAGAATTCTTCCTCTTGTTCTACCACCAATATAGAGAGCTCTTGTGCTTTCTTCAATACTGAATCTCTCTCCTTCTCAAGTGAATTAATCTTCAATACTAAGTCCTTATTTTGACTTATCAATTCCTTGTTCTCTTGGGCAACCTCTACTCCCATTTCTTCTTTCCTCCTATATCAACTTTGAAATCCTCATCTAATACGAGCAAAAGCTCATCCAAGTAATCATCTACGGTCTTGAGGATTCCTTCGGTTCTTCGATCTCTTTTCTTTCCTTTTCTACCCTTAGCAAAACATCACCAAGGTCGCATTCCGAGCTACTTGAGGAATCCATTGGTTTGATTCCTCAGTGGATTCCTCTAATAGTGAGACAAAAGAAAGGCTTGGTCAATTTGTGGAGTCTTGTAGGTTCTGCTATCTCTTTTCGCTCTAGGAAGCCTTCCAAATATTGTTCCGACCAAGCTCCCAACCATTCTATGCGTTCTCCAAAGTCAAGCAACCGTTGGTCAAGGTCTTGTCGGTAGGCTTGCTCTTGGGAGTTTTCCACACATTGTGCCAACGAAATTGCACACATTTCTGTGCGTTCTTCTATGGCAAGTAGTCGTTGGTCAATGGCATGTTGGTATGCTTCTACATCAAAGTTGCCCCATTGGTGGTCTTGCCTCTCTTGATCATAGCTAGCTTGTTGGTTGTAGTTTTCATACGGATACATGGGTGGTACTTCTTCCTTTAATGGCCACTGCTCTCCTTGCGGACCAAAGTCCATGAGTCCATTCCACCCAAAAGGTGGATAAACTATAGCTGGTGGCTACCTAAAGTGTGACACGAGAGTCTCCACTTTCCTATTTAAGTCGGACATTTGAGTAATTAAAGCCAAGTTACCCATTCCATGTTGATTTGGAATCCTGAAACAACCAACAACTACACAAGAATCAATTCGAACAAGATAGAATATGAACAAGTAAAAATAATACAAAAAATATGAAAGTAAAAATAAGACTAAAACTAACAAAAGGTAATGCTAAACCTCCACGGCAGCGGCGCCATAAACTTGACACGCTTCTAATAATTCTAAAATATATATGCGTGCTTGTTTATCTGCAAGTGCACGGATCGTTACGATCACGTAGTAGTAAGTACGGTTTGTTCCCACAAGCAGGTATGGTACCTTAAATCAGTTCTAGTTTTAGATGGTATATACAATATATACACTAATTACACGCAAGAAAAGTAAATGGAGGATGATCACAAGTAATTAACTAACTAATAGGCTAAGATTACACTAAGATGGCATTAATCGAATTACAACTAAGTTACACTAAATCCAACTACAATTATCTAAATTACACTAACTATCTTAACTAATTACCAACTAATGCAATGGTCATGCAAGAGTGATAATGAGAGTGAGTTGGTATGGAAAATGAGATGTTAGGAAATTGGTATACAAAGGGCAATCACCCAATTAATAAGTTGATTTCAATTAAGCACATAGGTTGGTCTTAAACCTTGAATAAAGACCCATACATCAATAGTCATTCATGTATGATCTAAATTGTATTACATGTCAATCGATTAATTAATTAAATCGACATATACATAAATTGAAGCTCAAACATAGATAATCAACCAATCTCATATATAATATTACAAGTACACCAAATCCCAACATCAAAGGTTTAGTTACACATAAAATAACAAGCTAAAGGAAATAAGAAAGAAAAAGAGACAACCCAATGTCTTGGTGAAGTCTTTAACTAGCTCAACTCCTTTTGATCTTCCTAAGCTCGAAATCAATGAGTAGCCAAAGTCAGCAAAGGTTAGATGGGTGTTCTTTGGTGAGATTCTAGGTTATTCTAGGTTATTGTGGATATTAGAGATTGTGTTTAAGATGACAAAAGAGGTATATTTATAGAGGAAAAGGTTAGGGCAAGGTCTGGATGTGAAAAGACAAGTTTCTCCCTCTGAAATCATCATACCCGTAGGTTCGAAACCCTTGGTTCACTGGTTTATTCCAGCGGCACAAAGTCGTCGTAAATTCGGGAAGTTGGCAGCGAGTTCAGTCCCTCTACTTCGCAAGTTCTTTTTCTCAGCATAAAGTCACGGAGATTGAAATTCCCTTAAAGTAATAGTGTTTTATACCTAGAAGGGGGGGGGGGGGGGGTGAATAGGTATAGTTCCAAATACTTCCAATATTAAAAAATGTGGAATATAAGAATGAAATAAATACTTGAAATGATATAGCAATTGTATAGAAAGAATCAATACATGTGAATCATCAATATACAAGAGAATCAATGGAAGATAAGCAAAAACTTAAAGTGAAAAAGAGACACAAAGTTTTTACGTGGTAAAACCTTAAAGTGGAAACATCCACGGGCTGATACCAGAACCACCGGCAAAACAAATTCGCTATACGAAAAGGACTTACACACTCAAAGCTATCAACACTATGATATCCACTTCAAGCTATCACCTCCTACTTAACCCTCGGGCTAGTGATTCACTAAGCCTACTCTCTATCCATGGTGTGTCCTACACCTCTAGAGAGCAACTCCCTATCCAAGGCTAACAAGCCTCTATGAGGATTTTCTTTGCTTAGCAATCTAGATCAAGGTGATCCTAGTTAAGCTTCCTAGCTCAACTATCTGGAGTATGAAAACTCCTTGCTAAGACTTTTGCTTGATTATCCGGAACTCATTTCTAGCCAAGACTTCTTGCTCAATACAAAGCTTCACTCACTTTGCAAAAGACTTCAACCTATCACAAAGGAATGATCTAAGTGATACAAACGATGCAAATCACAAACAAATAAAGCTTGATGATCAATCAAGCTCTATAAACATGTTTAGAGAGATTCTAGAAAATGCTATCAACACACAATCACAAAATCTATCTAGAAATCAAAGCATGTGAATCAAACAAGAACTAGACTATAGAATAACACAATCAAAGTATTCTAGCTCTTAGAACAATCAAGATCAAGATCACAATGTATTTCTAGAATCAAGTTCTTGTTATTCAAGTTTATCAAAAATATATTTATATGAAATCACAAAAAATAAACTCAAAAATCAATCAATCATATAACCCTAGCATGTGAATTAACATCATTCATATTACTTTTCATCAATCAAATAAGAAGATTAAAGAGATGATCAACAATGAAAGTAAGAAGAAGATGAATCACTTACAAACATAAATCTCGGACTAAGATTTAAGCACAGTAGAAAATCATAAAGTCAAATGGCTGTGAAAATGCTTGGGGTTTGTAACTCTCATCAAGACCAACAATTTTGGTTTTTGAATCAAGTGATTCAGAGTTGAAATGAGAAAGATATGATTGAATCAAGATATTAAAAACATACAGAATAATTCTGCACACTCTTTTATTTTCAATTTTTTCAAGTTTTGTTTGGAGTGAAGGAAAATTGTATTTAAAAGATAGATAGATAGAGAGAGAGAGAGAGAGAGAGAGAGAGAGAGAGAGAGAGGGAAAGCAACCGACCAATGAAGGCTGGCCACATCACCTCCATGTGTGGGGCACGTGTGCCACACGTGGGCAGAGAGGTGTTCTGCCAGTGTGGCACACGTGGCTCACACGTGGCCTCCCAAGCATGGCCTTTGGCCATGCAAGCTCCTCTCACGCTCCGTACGCGTTCTTTGACCGTATTTGGGCCTCCGAACTCTGATTTTGAATCCGTTTTTGGATTACAAATCATGACTCCCTCATGCACAACAAAGACTATGAAACTTTGACAAAAAGTTGAGAATTCATCTCAAAAAATGACGATGAAGACAACTCAACGAATGAGAATGCAAAGTAGCATAACTAGGTTGTATGGACTCGAAACTTAATGAATAAGTAACCAAAATGACCAAGACTCAATAAGAAATCATATAAGACCATTTTCAAGTCCAAAATACAAGAAAAAAAAACATATAAATACTATGCAACATAAGCATGCCATATCTAAGCGGTAATGAGAAAACATGCAATTCTACAAGATTGTCAACAATGAGATAAATGCATGTGCATACTTAAATGTGTATGAAAGTGTTATACCAAATGTTTGAACTACGATGTAGGGGCACACATGTATGAATTGTGTGTGTGCGCGCTTACACCTTGTAAGAGGAAGAAGAATCTTGATACCTTAGCATCCAAGTATGCAATGTTCCCCTTGAAGACGAAATTTACATAAGATGCTGCTTCTTCACCTTTGAGGCTTCTTTCTTCCAAGAATCACCTAAGCAAAAACTAATACAAATATAGAGAGTTTTGCAATGGAATCAAGCCAATACAAATAAAGGATCTCACAGAGATTCCGTTGGTTTGAATGCCTTCTGCGTGGGAATATGGCTGCTGGGATGAGCTTGAAGCTTGAATGGCCATGGAAGCTTGGAGGACTTGGAGGTGAGAGAAACATTTGCATGAAGGCCTAAAAATGGGTCCGTTGTGACCGTCGAAAGTTTTGCTGTCGATCTAGGTAGAAAACGGTTAAACAATGGCCAAAAAGCGACTGGAAAATGTCGGGTCAATGGCCGGGTCAAAGTAGGTCAATTATGGGTCGAGTCGACCCATCTGCATGAAGAAGACGACCTGACGTCAGCATGACGTCACTCATATTCAAGCAGTACCAAAACGCTGCCGTTTTAATTGTTGACGTGGCAGGTTGCTGCGTTCTTTGGCTAGCAAATATCAGTTTGGTCCCCTGATCTCTTCTCTAATCACCAAATATTCAATATATACTGCAAGTTTACACTTTGACCCTTGCTTCTCCATAATCACGTAATTGCCCATGAATTTCCCTATTTTCTTTAGATTAGGTACAAACACCTTCTCAGAGGGATATTTACCTACACATGACTAAAACACATATTAAATACACAAAAGTTCTCGAAAAGGAACACAAAAGATAGGAAAAGGGAGCGCTAAATGTTAACATTTATAGCGCGATCACTTATTTCGTTGACAAACCACACATAAGGATGATTATGTAATGGGTAGCTTAGGCCCTCGTTGGCAAGCTTCCAAGCATCCCCGATGACTTCAAGAGTAAGAGTGAAAGGTAAATCACTTGACTTGCCTCTTGAAGAGATTAGTTGGACGCACACACACTTCTTCATGCATGTTTTATTCATCTTGAATTTGTGCTCCAATTCTTATGTGTGCATTTCTCACACTTCACATTTGCACCTATTTGTTGGATTTTGTTATATGATAGTGTCTAGTAATTCGTTTCCGTTTGAGTGATCAGAAACGTCCGTACTTTCACGATGGTGTCATGTCTTAGCACGACTGTTGACCATTTGAGAATGTCCTATTCTTTTCTTGGATAAGTGTTAGTTTTGGTTTGGTTGTTTGGAGTAAAGTGTCTAATATCAAAAGATTGGATTTCAATGTTTTAAATATTTTTCAAAACTGACCTTTATATGGTCTTGTGACCATAACTTTTTATTAAAAGATTAAAATTGAGTTTTGTAAAATTCTAGAAAAACTAGACACCCATACCTTTCCAACGGTATATTATTCGTAATATTTCATAACCGTTTGGATTGGTTTTGAAATCTCAAAATTAACCACCAAAACAGGGCAACTCTGTTGTTGTCCGTTTCTGACCTTTGGTCACTCTATTGACCATAAATATTTCTACAGATATCAAAATATCGTTCTGTAAAAAGGAGTAGAAAGTAGACATCCATACCTTTCCAACGATATATCATACGAAAGGTTTCGATGTCGTTTGGTCATGTTTTGAGGTGCTTGAAGCTGAAGCTGATGCATTGTCACGCCCAAACCGCTGTTCACTCGCCCTACGTACAAAAGAAACCTAATTGATTTTTCAATCCACCTATAACTCGCCTAAAATCTGCCCTACGTATAGTGGTTTGTGGGGAAAATTTTTGAAAAATTTCCTAAACAACATAGCTTCAATTGGACATCATATATATATGCCTCTTTGTCCTTAGGTCGAAAAAATGATTTCAAATCATATTTTTAACTTAGAGTATTTTCCAAGAGAGAAAATCATCCAAGAACTCATCTTTGATTACACAAACTCAATTCCATGTGCATCAAACATCATCTAAACATCATCTAGGATCATCTAGGATGTATCTATGCATAGGTTTTCTTCAACCCACATGTTATGGTAAGTTGAACACTAATTTCATCTAATTTTAGTGTTTTTACTTAGCAGTTTATCTCATTCATAACTTGTTTGCTTTTAGATTAATTTCTACTTACAAGATTGAGATTATGTGTTGATTGAGTTGTTTTGTGATAGCTAGGTTTTTATTTCTATATAACATCTAGCTAAATTGATCTCATTGTTTGATTGAGATTTTTTTGAAAGCTTGTATCTAGGATTGGTTATCCTTTACATAGCTATGCTTTATGCCATGACATATAGCAAACTTTGATATCTAGGATTGATTTTATTATCATCATTTAATCCTAGATAAGCATTTAGTGTAACCTAGCATTAATTGCATATTGGATATCATTACATATTCACATAGGTGTTTACTAATCTCTTCATTGAGAAGTAAGTCTTGTGTGACTAAGGTGGCTTGGTGCACAAGCAATTGGTCAAGTGCTGCTATAAAAAGCCTGAGGGTAGATTAGGAGTGCTCACGCTAAGAGTAGTGTATCAGGGGATATCACTAGGGATTGAACCAAGAGCGGCGAGTGGTAGTGTCCATAACCTGAGGTTATCTAGGGTGAGAGTTCAAGAATTACTTAAGGGTGTAATCGTCTTTTCATATAGTGGATTTTAGTGACCATGTGTGGCGCACATAACAGCCCGTGGTTTTTCCTTGTTGAAAGTTTCCATGTAAAAATCAAGTGTTCTTTAATTTCCGCAATTTATACTTGATTTTGTTTTTTTGTGAATTGGGGTTATTTTTGTAATATTAACTAAGCTGAAAATTTTGGTAATAACGGATTAATAACCCATTCACCCCCCTCTAGGTTGTATTTATTTTAGACATGCACGCTATAATATTAGTTTGAGAGAAATGCAATAGTAACCATAGGAAACATTAAATTTTCCTTAATAACCACTTTTGAAACTTTAATTGTTAATAACCACATTTTAAAAAAAAATTCAGTGTATGTCCGTAAATTACAAGAGTACCCTTGAAATTAATTTTTTTTTTAAAAACCTCAAACTTGAAATCATGGTTAAAACTTGAACTTTGAAACTTGAAATCATGCCTAAAATTAAATGTGAAACTTGAAATTATGCCTAAAATGAAATATGTCAAACTTGAAATTATACCCTTCTTCCCCAATTTCTCTTCTTCACAAATTAGGTTTTTTAGTTTCAATTTTTTTGGCAGATCAAATCGCCGGCCTTGAAGCCCAGACGCCTATGAAGCCGGACGACCGTGAATCCCAGTCTACCGGTGCACGAAGCAGCAGCGAAGCGAAGACGACGGCAATCGCTGGGCTTGAAGCGCGACGGCTGTGCACGTCGTGAAGCCCAGACGCCGGTGAATCACGGCAGCACTGTGGTTGTCTCGAAGCCAAGCAGCATGCTGGTTCTCGGCGGTCTCTCCTTCGTCAACGGTGAGCTCAAGTGACGCCGCCGGCGATGACTTTGAGGGAGGGGGAGAGAGAGAGAGAGAGAGAGAGAGAGAGATTGGGGAGAGAGAGATCTGGGGAGAGAGAGGAGAGGAGAGAGAAAGAAAAGAGAGAAAGAGGAGAGAGAGTTTTTTGAGGGTGGTTTTTATATGAGGGGTTTCTAATAATTTCTCAAAAACATGGTTATTAATAAATAAAAGTTCGTTTGTGGTTAAATTTTTTTTTTCCCTAATATATGTGGTCAGTTTGAGTAATTTCCACTATTAGTTTCAACCTTAGACTTGTTCACTTACCGGCCAACATTCATGAGACAGGAACTTTGGCATCCATCGTTGACCCTCTCACCCATCCGCTCTATTTGACTCGACACACCAAACTCATGGTTTGCTAATATTTAATTACTTTGCTTTATTTCTATTCAACACAATCTCATTTCACCATATGACTTGAGCGTTGGAGAGTCCCCCACTGGGACCCCCCCCCCCCCCCCCCTTCATGACTTGATGATCGCTTCTCTTTTTTTGTCTGTTAGCAGGTTAACACTGTCCAACTCGACAAAAATTATAATTGTAGATTCAATTGACTACGATATTAATTTTAAATATTTTTGAAAAAATTAATTTATTTAAAAATAATTTTATTTTATTTTATATTAATCAATTTCATACTGCATTAAATATATGATAAAATTATTTTTTATCTAATCTAATACCACCTCAAACAAGAGACAACACTATTTTAATCTAATCTCATACAGCACCAAACACGCACTAATTTAGTTCACTCATATCTCATCTAATATAATCTCATAAAAACAATCGTATCTTATCCCGCGCACTAAACGAGTCCTAAAAAGAAATTAGTCCTTACTCATTTTAAGTAAATTTCTATTAATCACAATTATAGTCGAATGACGATTATTCTATACAGGTACTGTATATAACTCAAACTAGAAACTCGTGTCAACTAATAATTCCCACCATTTGTGTTACTCAGCATTACGTGTCATTTCATATACATTAAGAGAAACTCTTCTTATTTTAGAAAAAATAAAACTCTTCTGATGAACAAGTATGTGAGTTGGTGAAGACATCTAATACCACTAATACACACGTGTTGTGTTGTGAGTAGAAGACAGCGTATCTGTTAATCAAATCTCGACCTTTTCTTTTCACAAACGTTGTACCGCGTTATGCATGTAAAGTATATATGTAGTTCACACATGCCCAAAAAAGTAGTTACATTATTTATCCAGAGAAGAGACATCCCATTCCTCCCTGGCAAAAAAATTTCTATCTCTTTAATTCTCTCCATCTTTGGAACAAAATAAAAAACCACAGATTCTCTCTGTAATCTTATCAAACACAATCGACTGTAGACCGATACAAAATGGTTCGTGTGAGTAATTTCCTAGTCGGGTTCTTGAACTTGTTGAGTTTCATCTTAGGGCTGGCTGCCATTGCAATGTCGCTCTATTTCTTTCTGAGCAGCGGCGAGACCAAATGCCAGAAATTCCTGGTAACACCGTTACTGGTGATCGGTATATTTTTGACAGTTGTATCGTTGATGGGGTTCGTCGGGTCGTGTTGTAGGGTTAATTTTTTGTTGGTGATTTACTTGATTGTCGTGTTTTTTATGATTCTGGGGATTTTAGCGTTCACCGTGTTTTTGCTTATGGTGACAAATGCCCGTGTCGCTGGGGTATTTGATAAAACAAAGACGATGGATTTCTCTAATTGGTTGCAGAATCATTTTGTGAATGGGAACAAATGGAATGATATCAAGAATTGTCTGAAGGATTCTCATCTTTGTAGTAGAATTGCTGGTCCTAGATCGGTCGCTGAGTTTTATAAGAAGAATTTGACTCCTATTCAGGTAATTAATAGATTCAGTTTTTCATTCATTCTCTTAGTAATTCAGTAAAATCACACAAATTGAATTGCACAAAAAAAATTAGAAAATTAGGGTTTGGTATTGTGTTTCTTCTAAATCAGTATCACAGTTGTTTTTATTTGGTGATTTGTTTTTATCAATCTTCATGAAGAAGCGGTGTAGAAGCTCTTTCATGCATTGTGAATTATGAATAATCTAATTGGATTTAGCCTATTATTCGAAGTTGGATATTATGAAAATTCACTGAAACAATTCCACTAGTTGAAAGAAGATATTCTATTCTCATTTTTTGGGAAGATATCCATATGTTTATCTTCTTTTTTTTCTTTTTTCTTTTTTTTTTCTTTTCTTTTTTTTGAAAGATATCCATATGTTTATCAATCTTATTCTATTATCCATGTGCTATGTAATTTTGTTTGGTTTTTATAAAATTGTTCTGTTGTCAAAAAAAAAAAAAAAATTGAATAAGAGTTCATTATGATTTATTGCAGCATTAATTAATCATTATTGTCATAGTAATATTGTAACTTCATTAGATATAATGAATATAATTAGCCAAATTGGAGGTGGCATTAACTTGCAGCTTCTATATGAGGTTGTGGGTTCGACTCTATCCTCCATCCCAAATCCAAAATTATTGTAATATTAAAATATATATATGTTTCTATATGATCGTGTATATTGATAAAATCAGTACACAGGCATCTGTTATAGTTTTGAATTTTGATAGCTCTTGTTAGAATCAACTCTAACAAATCTTTCAAGACGTTACTGATTTTGTTTGCATTTATAGAATAATTTATAATATTTATATATAGATTTCGGTGCATAGCATTCAAATTTAACAGTAGTATATGGCTTTTTGAATTGTCAGGATAGTTGCTGCAACCCTCCAAAAGAATGTGGATTCGAGTACAAGAACGCAACGCTCTGGACAGCTCCGAAAAAGGGCCCAGCAGTGGCGGACAGCGACTGCAAGACATGGAGCAATGAACAGCAGACGCTGTGCTACGATTGCAATTCATGCAAAAGAGGTTTTCTTAGCAACATAAAGAAGGAATGGAGAAATTTGATGATATTTAATCTGTGTGTTCTCTTACTGATGATATTCACCTACACTTTCGGTTGCTGTGCCAAGAGAAACAATAGAAGAGATAGCAAATTTAGTGGCTACTACCGCAATTATTAATCACAATTACATGTTTCCCATTTTATTTATTCTGCTTCAGGTAATTAGTCTTTACAAGATTGTGTTGATAACTTCATTTTATTTCCTTGTTAGTTTTTGTGTGAATTATTTGGGCAACTGGATTTATGTCAAGTTTTTTATAGCATTGATAATAATAATTACCGTGCGGCATATAATATCAATTAATTTTTAACTATATGAGGTTGGTCCGGTGTAAACCTCTCACACCCGCACCACGAGGTTACGGGTTCGAGTCCTCCCTCTTTCCAAAAAAACCAGAATTTATGTAACACTTTTAAAAAAATATATATTTCTTTATTAAATTTAAAAATAATAATAATAATTAATTTTATTAAATAGTAAAATTAAATGCTTTATAAACAATATATATATATATATAGAGGAAATTGCATGAAATGACCAAAAAATTTATGGATTTATTGTTTTTAGCCACAAGTTTATTTTTGATTATATTTGTCACTTTTAGCCTTGAACTGACAAGTATACCCTTGTTTTTGTCTTTTCTTCACCCAAAATTTCCCCCCAAAACTTCCCTCTCTTATATCTGAAACCCCATCAGTTTTTTTTTTCATTTAAGATACTCTCTCTCTCTCTCTTCTATCTCTCTCTCTCTCTCTCACAACCAAACGGATTCCGACTTGAACCCGACGACGGCGACGGCGACGGCAGCACCGACGGACTCCGACCTCCATTTTGTGACCTCCATTTTGTGGTCTTTTCTCTCTCTTGAAGTAGATTTCGTGACCTAGAATGTATGTATCCCCTTCCCAGTTATTTTTTTTACAATTATATGGTGTTTGATATGAAGATTAAGAGAGTGGATTTGATTTTTAGTGAAACCCCGATTTTTTTATTTTCTGTTACGAACTTACATGCCCGTCTGTTTTAATATTACATGCCCGTTGTTTTTATTTTACATGCCCGTTTGTTTTAATTTTACATGTGATTTGGTAATTTTGTTTTATAGTGAAATCAATCTCCTGTTGTTTTTTTACAATTATATGTTGTTTGATATGAAGATTAAAAGAGTGGATTCGATTTTTAGTGAAACCCAGATTTTTTATATTTTCTGTTACGAACTTACATGCCCGTTTGTTTTAATTTTACATGCCAGTTTGTTTTAATTTTACATGCCCGTTTGTTTTAATTTTACATGTGATTTGATAATTTTGTTTTATAGTGAAATCAATCTCCTGTTGTTTTTTTATAATTATATGGTTAGAAATTAGAATTATTGGTTGATTGTACGTATTTGTTCTTGTAAGGATTCCCGGTTTTTTATTGGCTTATTTCGTGGACAAACCACATGATGGGGTTTGTTTGTAAGGGTAGCTTAGGTGGTGAAGGATCTAGCCTTAAGGCCCTTTTTAAGACCTCAAGAGAAGAAGCACTCCAAAGGTATATTTATTAGTGTTTCTTGCAATGAAGAGAAGTAGATGCACACACACACAACACTTGCATAATTCTCATTCTTGAATGTGTTGTGTATTTATTTTGTGTATGCATTATTGCCTATTTCATCTCTCTTCATGCATGTTTATTTGGTTGCATCTTGCTTAGTATTGCATAGCATGGTTAGATTTTAGGATGCTCTATCAGGTGCAATTTGCGCCCTGATCTGCGGTCAAGGCCGCAGAAATGAGGCCGCAGAATAAGGAACAGAATTCATACTCTCTGTTCTCTTTTATGCGCCCTTGGATTTTGCGTTTAGGGGCCGCAAAACTGTCAGGTGCATTTCTGCGCCCTTGAGTTCTGCGCCCCTGGCCGCAAAATCAACCCGCAAAATCGAGACGCAAAACTGTTAATTACAGTTCTACGCCCTGTTTTCTGCGGTCAAGGCCGCAGAATCAAGGGCGCAGAATCAGCGGTCTTTTGCAAAGTTTACAAAACGGCACCACTTCACTTTGGCATACTATATATATGCCTCTTTCTTTTCTAGGTCGTTTTGATGAGTCCAAAAATCATATTTTTACTTAGAACAATTTCTTAAGTGAAAAATCTTCAAGAACTCATTTTTATACACTCAAAATCATATACATGGGCATCAAAGATCATCTAAGCATTTTCTAGCATAGTTAGTTTGCTTAGTTGATTGATTTTGAATCATCACATCTCTCTTGGTATGTTCTTCACTAATCTCATCTAATTTTAGTGTTTTTCATATTAAGGCATCTCTTTTATAACTTGTATGTTTTTAGATAATATGCTAAATACAAGATAGAGATTGTTTGTGATGACTTGATTGAGTGTTGTATTGTGATAGCTATCTAGGTTTTTATAATCTATGTTTAGCTAAGCTATTTGACATGTCATTTAGCTATTGATATCTAGGATTGCATTTATTGTTATCTAATCATCCTAGATAAGCATCTAAGGTTGCCTAGCTTTATTTGCTCATTGAATATCATCATATATTCACATAGGTTGTATAATCTCTTCATTGAGAATTTAAGTCTTGTTGGCTAAGGTTGCTTAGGCCACAAGCAAGATGGACTAGAGCCACTAATAAAGGCCCGAGTGGTAGAAGTGGGGGGTTACAGACCGGAGTGTTAGACGAGGTCTACATAGGTTGTAAACTTCATTTCAATTAGTGGATTTCGAGGTTCAAGTGTGGCGCACTAAACAGCCCGTGGTTTTTTCCCAGTGGTTGGGTTTTCCACGTATACATCAAGTGTCATTTATAATTCTGCACCATATTACACTTGTTGTTTTTATTGACTATTAGGGGCTTTTTCGTAATATTGACCTTAAACGAAAATTGGGTGAAAATTAGTTAAAATCTATTCACCCCCCCCCCCCCCCCTCTAGATTGATATTGTATACACACCGTGTGATTTGTTATTACTTTCAATTGGTATCAGAGCGGGTTCCTAGATATACTTAGGTGATCCTTGCTCACTTTTGGTGTGTATTGCATTGTGTGTGATTTCTTGATTCATTCATACATTTTGCATTTTACTCATTTGCATTCATCCAAACACTATGAGTGATATTGGGATGAGCAAAGAGGGAGCGTCGAGTGTGAGGCCACCGTTGCTCACCGGCGTGAATTATGCCTCATGGAAAGGCAAGATGGAGGCATACTTGTGTCAAATCCATGATATGGCATGGATGGCAATTGAGGATGGGTATGCACCTCCTATGATGACTCCCACTGGTGGAGGAGATCAAGTTCTCAAGCCTAAGGCGGATTGGACAAATTGAGAGTTTGAGATTTCGAAGTGGAATAGAAAGGCATGGCACGCCCTTCTATGTGCAGTGGACGAAAATCAGTACAAACTGATTCAAAACACTAGGATAGCCAAGGAGGCATGGGATATCTTAGAAGTTGCACACGAAGGAACCGATGTTGTCAAGGATTCCAAGCTACAAGTCCTTCAAACGCAATTTGAGTTGCTCAAGATGGAGGAGGACGAGTGCTTCAATGACTTTGAAGTCAAGTTGATGGATATTGTCAATCAAAGCTATCAACTAGGTGATCCATACTCGGATAGGAGAGTCAAGCAGAAAATTATGAGGTCTCTCCCCGCTAGGTTTGAATCGAAGGTGACGGCTTTAGAAGAGAACTCTGAATATAGAGATATGAAGCCGAGCGAGGTTATAGGAAGACTCCTCGCCTATGAGTCTAGGATAGGTCCTAGCACTTCACCTCCTAAAAAGCAAAAAGGAATTGCTTTGAAAGCTTCCAAGGTTGAGAAGGAGGAAAAAGATGACTCGGACGAAGACACGGCTTTATTGCTTAGAAGATTCAAGAAGTTTGTCAAGTTCGAGAAGGATGGTTTTGGATCCAAAGGCCAAGGTTTGAAGAAAAAGGCCCCTTTCAAGAGATTTGAGCCTAGGCAAGAGAATAGTGAAAGGAAAGGGATCCAATGCTATGAGTGTGGCGGTATAGGACACATCTCACCCGATTGTGGGAATTTGAAGAACAAGACGGGAAAAGTTATGGCCGCCACATGGAGTGATGACTCCGGAGAGGGAGATAAGTCATCAAGTGATGATGAGCTTACCATCAACTATACGGCTTTTGGAGCCACATATGTAGAAAATGAAGTTGATGGTAAGGAAGTTGTGACAAGTGATCCCAAAGTAGAAAAAGATGAAGAAGTAGCACAAAGAGTTGAAGAAGTAGCTACTCATTGGGATATGTCCATTACTTCATCAAGAGACAAATTTGATGATCTTGATGAAGAAGATAACTCCATTGGTGAGTTGGAGAACATAGAAGATGACTCAAGTGTTGAGAATTTGTTACCTAACTCTACAAAAGGAAATGTAGAGAAAATGGATGTTCATGACTTCATAGTCAAGTGTGAAAGATCTATGATGAAGGATAAACGAAAGATGAAGATTTTAGAAGAAGAAAATCAAGAACTTTCATCACACAATGACCACTTAAGCAAGCAAGTGGAGATGATGGGTCTTAAAGACAATGTTGAGAGCTCTAGGTTAGAAAATGAAAAAGAGATTCAAAGTTTCAAGGAAGAGAATCTTAGGCTTTCAATACTTGTTGACCACTTGAGTAGTGAAGTGGTAAGATCCATGGAGGATGAAGACAAGCTAAAGGATGAACTAGCTTTGTCTAAGAGGAATGAAGAAGGGTTGAAAAGAGAGCTTAGGAATGCTAGAGATTTGATCACTAAGTTGACCTCTAGCACGGAAAAACTCAACCACTTATTGAGTGTTGGAAAAGGCCCTAGTGACAAAAGAGGTCTTGGCTTTGAAGAAGACAAGGAGAGTCTCACTCTTAACAAGACCATATTTGTCAAGAGCTTAGGCAAGCAAGAGGCTTCATCGGTGCAAACTCCTAGGAAGAAGATTGATCTAGGACAATATTCTCATAGTGCACAAGTGAAGGTAGCTTCAAGAAGACAACCTCAAGCTCAAAGAGTTCCTCACGCTAACTTCCCTCAACCTAAGATACACAAAGGGAAGACACCTATCATGCAAGCTCCATTGAACGAGCAACCTTGTCTTGGTTATCAACAAAGAAGGAGAGATCCTATTCAACAACCAAGACAACCACAACGACTTGGGAATGCACCAAAGCATGCACACGGGAATGGTATGATTCCTAACTTTATTCCCACTTGTCATTATTGTGGTATTGATGGTCACATAAGACCAAGTTGCTTTTATTACATTCAAATGTGTAGAGTTAAAAGCATGATAGAAAAGAGAAAGGCTAGAGCTAGAATACATGTTAACATAAAGGAAGAAACTCATTTGCATGATCCTTTAACTTCTAAAGCTCTAGAACCTTTGTCCACTAGGAAGAAATCTATATCACCTAAGTGGATAAGAAAAAATAATGAACCCGCTTGCTATGAGACAAACATGTCTCACATTGGTTCAACCGAGTCCAATGGACTTGGAAGGTCCATAGGACCTCATGACCTTCATTGTTGAAGGGTGGTTATTGACCCCATATGGGGAACTCAAGCAAAGAGAGCTTTTTGTATACTTGATGCATGCAAAATATCTTAAAGATCTTATGCTTCTTTGTTGATTGCTTGAGTAAGCTTGGTTGCACATATGTATATATGTTTTCTATTCAATAAGTGTGAACCTTGCTTTGTTTTCAATCCATGTCATATTTATGTTCAAACATGCATTTTTGGACTAGGAAATTAACATAGGAAGTATGATTTGAATGACCTATAGTTATTTCCATGACATGATGATTCTTAATTGACATGCTTAATGCCATATGAAAAGCATGAAATTCAAATGACATGCTCAAATGAAAAAGCATGAATTGATGATTGCATGTTTCTTAAATGCAAAAGTTGTGTGAAAAAGCTTATGAGACTCAAATTGATTAAAGGATCTTGCATCCGGTCAAAGGATTTTACAATCCAAATGTCTCTCTTTCTTTATTTGTTGAACATGGTTACTATCATACGGATTTCATATCCGGAAAAATCAAATAGGGTGCAAAGTCACTCATGCCATGTTTCGCTTATAAAGTTGGATATAGTGTTT
This sequence comes from Acer campestre, assembly GCA_954870605.1. Lineage (NCBI taxonomy): Eukaryota > Viridiplantae > Streptophyta > Magnoliopsida > Sapindales > Sapindaceae > Acer > Acer campestre. Next base: position 13,516,003 of record OX940807.1, read on the forward strand.
ATAAAATTGAAAATCAATAAATTCTCTATATCCTTGCTTCTCTTATGACATTGGTGAAATTGGTTTGAATTCTTATTAGAAACCTTTGTCAATTGCTTTGCCAAATACCATTGTATTTTGGACTTGAATGCTACATGTCTTGTATGCAAAGCATTTTTGATTCACACATTTTTTTTAATAACCCTCCTTGTTTCTCTCCAATTATTTGAGTAGCATAAGTGACTTACATGAATATGCAAATATCTTGTATGCTTCTACCTCTCTTTGCTAATGAGTGACCTTGTTGGGGACTACTCCTTTGTCTATATCATGACAAAAAGGGGGAGTAGAATGTGGTAAGGGGAGATGCTAAATTGTTGTGACAATTTGTGCATATTGGGGAGATTACCTATTGAGGGGGATTAACCCATTGAGGGGGAGCATTGCATTCACATACATTATACTATGTTGTGCTTAACTTACGTAAATGCAAATGCTTGGTTTATCTCACATGATTAATCTCACATGTTTGTGTATTGGAAAATATAGAAACTTGTTTTCAGGGATTGATTGATCTACAAGAGATTGAAGACTTCAAGATTTTATTTTCTTATATCTCTTTGTAATGTAGAAGATCATTGTAGACCCGTAGTTTCTATTTTGTTGTGAGGAATCAATGTGAGTGGTGGTTTTGTCACGAAATAGCCAAAGGGGGAGATTGTAAGGATTCCCGGTTTTTGATTGGCTTATTTCGTGGACAAACCACATGATGGGGTTTGTTTGTAAGGGTAGCTTAGGTGGTGAAGGATCTAGCCTTAAGGCCCTTTTCAAGACCTCAAGAGAAGAAGCACTCCAAAGGTATATTTAGTAGTGTTTCTTGCAATGAAGAGAAGTAGATGCACACACACACAACACTTGCATAATTCTCATTCTTGAATGTGTTGTGTATTTATTTTGTGTATGCATTATTGCCTATTTCATCTCTCTTCATGCATGTTTATTTGGTTGCATCTTGCTTAGTATTGCATAGCATGGTTAGATTTTAGGATGCTCCATCAGGTGCAATTTGTGCCCTGATCTGCGGTCAAGGCCGCAGAAATGAGGCTGCAGAATAAGGAACAGAATTCATACTCTCTGTTCTCTTTTCTGCGCCCTTGGATTTTGCGTTTAGGGGCCGCAAAACTGTCAGGTGCATTTCTGCGCCCTTGAGTTCTGCGCCCCTGGCCGCAAAATCAACCCGCAAAATCGAGACGCAAAACTGTTAATTACAGTTCTGCGCCCTGTTTTCTGCGGTCAAGGCCGCAGAATCAAGGGCGCAGAATCAGCGGTCTTTTGCAAAGTTTACAAATCGGCACCACTTCACTTTGGCATACTATATATATGCCTCTTTCTTTTCTAGGTCGTTTTGATGAGTCCAAAAATCATATTTTTACTTAGAACAATTTCTTAAGTGAAAAATCTTCAAGAACTCATTTTTATACACTCAAAATCATATACATGGGCATCAAAGATCATCTAAGCATTTTCTAGCATAGTTAGTTTGCTTAGTTGATTGATTTTGAATCATCACATCTCTCTTGGTATGTTCTTCACTAATCTCATCTAATTTTAGTGTTTTTCATATTAAGGCATCTCTTTTATAACTTGTATGTTTTTAGATAATATGCTAAATACAAGATAGAGATTGTTTGTGATGACTTGATTGAGTGTTGTATTGTGATAGCTATCTAGGTTTTTATAATCTATGTTTAGCTAAGCTATTTGACATGTCATTTAGCTATTGATATCTAGGATTGCATTTATTGTTATCTAATCATCCTAGATAAGCATCTAAGGTTGCCTAGCTTTATTTGCTCATTGAATATCATCATATATTCACATAGGTTGTATAATCTCTTCATTGAGAATTTAAGTCTTGTTGGCTAAGGTTGCTTAGGCCACAAGCAAGATGGACTAGAGCCACTAATAAAGGCCCGAGTGGTAGAAGTGGGGGGTTACAGACCGGAGTGTTAGACGAGGTCTACATAGGTTGTAAACTTCATTTCAATTAGTGGATTTCGAGGTTCAAGTGTGGCGCACTAAACAGCCCGTGGTTTTTTCCCAATGGTTGGGTTTTCCACGTATACATCAAGTGTCATTTATAATTCCGCACCATATTACACTTGTTGTTTTTATTGACTATTAGGGGTTTTTTCGTAATATTGACCTTAAACGAAAATTGGGTGAAAATTAGTTAAAATCTATTCACCCCCCCTCTAGATTGATATTGTATACACACCGTGTGATTTGTTATTACTTTCAGTTCTTGTGATAATTTAAGCAGAATTAAAAATAGAAAAAAAATTGTCTGGAGTGTTTTTTGACTGTTATGTTGTTCTCTTGGGGTCTGGGTGTGGGGGTTGTGCGTCCTCTGTTTTCTCCTTTGTTCTAGTTGTTTGGGGTTGTGTGGATGCGTTGTTTTCTGCTTGTTTTTGTTGTTTTGGTGCTGTGTGGGTTAGTGGTGTCAATGTGGGCCGGCCCGGCCCACATGTGCCGGGCCAAATGAGCCCGTTCATGAAAACGGGCTTGGCCTGGCACGGCACATGAATTTGACGGTCCGGGCCGGGCTGGCCCGTTTCCATGCATATGAGGCCCGGCACGTGCTTCTGGCACGTGCCATATGTGCCGGGCCGGCACGTGCCACATATATATATATATTTTTCATTTAGATAATTAGAATATTAGATATATTAATAATTAATTCAATTAATTTAATTGTTTAAATAATTTAAATTATGTTATTTTAATTATAATTTGTCTATTTTATTTATTAAGTGTATTTAAAAAAATAGATAGATTTATTATTAAAATAAATAAAGATAATAAAGATTAAATATTAAAGAAAATAAAAAATACATGAAAATATGAATTATGAAATGAAAAATTATTTATTTATTTCGGATTATCATTATTACATGGTTGCCTACTTGCCTCATTAAAAACCTTTCCAAGAAAAACCCAGTGGGATAAAAACTTGGTAAAGGAAAAAGAGTGCAATCTCTACTCTCTAACTCTGTAGTATACTACTATACTGCATACATAGAGTCGTAACGGGCCCGTCTCTGTTCTGTTGTAGCTATGTCCGAGTTATAATTATAGTGTTGACCTGTCCGTGTCCAGTCATGCATTTGCTCATATGCCTTCTCAAATGACCGGTTCCCCCTGTATCAGAACTGGCAAATAAGAGTTTACAAAACTTACAACGATATTTTGTTGTGACCCCACCGTCTGGGTTTGGTATTTCTTCTTTGTCAAAACACTGCCATATTTTTGAATTTGAAGGAATACCACCGGGCTGACGTGGTGTCTGTGTTACGCCGGAATCAGAAGGTCCCGCTACCGTTTCCGTCGGAAGTTGAGGATGATGATGATCCATTTCCTACAATATAGTAATATACTAAGCATTTAAATTTAATCATAAATTATAAATATAGTAATATACTACTTATTAATATTTAATATATTATTTATTACTAAGCATTTAAATTTAATCATAAATATACTAAGCATTAAAATATTAAAATTTATAACAATTAACAAAGCATAAAAAATTAAAAATATTAATTCATAAATATACTAAGCATAATTGCATAAAGCCATACATATTAAATATACATAAAACATAAGAATTAATATCAAAATTAATAACTAAGCATATATATATATATTATGTATAAATATAAAATTTAAAAACTAAAACATAAAATTAATTAATAACATTTAAAACAAAAACATACCTTTGAGGCTTTGAGCTTTGGTGCCTTGGTGAATGGTGAGTTGGTGCCTTGGTGGAGAGATTAGAGAATAATTGAAAATAATATAGTATTATAAATTTAGAATAGTAGATTAGTTATTTAGTTGATAGTAATACTAGAAGTCTAGAACTAGTGACTAGTGTAGAGAATTGAGATTTAAGAGATTGAGAGATTGAGAGATTGAGAGATTGAGACTATGAGAGATTGAGAGAAAGTGAAAGTGAATGGAAATTGGAATGGGTGGGGGGTATTTATAGAAAAATTTGAAATGGGGTAAAAATATAAAATAGAAGAGATAAGGGGGGAAACTGAAATTTTTAAGTTAATTTGAAAAATCTGACCGTTTGCTGACGTCAGCTGACGTCAGCAACGGTCAAAATTTTTTTAAAAAAATTAATAAAAAAGTGAAAACGGTCGGCCTGGCAGGCCAATCCGGGTCGACCCGGCAGGCCGACCGTTTTCTTTTTTTTACAAAAAAATTATTTTCCTTTTTGAATTTTTTTTTCCAATATTTTAAATTTTTAATTCAAAATTTCAATCAAGTTATCAAGTATTCAAATTCAATATTTCAATTCATCAATTGTTAATTTGTTATTTTATTTGTTAGTTTGTTTCTTTATTACATTATAAATTTATAATATTGTTTAAATTGTTACATTATAAATTTATAATATTGTTTAAATATTTGTAATTGTAATTTGTCTAACTTATTTATTAGTTTAATCGGTTAAAAAAATGTAGAAAATAGAAAGACTTATTATTTTAGATGAAATCAAGCTAAAAGCTTAAAGAAAATAAAAATAGATGAAATCATGAAATTATGAAAATATGAAATGAAGAATTATTTATTTATTTCGGAGTCTTAGTATTACATATTTACATGATTGCCTCATTAAAAACCTTACCAAGAAAAACCCAGTGGGATAAAAACTTGGTAAGGGAAAAAGAGTGCAATCGTATTACAAGTTAATGTACATGTATAACCTAAAAGTCCTAAATTTGGTTACTGCCGGAACTCTCTTCGACATATAAATTACTGAAATTTTGAACAAATTCTTCGTCTACCGTTTCATTTTGCAACCTCTTTCGAGCATGCTCCCAATCCCGAACGCATGCCAATACCTCCACCATCTCTGGAGTCATCGAACTTCTTCTTTCTTCAACAATTCTTCCAGTCGTGCTGAAAACCTGTTCTGAGGAAATAGTGGAAACAGGGATAACCAGTATGTCACGTGCTAGGTGTGATAGGACTGGATATTTATAGATGTAGGTCTTCCACCATACCAACAGTTCAAATCCCTTCTCTCTGTCAAAGCTGTCGTCGTATTGAGTGTCAAGGTAGCTTTTCAGTTCGGCACCGGAGGTTGCACTAGCTCCTGAAGAAGAACTTGATGCGCCTACTTTTTTTCGACGTTTTAGAATGTTCCAACTTGTCTGATTCGGGGTGTGTCTGGTACTTCTAATGGTTGCTGCGCAACGTTGCCATACCTGTGCTCATAAGAACTAAAAACTTCGAACAACTGGGTTCGAATGTCAGTAATCTGTGTAGAATAATAATCTATGCTCAAAATATTACCAAGATAATCTAGCAATGTTTCAAGACCTGATAACTTAACCCTAGGATCTATTATAACACCTAAAGCATAAAGTAAAGGAATTGTAGACCAATATTTTGTAAACTTTTTTTCCATGGAAACAACTGCAGGGCCTAAGATTTCATCTTCCCTATAATTGTTTAATAATTCAGACATTTCCACAACATGATGGATTGCCAGGGAAGATGTGGGGTAATAGACCCCAGAAAGAATTACAGTGGAATCATAAAAAACCTTTAAAAATTCAACAAATACCTTTGCTACATGCCAATCATCTGCGGTGAGTATTGGACTGCCAACTTGAGACATTTTCAAGTTATAAAAACCAAAAATAGGTGTCTCATATTCTAAAGCATTTAAAAGCATTAAGTAAGTAGAGTTCCACCTTACCGGCATATCTGTTAGGAATCTTCGGGGTCGTAGACCGAAGGTTTTACAGTATCTACCAAATTCATTCAATCTTGGAGTAGAACTGGAGATCCAAGCAAGGGCATCTCTGATGCGATCTATACGATCGCTTACTAACTTCAAACCAGATTGTACAACTAAATTTATGATATGACATGCACACCGTTGATGGAAAAAATAACCCCCATGTTGCGGGATATCTTTTTCAAAAAACAATGCAATAGAGCTAGTATTTGCAGATGCATTATCTAATGTGATAGAAATGACGCGATCGGTTATTTCATAAGTTTCTAAAACGGATGTAATGACATTAAAAATATTTAATGCGGTATGTGCATACTCCATAGGACGAAAACCAAGAACTTTTTTTTGTAAATTCCAATCAGAGTCTAAATAATGTCCCGTGACAGTTAAATAGTCCTGTTTGGAATATGCGTTCCAAATATCGGAAGTTAATGCAATAGAGACAGTTAGCTGATGTAATTCAGCCTTCAACTTATCTCGTTGGGTTTGAAAACATTTTATCAAATCGTTCCTAATAGTGTTTCTAGAAACAGATTTAAATTGGGGGTTGTATGCAGTTTGAATAAATTCTTCGTAAAAAACATTATCACCGAAACTAATCGGTTGATCAGTGCATGCAATGTAACGTGCCATGCACTCTCTAGCAACCATGGGGTCGTAACGCCATGTTGAAACGGACCCGTCTAGGTGCCGTTGTAATTGTGTCTGGGTTGTAGTGTCTACCTGTCCGTGTGCAGGCATGCATTTGTCCATATGCCTTCGTAAATGACCAGTCCCTCCCGCAGAAGTGACATAGTGCTTAGGACAAAACTTACATTGAGCTCTGTCCATGACTTGACCGTCTGGCATAGTCTTCTGTACTATATCAAAACACTGCCATACGTTTGATGTGTGCCTTTTAGGTTTGGGGACACGTGATGATGTCGGTGTTGCGCCAGAAGCAGAAGGTCCCGGTGTCGTACCCGCCGGCCCGGAAAGGTCAAAAAAATCGTCCTCCATATTAAGACCGTCCACAAATTGAGGATGATATTCCATTTCCTACAACACAAATATTAACTCATTAGTCATTAAAAACTATTAAACTAAGCATAAGATCATAAAATCATAAATATACTTAATTACTAAGCATACAAATATTAAAATTAATTACTAAGCATTTAAACATAAATATTAAAATCATCAATTTACTACCATAAACATTAAAATTAATTACTAAGCATTTAAACATAAATATTAAAATCATCAATTTACTACCATAAACATTAAAATTAATTACTAAGCATAAAATCATAAATATAATAAGCATACAAACATTGAAATTAATTACTAAGCATTTAAACATAAATATAATAAGCATACAAATTACAAATATTCAAATTAATTACTAACAATTTAATCATAAATATACTAAGCATACAAAGATTCAAATTAATTACTAAGCATTTAATCATAATTATACTAAATTACTAAGCATAAAAAATTAAAAATATTCAAATTAATTAATAAACATAACATCATAAATTTACTAACCATAAAGGCATAAACATTAAAATCAATTACTAAACATAAAATCATCAATTTACTAACTAAAAAAATAATTAAAATATACAAATATTAAAATTAATTACTAGACATAAATTCATAAAATGATAAATTAACTTAAATCAAAGATTCTAAGATTTAATATTAGAATTTATAACAAAGCATACAAATATTAACTCATAAATATACCAAGTTACTAACCATAAAACCCCCATTAATAATTTAATATTAAATACATATAAAAGTATAAAACATAAGAATAAATATCAAAATTAATAACTAAGCATAAATATATTAAGTATAAATATAAAATTTAAAAACTAAAGAAAAAAATTAATTAATAACATTTAAAGGAAAAACATACCTTCAAGCTTTGGTGGAGTGATTAGAGAATAATATTAGTAATATAATATTATAAATTTATAATGGTAGATTATTAGTGTAGAGAATAGAGAGAGAGTGAGAGTAGAGACTAGAGAGAGAGAGAGAGATAGTAAGATTGTACGAATGAAATTATTAGAAAATAGAGATTAGAGAGAATAATGGAGAGTTGGAGACTTGGAGAATGGAGTTATGGAGAGAATGAGAGAATGAGAGATTGAGATTTGAGAGAAAGTGGGGAAATAGGAATGGGTGGGGGTATTTATAGAAAAATTTGAAATGTGGGTAAAAATATAAAATAGAAGAGATGAGGGGTCAAAATGAAATTTTGCAGATTTTTTAAAAATGTGACCGTTTGCTGACGTCAGCAACGGTCAAAATTTTAAAAAAAATAATAAACTACTTCAACTTTCAACGGTAAAATATATATATATATATATATATAACGTTCGGCCTGGTGGGCTTGGCCCGTCGGCCTGTTGGCCCGTTCCGGGCTGGCCCGCCAGGCCGTAAAACTTGGCCCGACCCAGGCCATTCTGTGGGCCGTGCCTGGCCTGGCCCGCTCTACAAGCAGGCCGTGCCAGGAACGGCCCGCCAGTCTGGGCGGGCCGGCCGTGCCGAGCCCTCCAGGCCCGGCACATTTTGACACCACTAGTGTGGGTGCCTTGTTGTTTGCCTGGGGGTTGCGTGTGGCTTCTGCCTATTGCTTTTGCTCGCCCTTGCTGAGCTTGGTGGCTTGTGTGTTGTTGCTTTCTTGTGTTGTTGTGTTCTAATAAAGTTGCCTTTTTCAAAAAAAAAAAAAAAAAAAAAAAAAAAGAATAGCAAAAATCTCATGAAATTACTAATTGGGGTTGACATTTTGAGAAGAAAGATTGTTAAGGACCTATGGTTAGTAAGGAAAAGGAGTAGATTGAAGGATTTGTTTATCAGGTTCAGAGTTCAGACCCTAGTGATTTTAGTAAAATAAAGCACCAATTAACCTCTCAGATTTCCAGTAACTTTATTTATTTTTTCTTTATTGTCTGTACATTAGATCCAAGGGAAGATGATCAATGAAGAAGGGTAAAGCCCTGAAAAGATCTTTCAAGACAGATAATAAAGCATTGAACCATTTGGAGGACACTGAAGAGGAGTTAGAGAAACGTGAAAAGATACTCCAGCTAAGAGTCTAAGGCAAACCCATTTTGAAGTTGGTAATTCTACTACTACTTTAGTAAATTTTTGTTGTTTTATTTTTCCAGATACTTGATACCCTTTTTAAGATAATGATGACTATGTTTATATATGTGTGTAATTTTATAGATTGTGCTATTGCTATTGTTTTTGCTTGGTTGCTTATCTGCAGTTTTTAGTTTTAGCTTCTTAATTTGGTTTCTTGTTTATTTTTAACTTTCAATTGTATGTTTCATAGAAGCAAGAAAACTGGGTGCAACATTGTTGAGAATTTATAGTTGGTTGAATTGTATAAATACAGTTACCCGTCTTGTGCATTACATAATAAGTTTTTATTAACATGACTTGGCTTTTAGGTGACATAAAAATCAATTCTGGTTAGTTATATGGAAGTTTAATCCCCTGTTTTTCAATCAAAGGTGCACTACGTTATTGTTTTCTTTTTTCTGTGACTTGATTACTTGATAATATAATAGCCTTGTATTTGCTTGGAATTTTTTCCCTAGGAGATTATAAACCTGAAAAAACAATTATTTTAGATGATGTACCAAAATGGATCTGCTGAGTATTTGTAGAATCTGAGTCTGAATGGAAGCACTGACCCAGAAAGCTTCAAGGCTTGTGTTCCTCTTGTTACACACAAGGACCTGGCGCCTTACATTCAGAGAATTGCCAACAGTGACACTTCACCTATTCTCACTGGAAAGGCCATAACTACCATATCATTGAGGTACCTCTTGTGTTTTGTGAGTTGGATTCAAATATTTAAGGTTTATAGCTAAATTGTCAAAAATTTTATTTTTTATTTGAAATCTAGAGAATGGAGCCAGAGAAAAAAAGGATAATCTATGGAGGGTGGCGAAGGAAGAGATAGTAGAAGCGAAGACTAGTTTCGAAGGGTTGGCTATAGCTGTCAGATTGGGGCAACTTACTTTGTGTATAGAAGTTTTATATTTTGTTGTTGCATAGCTTTTGCGGTATAAAATTTGTTCATATTCCTAGAGCTTGTAACAGTGTAGCACATCTGCAGCTAGATTTGTAGTTGGTCTGGTTAGTTGGCCAATAAGGATTTTTCTTCTTGTAATTTTAATGTTGTTTAATGAAAGAAGAATGCCACAATTCACAGAAATGTCCGTTGGCATCGGAAGTTGGTTGTACAACTTAGGTATTAGCAATGATGATTTAATTCTTATATGTATTTCTTATTGTAGACTTTATTCAGTTAGATTCCAGTATTGAATGAATTTATTTCGAAGACCAAATTCCAGTATTTAATGAATTTATTTCAGTGATCAAATGTCAGTATTGAATGAAGACCAAATAACAGTATTGAATTCATGTATTTTTTTTTTTTTTTATCAAATTCCAGTAGTTTTACATGCCAGGAGCTTAAAAACTTATATGCCAGCGTTTTTTGAAGTCACATGCCAGTGTATCTCGAAGTTACATGTTAGTGTATTTTTAATGATTTATCTATTTGAATGACTGAGTTGCAAAACTAAACATTCCAGTATTGTTACATGCCAGGACCTTCACAAGTTACATGCCAGTGTATTTCGAAGTTACATGCCCATATATTCTTGTTTCCCCACTTAAAAGACATCCACTTAAATGATCAAATTCCAGTATTGTTACATGGCAGCACTTGTTAATAAGTTTTTAATGATGTATCTATTTGAATGACTGAGTTGCAAAACTAAACATTCCAGCATTGTTACATGTCAGGACCTTCACAAGTTACATGCCAGTGTATTTTGAAGTTACATGCCAGTGTATTTTGAAGTTACATGCTTGGATATTCTTGTTTCCCCACTTGAAAAACACTCACTTAAATTATTTTACAGATCCATGAAAACAATATGATCAACAATAAGACCAACCTCCCAACTCAAATTAAAATGATAATAGAAGGCATACTCTATATTCAAATCTGAAACAAATTTTCATTCAAAGAAACACATTACAATTACATCAACAACAAACATGATCATATCATCCTCCAACCATACAGTGTCTTCAATTAAGATATAGTCACTAAATCAATCGAATTCATCGCATACTTTGCCATTGTGGTTAATATTTGATTTTAAGGTCATATCGAGTTGTCTCATATGCTGTATCAGCTCGGGCACCGCATCAGTAAGCATTCGATTTATGTTTTGCATCCAAATTGGTCTCTTACCGATGTACCAAGCTGTAAAGATCAGTCCAAGGCACGTGGGATCGGTAGTTCTAGACTCGGAGATTACTCTCAACAATCAACAAAACAGAAATGTCAATTGAACACCTCATTCATTCAATCACCACTAAGAATACAGCTTCTTCGTTGTCTTCATCAAAATTCAAAAAAACCAAACTTCAAATCATCTAATGAATTGAAACAATAAGATTTGCATTCAAAAATAAAAATTTTATGAGCTTCACTGGATTATATCAAATCAAATCAAATCAAATCAAGAATGAGTCTTCAAAACCATGTCAAACATTAACATGTCAACAGCAGCAAGCAACAGACATATATGAGCTTCACTGGATCAGAGATCTCTTCAACATTGATCAGTTAAAACAATCAATCTCAAAATCCACAACAAACCCAAATCAGCAAAAGCTCTAAAGATTCAAAATTGACAACAACAACAAAAAAAGTACCGTTCTTGACTAGCAGTGTCCCAAATTTGAGCCTTGATAGTTTTGTGATCCATGTTAACAGTTTTTGTCTAAAACTCAACGCCGATCGTGACCTTGGAATCTATAGCAAAACAGAGCACCGAAGCAGAACACCCCAAAACCAAACCTGAGAGGAGTGGCTTCAACGACAGGGAGAGGAGTGGCGAGGCGACGGTGAACGGCAGCGATGGAGGTGCGAGGCGACGGCGACCGGCAGCTTTCTCTCTCTGCAGTGACGGCGAAGAAGTGCGACTCGACGGCGAGCTGCAGCCATGGCAACCGGCAGCGACGGACGGCGATCTCTCTCTCCCTCTTCCCTTCTCTCTCTTTTCAATTTTCTACTTTTGCTCGTTCTTGACTTCTTTCTTTCACTGATGGGTGGGTTCTAACTATTATTTTACTATTGTTTTACTGATGGGTGGGTTCCACCTGACATTTTTTTTTCTTTTTCAAATTTCAAAATTAAGGGTATTTCTGTCCAAAAGTGGTAAAAAATGACGAAAACAATAAAAAATAAACTTGTGGTTAAAAACAATAAGTCCATAAATTTTTTGGCTCTTTTTGAATTCACCCTATATATATATATATATATAGGACTAGGAAAATTGAGATATAGCAGTTTACTACTTAAGTAACTAAATAATTACAATAGTCACTATAATTCAAGTCGTGTTTCTTCTCTTCAAACCCTATAATAGTTGAATTGTTTTGAATTGTTTTCCCTTCAAATTGTATTACTATCGTAGATAAGAGAAAAATAAAATTGATATACAATAAATCAGAATCTGTGTAAACTAGACTAGCCTTTTGCTTCGCACTTTTGATTTTCCATGGAGGAGATTATCTCATCTCCTCCATGTTCAGGAGGGAACCGGTAAGGTCATAGACTCTTAGATTTTTTTTGTTTTTTAATTTTTAATTAATAAAAAATTTAGGGCTGCTGTGACGGGATTTGATTGGACCACTTACTTTTTTTTTTTTCTTTATTTATTTAATAATACTCAACAAGAAGATTAAAAGTATGTTTAGTATGGTTTTTCAAATTGAGCTTTTAGAGTATATCTTTTTAGAGTTGAGCTTCTAAAAAAAAGCCATATATTGTTTGGTATTCAATTACAAAAGTGCTTTTCAGTAACTGGATTATTTGACAGTATATTTCTAAAAGTGCTTTTGGTTGTGATAAATTACAAATAAAGACATAAACAATGGATTTGTAAATTATGACTGTAAGAAAATAAAAAAGATTACCGAATCAACTGGTACAAGCCAAAAAATAATCAAAGGTATTATATAAATAGACAATTACATATACACAAGTACATAACAAAATCACAAATACTTGAGTTAAAAAAATAATCACAAATAAATAAAAAACACATCAATGCCCATCAATAATCACAATACGAGTACTTGAATTGAAAAAACAATCACAGATACACGAGTTAGAAAAAATCATAAGTAAATAACAAACACATCAATATTCTTCAAATACATAACAAAATCACAACTACTTACGTTTAAAAAATAATCACAGATACATGAAGTTTTTTTTATAAAAAAAAAAAAAAAAAAAAAATCACAGCTACATGAGTTTAAAAAATAATCACATATGCATGAGTTTTTTTTTTTAAAAATAAATCACAGATAGATGAGTTTTATTTTTTTATTAAAAAATCATAGGCTTATGAATTAAAAATCACAAATTTATGAGTTTTATTTTTTTATATAAAAAAAATCATAGTTAAGTAAGTTTTTAAAAAATATATATCATAGATGTAGGAGTTTTACCAAAAAAAAATAAATAAATAAATAAAAATAAAAATAAAAATAAAAAATCATAGACACTTGAGTTTTTATTTATTTATTAATTTTTTTTAAATCTATCATAGATACAGGAGTTAAAAAAAAAAAAAAATCTGTTAAAATAAAAATATCATATGTACATGAGTTTAAAAAATCACAAATATATGAGTTTTAAAAAATAAAAATCACAAATACATGAGTTTTAAAAAACAAAAATTACAGACACATGAGTTTTGTTTTGTTTTGTTTTTTAAATAAAACAAATCACAGGTAAATAAGTTTTAAGAAAATCACAATAAAAATATATATCACAGATACAAAAGTACGGATATATTTTTAAAAATCCTAGATAGATGAGTTTTTTTAAAAAAAAAAAAAATCAACCAAACATATATATATATATATATATAACTTCATAACAATAAACAGCAAACATACATATATATTATTGTTTATGATTATCAAAAAAAAAAAAAAAAAAGTGTAGATTTAAACTTACAGGTGATAGATAAAAACTTGCCGTTTGAATGTCAATGAAGATGAGGAGACATAAATGATGTTAGATAAGTATTCAAATATAATAGGGTTGCGTAATAGAAGGGGTATCTGATAGAATATTTAAAATTCAAATAGGGTAGTATTGACAATTCAATTATATTAAAAAGCTCAAAAAGAGCTTCTTGGGCAATAGACACAAAATGACTTTTTTAGATTAAAAAAGCTATTTTTGAAATTTGCCAAAAGAAAAAAAAAAAAAAAAAAAAACTTAAAACAGCTTCTGACATTAAAAAAATGCTTTTGACCTCTACAAAAGTCATATCAAACATACAGTAAATTGCTCTTTGACTTTTAATAATTAACAGGTAATTAATAATTAGTCAACCATTCAAAGGGTAGTTAAGCTAGGGGTCTTTGTTTTTTACATTTAAAACTTAATGGGTCTGAATTGTTTTTTCCACTTAAAACTTAGTAGGTTTGAATTGAACTCATTAAGTTGTTTTGTTTATTTTTTTAAATGGTCAAACAACTTTAAAATATCAAAAAACAACTTAAAAAATAAAGTAAGAAATCTTGACTTTTAACTTAATTACAAATCACTGTATTACAATTAAAATATTATCTTCCAAGTCTATCCTCCCAAAGAAGATATATTTCCAAATTTATCAAAATTTGATATGGTGTATAATTATTTATTTTAATATATTTCTTATTTTAAATGGCTTTTAGAAGAAGAAAAAAAAAACTATAATCAATTCTCACAGAGACCGGTGCATATAATTCAAGAACATATTTCAAAAAAAATAATAATAATTTTTTTTTTAATTTGCTTTCCGGTGAAATGATCTAAGAAATCAAAAAAACAAAAATGATTCCCTCAATTATATACATTGGAAACGTGGACAACATACAAAATAACTTGAAACTTTTTTTGACAATAAATTGAACTTGAACTTTGTTTGCAGAACATGCAAAATCTTATAAAGAAATGAAACATGTTAAATTACTTCTTTTAATTAGTATGGGTATAAATGTAAAATTACTTATCTTTAGACAATTTTATTTTTAAAAAACAAACACGTTATCATTACATTCATATATGAGGAAAAAAAAAATGTCATTTAGATTCAGATTTCAGTCCCTATTTAGTCTTCAAAAAAATACTCTACTCCAATATTAACTCGGGACCAGATATTCTTTTGAAAGCTTTCATCATTGGTAGCATTCGAGCCGCTGACTTGAGAGTCATTTGCTCAAGCCTTAAGCTCGTCCATCTACTAGTTGAGTTACGCCCCTAACTCTACTCCAGTATAATTTCAAGTATACTTGTGATTTTTTTCAATTAATAAAATATTGTTTATGTTTTGTGGGTTTATGATTTTTTTTTTTTTAAAATCTTGTGAGTTCATGAATTTTATTTATAAAAAAATAAACTAGACAATGATACCATGGCGGGTGGCAGGGAGCCCTGTACCGTCTTATTTACAGTCCTAAAGTTTTCCTCACAAAGCGGCACTCCAAGGCCTAAACAGGGTACTCACAGAGTGATTGACCATAGACGGACAGGGACCTTAAGCCAAAGAATCAATATTCATTTTCTGATATGCAGGATCCTCAACTAGAGGCAAGCACAGAGCATACTTAGATAATTACAGACTGATGTTCATCATTCAGAGAAATATTGAAGAAGAAGATGAGAAAATTTAGAAAGCCATGAGAGTAGAGAGTAATACAAAGCTTTATTTATTTTATGATCTGATGATCGATTTATTTTTTACAAGAGTGGCACCCCTTTTTATAGGAGGAGTGGGGAGGAAACATCTAGAATATTATACAGAAACAGACCATTCATGAGGTCTAATAGGATAAAGATAAGGGCAACAATCATAGAGTCTACCGGGACAAGTGGCAGTGAAATTACAAACACGATAAGAAAACAAGGATTATTTTACAATATAATAAAGCTTAAAGTAAAAAGCATAAAGTAAAGTACACATTATTATTTTACTTTATCACGTTGTGAACTTGTTTTCTAAAAGAGTCACGGGCAAGATAGGTTGCAATTATTGTGGTCTTCATCATCTGAATTGGTGGCACCACAAATCCAACAAGGCACTGTATCAAGATCCATAGGATCCTGTGAGTCCTGGAAGTATGAATCTTGTAATGGATCCCAACTTTGTGAGGAGTCTCTGGGTACTCCTGAGAGGATGAAATATTCATCTGTAAGGACACCATTGGTATTGCAAAGAAAGTTCAGCAGGGGTATATGGAGGTTATTGGAATACGTCTGTGAATAATCAAAAGTTGTGTGCCATTCATAACTCATGTTAGATGTCCAAAGAAGCTGTAAGATCCTTTATTTGTATTGGCTTGATTCCATTGCAAAACTCTCTATATTTGTATTAGTAGTTGCTTAAGTGTTTCTTGGAAGAAAAGAGCCTAAAAGGTGAAGAAGCAACATCTTGTGCAAATATCGTCTTCAAGGGGAACATCGCATTCTTGGATGCTAAGGTATCAAGATTCTTCTTCCTCTTGCAAGGCGTAAGCGCACACACACACACACACAATTCATACATGTGTGTCCCTGCATCGTAGTTCAAACATTTGGTATAACACTTTCACACACATTTAGCATGCACATGCATTTATCTCATTGTTAACAATCTTGTAGAATTGCATGTTTTCTCACTATCGCTTAGATATGGCATGCTTGTGTTGTATAGTGTTTATTTGTTTGTGTTTATTGTGTTTTGGACTTGAACATGATCTTATTTGATTCCTTATTGAGTTCCGGTCATTTTGGTTACTCATTCGTTAAGTTTCGAGTCCATACGACGTAGTTATGCTACTTTGCATTCTCATTCGTTGAGTTGTGTTCGTCGTCCTTTTCCGAGATGAATTCTCAACTATTTGTCAAAGTTTCATAGTCATTGTCATGCGTGAGGGAGTCACGGTTCGTAATCTGAAAACAGATTCGAATTCGGAGTTCGGATGACCGAATACGGTCGAAGAATGTGCGAGGTGCGCGAGAGGAGCAAGCTGGCCAAAGGCCACCACGTGTGCCACACGGCCCAGCCAGCTCTCTGGCCACGTGTGGCACACGCTGACCACACGTGGGCATGACTGAAATGCCTATTTTATTGGACAAAATTGCCCCTCTTCCCTTTCCTTTAAATGGCCTCTCTTCCCTCCATTTTCCATGAACTTGAACATCATCAAATCTGATTTTCTACAGAAATGTTCAACATTTTCATTTTCTTATTTTGATCATAACTCTCTCATACGAACTCGAAATTGAGTGATTCAAAAACCAAAATTGTTGGTCTTGAAGAGAGCTACAAACCCCAAGAATTTTCAGAGTCATTTGAATTCGTGATTGGTCGCAGCATGCTGTTCTTCAGTCCGAGTTTCATTGTTGTATGTTAAACTTCTTCTTCTCACTTCATCTTGTGATCTGCACTTTAATCTTTCAATTTGATAGATGATTTGTGTTTAGAATGATGTTAGAACATATTCTATGGGTGGTTGATCATTTGGTAATTGAGTTTTAGCTTTGTGATTTTACTTGAACATATATTTGCTAAACTTGATTAATCTTGAAATTGATTCTAGAAATGATATATGTGATATGCTTTATGACATTTTCTAGGTTTAATTTCATGATCTAAGAACTAGGTTTTTAGTGTGATATATTGAATATTCATACCTTGTTCTTATTGATATACATGCTTTGATTTCTAGGTATTTTTGTGATTGATTGTTGAAAGCATATCCTAGAATGTATGTAAGCATGTTCATAGAGCTTGATTGATTATCTAGCTTTATTTGTTTGTAAGTGATTCATCTTCTTCTTACTTTCATTATTGATCATCTCTTTAATTGTCTTATTTGATTGATGAAAAGTAATATGAATGATGTTAATTCACATGCTTAGGTTTCTAGATACATTTTGTGATTGAGTTGTGATAGATTTATTCTAGATTCTCTAATTGCATGTTCATGGAGTGTGTTTGATCAACTTGCTCTATTTGTTTGTGATTGCATCATATTGCTTGTGTGCACTTCACTTAGATCATTGCCTTGTGAAAGGTTGAAGTCTCTTGCAAAGTGAGTGAAGCTTTGTCTTGAGCAAGAAGACTTGGCTAGGAAAGGATTCCGAATAGCCAAGCAAGAAGTCTTAGTTAGGATCAAGAGGATCCGGATAACTAAGCAAAAGTCTTAGCAAGGAGTTGCGTACTCCGGATGGTTGAGCTAGGGTAGCTTAACTAGGATCCTAGTGATCTAGATTGCTAAGCAAGGAAATCTTCCTAGAGGCTTTTTAGTCTTGGATAGGAAGTTGCTCTCTAGAGGTGTAGGACACATCTTGGATAGAGAGTAGGCTTTGTGAATCACTAGCCCGAGGGTTGATTAGGTTTTGATAGCTTGAAGTGGATATCATAGTGTTGATAGCTTTGAGTGTGTAAGGCCTTTTCGTATAGTGGATTTGCTTTGCCGGTGGTTGTGGATTCAACCCGTGGATGTTTCCTCTTTGAGGTTTTACCACGTAAAAATATTGTGTCTCATTTTCGCTTTATATTTCCTTATCTTCCATATGTTCACTTGTATTGATTCTATTGTATATTGATGCTTACATGAATTGATTCATATTATACAATTGTTATATCATTTCAAGTATTCATTTCATTCTTATATTCCGCATTTTTGAATATTGGAAGAATTTGGGACTATACCTATTCACCCCCCCTCTAGGTATAAAACACTATCACTTTAAAGGGAATTTCAGAAGCCTTTTATGAGGTTTATAGTGATAGGACCTGTGAAGTATCCAGATGCAAGAAACAGAGGAAGCTATTTCCTAGTCAAGCTTCCATAGATTATATTGTCCCATGAGTTTGGTGAGTTCATCTTTCCAATGAGACAAGGAATTGAACCATTGAAGGAATGCCCACATGAGGAAGTGTTATTGAGTCAGATCATGGAGATGACCATATAAGGCTTTAAGAGGGAAAACAATAGCATGATGATGGAGAACATACATACACCATAAAAACCATAAAACTTGGGGAGTTAAATAATCAAACGGGGGCATCAGAAAGGGGTCAAGGAAAAGTTTTATTTGGTTGATGAGATTATGACGACATCCTTGACTCTGGAGTTGTGACAGATAGACAAGAAGACGGGACTTTACAAAATCTTGGATTTGATCAGGTGTGGGTTGTTGATTTGGGCGAAGAGATTGCATTAGCTCTAGTGGAAAGGTCAAGTTGGTAAGAGTTGTGAGACACGGTGAGGGAGTTGATGAGGAGGAGGCTGAGGTAGCCATGAGGACCAATGGAAATCGCCTTAGTGATGTAATGAGATGGGCTGGTTGAGGCCTAGAAAGCATGTCTGCAATTATATTATGTTGGTCTTTCACATGTTTAATAGTGAAATCATATCTGGAGAACCAGTCTTTGCGTCTCAACAGTTGTGGATTAAGAGGAATCTTATTGCGGAACTCGAGGATATTTGAAAAAGATGAGTTGTCTATTTCCACAATAAAGTTTCTTGTCTTGAGGTGGAAATCAAACTTTTGGATTCCATTTTTAACTGGGAGAATCTCTTTATAGATAGTGTGATAATGCTATTGGACAGGTTTGAACTGACCGCTGGCGTGACCACAATATCTCTTTTGACCATCCTTTTCTTCGATAAGGACGGCACCCCAAAAAGTATCACTGGCATCAATTTGGAGGATGATCTGGCCAGAGGATGGAATAGAAAGAGCCGGGGGAGACAGTGCAATTTTCTTAAGTTGGATTATTGCATCAGTGTGCAGAGCATTCCAAGAAGGAGGGTTCTTCTTTAAATGAATATAAAGGACTGAATTGTAATGGCTGACTCGTGGGATAAAATCTCTGATGAAATTAACAATCTCAAGGAACTGTTGAATTTGTTTGTGTGTGAGGTTTGAGTCAGGAAAATCAAGGAGTTATGAAGCCAGGTGTGGTCTAGGACGGTATTGAACATTTGAAATATATATGCCGAGGAATTCTATCTCTTTTCGGCTAATCAGACTTTTCTTTTCAGATAGCATAATACCATACTGATTTAATAAATTATGGAAGTGATGAAGGAGTTGGGTGTGTGAATTCTTATCTGCAGAGAATAAAAGAATATCGTCAATGTAAAGCAAGGCTGAATGTAGAATAGGATGGAAAATCCTGGTGATAACCTTTTGGAATAGAGAAATGGCTGTTTTTAGACCGAACGGGAGGATGGTCCATTGGTACTAGGCATTAGGAAGACGGAAAGTTATTTTATATCTATCACTAAGATGGATACCAATTTACCAAAAAGCTCTTTTGAGGTCGAATTTGGAGAAAATGTTGGCACCTGGGAGTTGTGAAAACAGCATGTTGGTTCGAGGAACAGGGAATTTGTCACTTTGGAGAAAGAGATTGAGAGGCTTATAGTCAATGACCAATCTTTTCTTGCCTCTTAGTTGTTCGAAACGTTTTTCAACATAGAATGCTTGACATGCCCAAGGTGAAGAAATGTGTTCAAGGAGACCTTGCTGGAGCAAGATATCACATTCTTCATTTGCTAATCTGAGGTCAAAAGATGACATGCCAGAGTGTGTGGCTTTTATAGGGTTAACATCTTCATTGAGCTTGAAAGGTAGTTTGACAAAGAAGTCTGGGTTTTTCCACAATGGGTTTGGGTGGAGGAAGTCATAATGACTATTGGAGCAAAACTGTAGCAGCTTTCTTTGAATTTGCTCAAATGAAGGTTGGATTTCAGACAAAGGGCAAATTTTTGGAATACTTGAGAATGCTTTAAATTCCCTTCTGAATCTGATTTCCGTAGGGAGAAGACAGAGGGATTTACACTGGCAATAGACATCCCATCCAATAAGGATATCTTTGTCAGGTAATGGTGTTCCGATAACATGGACCCAAATGGTATAAGACGGGAAAATCTTAATACCAATCTTGTTTCTAGAAATTAGATTAGTAGTAAATATTTTTCCATCAGCTGCTTTGAAATAGCGGGTAAAGGGCTTCCATGCATCAGGAGGAAGGATCTTAGGATTCATCATAGTGTTATGAGATCCTGTGTCGAAGTAGGCAATTGCATCAAATGGTTTGGAATATTTGTCAGGAAGGATATGGATTGAGGCTTGAGGTCCTGCCTAAGAAATAACTTGTGAAGCCTGCTAGGATTCATGGATTGAGTCAGCGCCTGAGGAGGCAGAGTATTCAAAATCCGTAGTTACTTCTGTATCCTGAAGCACAAAACTTGTGCTGTGATCAACACATTCTTGTTCAGAGAAGATGGATTCTACGTCAGCATCAGTTGGAATGTCGTCGGCCAGTTGTTCAATCTGGTGAACCAATTTGGCTGACTTTGCTTTTTTGTTGGGGCATTTCTTCGCATAATGACCTTTCTGTCCACAGATGAAACATCTCTGAGAATTGTTCCATGCACGCTTGGACTTCTTCTTAAAGTATTTGAACCTTTTGTTTTTCTTGTGCTTGGACTTGAAGTTGTGAAAATGGTGTTTCTTTTTGGTCTTGCAGGTGCATGTGTCTTTAGATTTGCACTTGATTTGTAGAGAAGGTTGCTTACAACTATATTCATATCTTCGTCCTTCTCTTAACATCTTGGAGAAAACATTTTGCGTAGCACAAAGTTTTTCTAATACACTCAAAGAGTACATGTGGATTTTACTAAGAGTTGTATCATTGAGGGTTCTGCCAGAAACATCAATTTTTCTCTGTAATTTATCGTGAAGTTCTTCTGGGAGGGAATTCATATATACTTGCTTGAGACCTAGTCATTGATTCCACCAAGGATGTGGAATCTTCTTGACATCTACTTGTAATGGAACATGATGTCTTTTTTCCGAAGAGAGCAACAGCGCATATCAAAGAACTTTTGTCTGGCTTGTTTGTAGAAATGGTTGGGATCGCCAAGAAATTCTCTGAATATGTAACCCATAGCCTGAGAGGGATGAGGTGATTTAACAAATTGTAGTTGTCTGTATTAACTGAGAGCTTGGTACCAGTCTCTGAGAGAACCCGTGAAGCGGGAAACAAATTCTTTAAGAATAGCTTCCAGATTCTATTCAGATTTGGCCATTTGTAAATCAAGCCATGTACTCATTTCAGAAATCATTTTTCTCCAAGAGTCTGGAGAAGAGTTTTCAAGGTTGAACCAAGGACCATTAGTAGGTCTAGAACTATGTGGTTGACCAGGGACATTTTCTTGTGGTTCTTTCACGTATGGAGTAGGTCTAGTGGAGGCATCATCAGGAGAATCGTAAGTTTGAGCAGATGGCTAAGGGTCAATTCTTGAAGCCATGAAGACTTGGGTTAGATCTGTGAGATTAGGATCTGGAACAGAAATGTTAGGAATAGTATTCCAGGAAGACTGGGAGGAGTTTATTAAGGTAGAGTCTCAGGTCGGAAGATGGGATAGAATGTCGGGAAGTGTACAACGCTGGCCTGTATTGGGCTGAAGCTGGGTCTGATGCAGGTTGCTTGTCCTTTATGGACTGGAAAGATCTTTTTGTTGGTTTTTTGGGAGGAGAGAGCAGAGGATATTTTCGAAAAAGTTCTCCAGTAGACTTAAAATACTGAGAATCATCTGGTGCTTTGGAGGAGAAAGAGTAGGGAGGTGATGGAGGAAACATCAATGTTTGAGTGTATGGTTTTGGCATATAAGGGGGTGGAGCAGAGTGGAAATGATCTATGTTCAATTGTTCTAGTTGTTCTCTAAGTCGTTTGATCTTTCTTTCTTTTTTATCAAAATCAGGGCCGAAGTATCCATGATTAATATATCTGTGAAGATCGGCATCTAATTTGGAGATCTTAGATTGAAAATCAGTAAGTAAGTCTCTAAAAATAGCATCCATTTTTTGGAGGCTATGGTCATGTTGAGAAACATGATGGGAGACTCGATCAATCTTCTGATCAATAGAGTTAAGAACTCTATTTTGGATTCTGGCATTATGGGTTTGCCAGTTGAGAACTTGCTTAGCCTGAGAAGGATGTTTTAGAGATCCATCAGGTAGAACTTTAGTGGATTGAATAAAAGGTCGAGAAAATCTGTTCTTTTCTGGGTTGGAAGATGGTTCCAAAGGAGGAAAATCTTGATCATAATTGGAGTCATATAACATGGAATGGGTTGAGGTAAAGTTGGGATCAGTGGTTCCGGTTCTGGTTCAGAAGGCAAAAGACCTTCAGATCTTAAGATCTGTAAAGCTCTGTCATAAATAGGTAATGGTTTGTTTTTGATTGGTTTCAAACCTGCCCAGGGGCTATCTGGGTCATCAGGTCAGTGGTGTTTTCTTTTTTCTTTACAAGGGTTTCGATATTCTTTCAGACAAAATCTACATATACAGTCAGAATCACACATATTGGGATCAACATCCCATATGAAATGACCATTGATTTTATCTGTATAGATCGCAGATCCATCAGCTTCAAAGTTGTGGATGAGGATATCTTCTTCTGTGGTAACTGGTCTGATCATAAGAGTTTGGAAGATGGGAGGAGTACTGGAACTGGAGGAGACTTCTGAATCTACAAATGGTTTGTAGACAGTTTTGATAGAACCATCTGGTTTTCTGGTATACTCCGTATCTGTAGCAACTACTGGAGTAATATTCTCGAAAGCTTTCTCATAATTGGTTATCCACTCAAGTGGCATAATCTCCTTAAGCTTGTCCTTCGGCAGTTGTTTGGGGATCTGGATTATGGTAGGAACTTCATCTTCTCGTTCTGCTTTAATGAAGATGGTATCACCAGAGTGTCCTGGAATTGGGAGATCCAAAGCATGATCTTGTAGGCGATAAGCTATCTGGTGGTGGAGAGTGGCCATGTATGAGTTGGGCACCATGTCAGCTCCTAAAATCTGAAGCTGTATTTTAGGACAATTGTGGAGATTGGCATTCTTTAAAGGAATATTGAAATTGGGGTAGTATGTGAGTGATATACTACTAGCATGAAGCGTTGATAGACAAGTACCAATAACTATATGCTCATATTGCTTATAAATGGTATTAAGCAGAGCAACTCTTGCAGTAACTGGTATTCTTTTCCTTCCACGTAAGGTAAGGATAATATAGGCTGCACCAAAGTGTAGGTGCGAATAGCCTTCTTTGATCCATTGGTCAATCAATGGTTGACCAATCTCAAGATCAACATATTGCTCAGCAGGTGAAGCAGGGATGAGGCAATTGTCAAGAGCTGTTGACTGGATGTATTCCTTGACTGGAGGAGACCTATGTCGGACAAGATGAGTAACATGTCTGGCAAGGGATTTATTTCTTTTAAAGATGGTGTAAGGGTTTAACAGAGGAAGTGAAGTTTCATTGATCTGAGCAAAATCAAGGATATGAGTATATTCTATAAGGTTTTGTATTTTTGCTGATTGGGTTCTTCTAATAGTGGGAGGATAAGGAATAGAAGAAGAGAGACGAACAAGGGGCAACGATGTAGGAGGAGAATTGTTTTCCATGTGTTTTTAATTTATTCTTTTCAATATATTCTCTATTAAATGAAACAATAGTCTAACTCTTTGCCTAGACTCTAGGTAAGAGGCTCTGATCATGTCCGTCTATGGTCAGTCACTCTGTGAGTACCCTATTTAGGCCTTAGAATGCCGCTTTGTGGGGAAAACTTTAGGACTGTAAATAAGACGGTGCAAGGCTCCCTGCCACCCGCCATGGTATCAGAGCCTCTAACCTAGAGTCCAGGCAAAGAGTTAGATTGTCGTTTCATTTAATAGAGAATATATTGAAGAGAAGAAATTAAAAACACATGGAAAACATTCTCCTCATAAATCGTTGCCCCTTGTTCGTCTCTCTTATTCTATTTCTCATCCTCCCACTATTAGAAGAACCCAATCAGCAAAAACACAAAACCTTGTAGAATATACTCATATCCCTAATTCTGCTCAGATCAATGAAACTTCCCTTCCTCTGTTAAAACCTTACACCATCTTTAAAAGAAATAAATCCCTTGCCAGACATGTTACTCATCTTGTTCGACACAGGTCTCCTCCAGTCAAAGAATACATCCAGTCAACAGCTCTTGATAATTGCCTCATTCCAGCTTCACCTGTTGAGCAATATGTTGATCTTGAGATTGGTCAACCATTGATTGACCAATGGATCAAAGAAGGCTATTCGCACCTACACTTTGGTGCAGTCCGTATTATCCTTACCTTACATAGAAGGAAAAGAATACAAGTTACTGCAAGAGTTGCTCTGCTTAATACCATTTAAAAGCAATATGAGCATGCAGTTATTGGTACTTGTCTATAGACGCTTCATGCTAGTAGTATATCACTCACATACTACCTCAATTTCAATATTCCTTTAATGGATGACAATCTCCACAATTGTCTCAAAATACAGATTCAGATTTTAGGAGCTGACATAGTGCCCAACTCATACATGGCCACTCTCCACCACCAGATAGCTTATCGCCTACAAGATCATGCTTTGGATCTCCCAATTCCAGGACACTCTGGTGATACCATCTTCATTAAAGCAGAACGAGAAGATGAAGTTCCTACCATAATCCAGATCCCCAAACAACTGCCAAAGGACAAGCTTAAGGAGATTATGCCACTTGAGTGGATAACCAATTATGAGAAGGCTTTCGAGAATATTACTCCAGTAGTTGCTACAGATACGGAGTATACCAGAGAACCAGATGGTTCTATCAAAACTATCTACAAACCACTTGTAGATTCAGAAGTCTCCTCCAATTCTAGTACTCCTCCCATCTTCCAAGCTCTTATGATCAGACCAGTTACCACAGAAGAAGATATCCCTATCCACAGCTTTAAAGCTAATGGATTTGTGATCTATACAGATAAAATCAATGGTCATTTCATATGGGATGTTGATCCCAATATTTGTGACTCTGACTGTATATGCAGATCTTGTTTGAAAGAATACTGAACCCCTTGTAAACAAAAAAGAAAACACCACTGACCTGATGACCCAGATAGCCCCTGGACAGGTTTGAAACCAATCAAAAACAAACCCTTACCTATTTATGACGGAGCTTTACAAATCTTGAGATCTAAAGGTCTTTTGCCTCCTGAATCAGAACCGGAACCACTAATCCCAACTTTACCTCAACCCATTCCATGTTATATGGCCTCCAACTATGATCAAGATTTTCCTCCTTTGGAACCATCTTCCAACCCAGAAAAGAGATAGAATTCCTCAGCATGCATATTTCAAATGGTCAACACCGTCCTGGACCACACCTAGCTTTATAACTCCTTGATTTCCCTTACTCAAACCTCACACACAAGCAAATTCAACAGTTCCTTGGGATTATTAATTTCATCAGTGATTTCATCCCACGAGTCAGCCATTACACTTCAGTCCTTTTTGTTCATTTAAAGAAGAACCCTCCTCTTTGGAATGCTTAGCACACTGATGCAATAATCCAACTTAAGAAAATCGCACAGTCTCCGCCTTCTTTTACTATTCCATCCTCCGGTCAGATCATCCTCCAAACTGATGCCAGTGATACTTTTTGGGGTGTCGTCCTTATCGAAGAAAAGGATGGTCAAAAGAGATATTGTGGTCATGCCAGCGGTCAGTTCAAACCTACCTAACAGCATTATCACACTATCTACAAAGAGATTTTCCCAGTTAAAAATGGAATCTAAAAGTTTGATTTCCACCTTAGGACAAGAAACTTTATTGTGGAAATGGACAATTCATCTTTTCCAAATATCCTCGAGTTCTGCAATAAGTTCTGCAATAAGATTCCTTCTAATCCACAACTGTTGAGACTTAAAGACTGGTTCTCCAGATATGATTTCACTATTAAACATGTGAAATGCCAACATAATATAATTGCAAACATGCTTTCTAGGCCTCAACCAGCCCATCTCATTACATCACTTAGGCGAATTCCATTGGTCCCCATGGCTACCTCAGCCTCTTCCTCATCAACTCCCTCACCGTGTCTCACAGCTCTTACCAACTTGACATTTCCACTAGAGCTAATACAATCTCTTCCCCCATATCAACAACCCATACTTGATCAAATCCAAGATTTTGCAAAGTCCCACCTTCTTGTCTATCTATCACAACTCCAGAGTCAAGGATGTCGTCATAATCTCATCAACCCAACAAAACATTTCCTTGACCCCTTTCTGATGCCCCCCTTTGATTATTTCACTCCCTAAGTTTTATGGTTTTTATGGTGTATGTTTGTTCTCCATCATCATGCTACTATTTTCCCTCTTGAAGCCTTATATGGTCATCTCCATGATCCGACTCAACAACACTCCCTCATGTGGATATTCCTTCAATGGTTCAATTCCTTGTCTCATTAGAAAGATGAACTCGCCAAACTCATGGGACAATATAATCTATGGAAGCTTGACCAGGAAATAGCCTCCTCTGTTTCTTGCATCTGGATACTTCACATGCCCTATCACTATAATCCTCATAAAAGGCTTCTTTGGACATCTAACATGAATTATGAATGGCACACAACTTTTGATTATTCACAGACGTATTCCAATAACCTCCAAATACCCCTATTGAACTTTCTTTCCGATACCAATGGTGTCCCTACAGATGAATATTTCATCCTCCCAGGAGTACCCAGAGACTCCTCACAAAGTTGGGATCCATTACAAGATTCATACTTGCAGGGCTCACAAGATCCTATGGATCTTGATACAGTGCCTTGTTGGATTTGTGGTGCCACCAATTCAGATGATGAAGACCACAATAATTGCAACCTATCTAGCCCGTGACTCTTTCAGAAAACAAGTTCACAACGTGTTAAAGTAAAATAATAATGTGTACTTTACTTTATGCTTTTTACTTTAAGCTTTATTATATTGTAAGATAATCATTGTTTTCTTATCATGTTTGTAATTTCACTGTCACTTTGTCCCGGTAGACTTTATGATTGTTGCCCTTATCTTTATCCTGTCAGACCTCGTGAATGGTCTGTTTCTGTATAATATTCTGGTTGTTTCCTCCCCACTCCTCCTATAAAAAGGGGTGCCTCTCTTGTAAAAAATCAATCGATCATCAGATCTTAAAATAAATAAAAGCTTTGTATTACTCTCTACTCTCATGGCTTTCTAAATTTTCTCATCTTCTTCTTCAATATTTCTCTGGATGATCAACATCAGTCTGTAATTATCTAAGTATGCTCTGTGCTTACCTCTAGTTGAGGATCCTGCATATCAAAAAATGGATATTGATTCTTTGGCTTAAGGTCCCTGTCCGTCTATGGTCAGTCACTATGTGAGTACCCTGTTTAGGCCTTGGAGTGCCAATTTGTGGGGAAAACTTTAGGACTGTAAATAAGACGGTACAGGACTCCCTGCCACTCGCCATGGTATCATTGTCTAGTTTATTTTTTTATAAATAAAATTCATGAACTCATAAGATTTAAAAATAAAAATAAAAAATCATAAACCCACAAAACATAAACAATATTTTATTGATTGAAAAAAATCACTAGTATACTTGAAATTATACTGGAGTAGAGTTAGGGGTGTAGCTCAGCTAGTAGATGGACGAGCTTGAGGCTTGAGCATATGACTCTCAAATCAGCGGTTCGAATGCTACCAATGATGAAAGCTTTCAAAAGAATATCTGGTCCCGAGTTAATATTGGAGTAGAGTATTTTTTTTTATTTTTTATTTTTGAAGATTAAATAGGGACTGAAATCTGAATCTGAATGATCTTTTTTTTTCCCTCATATATGAATGTACTCACAACGTGTTTGTTTTTTTAAAAAAAAAATTGTCTAAAAATAAGTAATTTTACATTTATACTCATACTAATTAAAAGAAGTAATTTAACATGTATCATTTCTTAATAAGATTTTGCATGTTCTGCAAACAAAGTTCAAGTTCAATTTATTGTCAAAAAAAGTTTTAAGTTATTTTGTATGTTGTCCATGTTTCCAATGTGAATAATTGAGGAAATCGTTTTTGTTTTTTTGATTTCTTGGATCATTTCACCGGAAAGCAAATTTTAAAAAAAAATTAATTTTTTTTTTTGAAATATGTTCTTGAATGATATGCACCAGTCTTTGTGAGAATTGATTATAGTTTTTTTTTTCTTTTCTTTTCTTTTCTAAAAGCCATTTGAAATAAGAAATATATTAAAATAAATAATTATAGACCATATCAAATTATGATAAATTTGGAAATATATCTTCTTTGGAAGGATAGACTTGGAAGAGAATATTTTAATTGTAATACAGTGATTTGTAATTAAGTTAAAAATCAAGATTTCTTACTTTATTTTTTAAGTTGTTTTTTGATATTTTAAAGTTGTTTGACCATTTAAAAAAATAAACAAAACAACTTAATGAGTTCAATTTAGACTCATTAAGTTTTAAGTGGAAAAAACAATTCAGACCCATGAAGTTTTAAGTTGAAAAACAAAGACCCCTAACTTGACTACCCTTTGAATGGTTGACTAATTATTAATTACCTGTTAATTATTAAAAGTCAAAGAGCAATTTAGTGTATGTTAACGTCATATATATGTATATATATATATATATTAACTTTACTATAGTAGATGGTAGCACGATAATTATCAAGCAATTTAAAGAAACGAATAAATTGAAGCATGCTGGAGTGGGGAAGAGACGAGTCATGTAACATTTTGGTAAGTTACCTGTCATGATTTAAGAAAGAAAATCCAGCAAATCTCGGAACACAATACCAAGAAAAATGAAAATAATTATTCAAGGAACATTGTTGAAGAAAATTGAAGGAAATTTACAATGCGGAGAATATATTTAGAAAAAAGTTGAATGAGTCGAGAGGCAATGCAAGAACAAGGGCACTTTTACTATAATCATTCATACAGTAGAGTGTTCGAATCAGATCACCCCACTGTAACTTCAAATGGGATTTGCAAATTATTATTAGAGATTTTCATAATCATGTCAAACCTTTTTTCATGAAAATTGCTACTTGAGAGTGGAAATTACAGTAAGTATTGCCTAATTTCAGAATGCTCTCTCTATAGAGTAAAACGAAAAACTTGATGACCCATAATTCAATAAACTTTCCCAAATTACATAGTACCGGTTTGAAGTTTACTTGAGAAAAGTACAGGCAAGAAACAAGAAAACATATGCCACCAGCGATGTTAGAAGCTCCAGTGTCCAAGTCGGGTGTAGTAGAACCGTTGGAATCATAGGGACTAAAAATGAGCCACAAATCCATCCACCCGCAAGAGCTCCAAATCTGTGTTGCACCATACAAAAATGTTAGTAACTAATAAGCACTGACATCAGAAGAAAAACTGGGAAACTAAAAATGAAAAAGACAAAAATGTGATTGAATTGAAAAAAGCAACTGCAGGTTTGTTTTCACCAGTAAAACTTACCCAATAATTGATGCTCTAGCCAAGCTCTTTGTCTTTTCATTCAGGAAATATATGCAAGCAGCTAAGGAGACAGCTACCTGGAAATAAAGTTAATATTGATATTATATAAGTAAAATGTTTAAAGAAATGCTTTAAATATTCTAAAATAGTGTAGAAAGCAGGCATTTCACCCATAAATATTCGGGTAAAAGCCTACAGATATATGAGACAACAAAGCATGCTCTAAAATGAGACTGCTACAAGTGTTCTTTATTTTAACTATTCATCGCATGAAAGCCACTCCAATGAATTCAAACAAAGAAAAGTTAAATGTAAAGTTCAGTTGATAATTCTTATACAAGACCATGTACAAATAAGGACACCCAACTAAAACCTTAATGCCCCATCTATAAGTAGAATGGAGCACAAATTAGAACAATAGTGTCGGATATGCAGTATACATTAAATATATAGACATATCATTTATTGACATGTTTCTATTGTCCAATGCTCAAGTTTCAGAACAGTCTCAATAACTCATTCATGCAAGATATGGTAGGATCCAACATAAGAATTGAGTAAAAAATATCGCATGATACTATAGGATCCAACTAAATGACATTCTCATTCACACGAACATAATTTTTTATTTTTTATTTTTAGAAAAAAAAAAAAAAAAAACACGCACTCAATCAAGAAAAAGAGAAAAGCAGTACTTGTATTGAGACAAAAAACCAGCATAGTGCAAGAACATTTCAACAAGGCAGCATATCTAGAAAATCCTTTTGATCATGTGAGCATTGACAAGTTATAACTTCTCTGTATGCAGTGGAATCACTCAATTTAAGAACAACACTATTGGCCATGTACAGATATGAGCATACTTTCAAAAAAAAAAAAAAATGTACAGATATGAGCAGAGCCATGGAGAAAAACAAACCTGGAAAGCTGGTCCACCTTCAGCAGAATTCATGATACTCCAGCCACCCATGAATGCAAAAAGGAATAATCTTCTGAAGATGATATCCATTGGAGGAAGCTCCACAAAATTGAGTAGGTTCTGAATCCAAGGTGGAGATTCCTCTACTTTCTTCTTTAACCTGCTTTTCAAATTTATTTTTGTTTTCTTCCTTTGTTTGAAGCTGGTCATCAGTAGTTTCTCAAAAGCAGCTTCTATCGATTCTTCACTTCTCTCATGTCCAGCATATTGTTGCAAGAGAAAATTGCGTGATCCCCAAATTTCCTCCTCAGAAGCATAAGGGCTAACACCAAGCCGTTTATAAGGATCCCAAACATTTGTTCGATTAAATGTTGGGACATTACCTGTAGACATGGACAACATATATTTCATACAAGATGCAACCAGAAGAAGTACAGCAGAAATAAAAACCAAAAAAAAAAGAGTGACAAACTTAAGGAATGCAAAGGTTTTCAAACAAATAATATAACTGATAAATCATACACTACAAAACTGTGTGATCGATTAATTATCACAACCGGAGCCTGGGAAATTAGTTGCTTTTTGTTTTTCAATCATTCTGTGCATCAGTAAAGGTGGGAAATGAAACAGGGATGCAGTAAACATGAATACTGGATATCTAAACTATTTAATTATATGAAATACACACTACTCATTTGTTGGAAAGAACTCCCATGGTAGACAAATGGCTCTGATTACTCAGAGAACCTACTTTTGTTGGTTTCAGGGCAAGCAAATTTGAAACATAACCCCACATTGTAAATGATAGCATATTTTGTTACGTACTTATAACCCTTAAGAATTGTTAGTCACATTAGTTTTAATTTTTATTTAGAGTTAATTTTGATGAAACAAGTGAATTGATCTCCAAGCATGTAAAGGAGATTATCTAAAGTTTTAAAGACTCTAGCTTATTGGTTATGTTCATGACTCCAATCCTATCCTAATGACCTTGTTGACTAGGTGAGTTCGACTCAAGAAAAGAAAAATGTGTGATATTTGCAAGTGATTCATGACAAGCCATGGGACCCTATTTTATTCATGAAACGACAGATTTCCTTTGCTTGACTTGCCCTCTATATCATGCATGTGAGCTTCAAAATTTTGATGTAAGGCAATGCTTTAGTAACCTAAATTATTAAATCTAGAGCATAAAAGCAATGACCTGGATAACTTGCAGTTTCTCTCTCTTAGGGCATCATATCCAATGATATATAAAAGTAAGTTGGGGACTAATCAGAGGAGGCAATTAATCTTAAAAGCAACAAGAGTCTGGTCTTGAACCATACGGAAACAGCTGCCAATAATGAAAATGTCCTAAGAGAGTGAGCCAAGCCAAAAAAGAGAGTAAGCTAGGGTGTCATTGTTGGTATGTTTGGGTATGGGTTGGACACCCAAGTAGGGCCAAGTCCAAGCCCATGCAAAGCCCATGCAAACCTAGCCCAAGCATGAGCCCATGCACCAAAATAATATAACTGCATGAGCAGTTTTATGTGATGAAGGTATCAGTTGAAGAAACTGATACATACAAGCGTGCAATATACACAAATAACGTGTAATTGGTGTGGCTGCAAAAGAGAAGTGCATGTGTGCAATATGCAAGAGATGCAAGAGTGTATGTGTGTCAGTGTTGAGAGAGACACAAAACAGAGAAACCCAAGAGATAGATGTGGAGAAATCATTGTAGAATTTTCTCCCATCTTCAATCAGAGTGTGGGTATTTGTGCTGTTCTCTGTTAGACACACAAGAACACATGCACTCTGTATTTTCACGTTATTGCACACATTACAATATGAGAGTACACAACCACACCAATACACGTTGTATGTATGTATATTCTTGTGTGTATATCAGTTTCTTCAACTAATGCATTAACATCTCATAAAACTGCCCATGCAGTTATATATTATTGGTATGGGCTCATGCTTGGGCTAGGTTTGCATGGGCTTGGACTTGGCCCTACTTGGGTGTCCAACCCATACCCAAACATACCAACAGTCATTATACATAAAATTTGCTCATTTCAAAAATAAAATAAGGTCTCAAAGTATTCCATGAATCACTTGCAAATATAACATTTTTCTTGATTGATTGATTTATTACACATGCACAAACCCAAAGAAGCAGCTTTATCCAACAGAAAATAATTGATTGAAACATGAGGATACTAAATTTATAGCCCAACATCATGCTAAATACATTTATCGAAATCTATAAACAGAACCGCATCAATATGATATCTCACATGAATGTGTAGTTCCACGAACAAAAGCCAAGTCAATTTGAAAATGAAAATAAGCAGAACACTTGGACAAGCTACCCAATTACCACCACACGTTATTGCGAACTGCCAGGTTCATGCTCTATTACTAATTTGACTAGCTTTTTGACGTTATAAGACAATAGAGCTTCATTTACATTTTGAAAGTTCTCCAAACAATACAGATAATATATACATATATTGAAGAAGCTACCCTATCAATACACTGAATTCGATTCATATAAAAGAAATTATTTTCTATAAACAGACTTTATTACATTATTGTACATACCCAATTGTCCAAAACAAGAAAAAATTACCTCCATATGGTGTATCTACAGAACATCTAGGGATAAAAGTGCGTCTGGAGATGGGACAAGATATGGCCGCCGCCTTTTTAGTGTTTTGACAAGAACTGCACAAATACCACACCAAAGCCCTTAAATCAATTCAATTCAATATATTGGCACACACGAAACTACACCATAACATATTCATATTCATATATATGAAAATCGAAAGAAAAAAAAAATTGTGATAATAGTAAAAATAAAACTTACAGTTGATGGGTAAGGAAGGGAGTGGACAAATTAGGGTTAGAGAGAAGAAGAGAACGCATCTTCGTTTACTGAACTGTGAGGAATTTCTTTGGACTATGTATGAATCGAAACTGTTAAGTCCTCCAACAAACGTTTTTGAGGTAGCTGGAGGTGATAGGAGCAGGGATTGATAGCGATTTTCTGTTTTAAGGAACAAAAAAATATATATAGTGAAGAGATGATTGGAGATCAGATTGGGCC
Organism: Acer campestre; assembly: GCA_954870605.1. NCBI lineage: Eukaryota > Viridiplantae > Streptophyta > Magnoliopsida > Sapindales > Sapindaceae > Acer > Acer campestre. The sequence goes on from OX940807.1 coordinate 13,550,291, forward strand.
GGTTGTGCAGGCCCCGCCCACAATTCAAGACCTACCTGGCCTATATGAATATGTTGGTTAGGGATGGCAATGGATCGAATTGGAGATGGATATCCCACTATTTATCACCGTATCTGTTTGAGATTATATATCTCCATTCCCTTATCCATCTTCATTTCTAAGTGAGCAGGACAGATTCGGAAAATATCCAAATTTAGGTGGAGATATCTATCCCTGCTCCGTTTATATCCTTATCCAATGAAAAAATGTAAATTTTTATATTTTACAGGAGAAAATTATAATCAACATGTGTAATGGTACATCCAATAAAGTTCAAATAAAAAAAATCAAATCACATAAACTTCACAATTTAATTTTCTCCAATAGTTTAATAAATAAAAAAAATCATAAATATTCTCATTATTCCATCACCATGACCCTTGCGACAATGAGAGTGTCATGCTTATTTTAGAAATCTAGCTTTTAGGGTTTTGATGATAAAAAAAAAAAAAATTAATAATAACTTAAATAATTAGAATTAATAATTACATGATAAATTTTTTATATTTTTAAAATATAAAAGTCTATAATGGATCCGGATGAAAATGAATATTCATAGATGATATTCATCCTCATCCCTGAAAATAATAGTATTCATCCCCTTTTAAAATGGAGCGGATTTTTACAGATATCCGTATCCATGGATAATTTTGTCATCCCTAATGTTGGATGTTTACTTTTCGATCACTGTCAGTAAATATTACCGTATAGGGCTCGTTTAGCACATTGTATTATATTGGATTGAAATGGATATATAACTTCTCTGCTCTATATTAGCTAATACAACACAACGAAAAGTGCAACACAAACCAAACATTATATTATATTATTCTAGTACATTTATAGGGGTTGTAATAAACAAAGCAGCATCGATTAGGGTATCGGACAATATTACAAATGTTGGAATGTTACCTAGGAAGCATGGATACTCCATTTGGTGGAGATAACTTGTATCGAACTCGTGTCTAGTTCAGATACTCTCCGGATACTCCAAGATATGTATATGATACGTCAAATGGCATATCCGTTGCCTTTTTCACAAGTTTGACTAGAGGATACTTGGGGGATACTTGGAGGATATGTTTGGGGCAATATTATAATTATTTTAGTATAAAACAGGGTCAAATTATAATTTCAAAATTTTATGAGTCAAAATGAAATTGTAAGAATATCGGAATACTTAAGATTGCAAAAATTTCTCTTAATGAATCAGAGTTAGAGGCCGAATTATTTTGATCCTTTAAAAATATGAATGATGATAATAAAGTTAATTAGGAATTTAAAATATGTTTTATGAGTTTTTTTATATAGTATTTGGATTTTGTAATATGTTATGACTTATATGAAGTATATTTTATTTGGATTTTGTAGACTTATGTGACATGTTTTATTTGGATCCTGTAATATGTTACATTATTATGACTTATGTAGTTATGTGACATGTTTTATTTGGATTCTGGATATGTTTTTATTTTGAATGAATTATCAAATATGTTTTCATATATTATTATTATTATTATTTAAATATAAATATATATTATTTTAATTGACGTATCATGCTGTATTCGTATCATAGTTTTTGAAGATTTACCGTATCCCCGTATCGTGCCGTATCTGTATCCCGTATCCCGTATCCGTATCTGTGCTACATAGAATGTTACTTAAGGTTGAAGACATTGCCCAGATATTAGCTATATCCCTGAAATCGATATAATAATCGAGGGCTGAACTAGTGTACTGGATCTGTAATTATACATGGTAGTTGCAAGGGAGACCTTATCTATTTTCAATATTTGAACCATCGGATTTCAATCTAATGACTCAGAGTTACTCCGGTATAGTTACATTCCATGTATACTAGCATAACCCAATCAATGATGTATAAAATTATTATGAAATTAGCTTTCCAGAGCATTTTAACTTAAGATCCCTCCTTTAAAATAATTGGTGATGAAAAGCTTGCCATTGTATTGTACATGAAACCTATGACATTAGAGAGGAAATCAGTGGATCCATTTGATCCAACGCAATGAACTATGTTGTTCAATAGGCTAAACAATAGATCACCTAATTAACTTCCGTAGAGAGAAAATTAACTTAATGAGAGATTATTGGTAATTCAAGTAGCAAGAACAGGGGATAGTTGAAGCTCCCACAATGAATCATTTCAAATGATCTCTACTTATTCATCCAGACTACGCCAATGGCATCAAAATCAATGTTGTTTACATGGATCATGACCTCAGTTCATGAATATGTGCCAAAAAAGCTTTGATAAGAAGATACATGAATATTTGTGTATTTGGATTCCCGTTGAACATTTACATCACAGAACACCTTCAAGTTATGCCCATTGCTGATTTATTTATGAACAGGACAGCAAACTGGTCCTTGACCTTGTACAACAACACAATATCCGAACACCACCGATGTCCCATTTTAGATACGGCCATCGTTTGTTCCTCGAGTATGACAAAGTATCTATCAGAGCTTAGAATTTTGGTCAAGTTGAGCGATTTGCTGCCGCAAGACCCTTCTCATAACCTTATTTGTCGCCGTCCTAGGAAGAGATGGAAGGGGAACAATATGAGTGACCTGCAGATGCACATTTTAGCATTAAATTTGTATGTGTATTCCACAGAGCCTAATGCTTAGAAAGGCCATCTTTTGAGCAGAGCTAAAAGTTAATGAATACCCTGAACAAAGGATTCAGTTTCTTCTGCACAGCTGAATTGAAAGATACCATTAACTGATTCAAGTCTGATGGTATGGTATGAGAATCCTTGAAAACAACAGCAATTACAAGTCGCTCAGGTCCTCCCTCAGGAGGTGGCACCCCAACGGCAGCTGTTTCAAGAACACTGCTATCAACTGCATTACAGATGCGCTCAATCTCAACAGAACTAACCTGCCAAAGGAAACAAAATTTGTTATAGCAGACTGCACATAACTGTGCATCAATTAATTATAATTAATTCTGCGAAGCATTCAACTTTGGCACCTCCCCTGTATAAGGTTAGCACTGTTACCAAATCGATTTATCAATTTGCATAGATTATACTCCAAAACATTATATGTATACCTTAATACCCCCAATATTCATGGTATCATCTGCACGACCATGTGCACGATAAAATCCTCTAGAAGTAATCTCAAAAACATCCCCATGCCTCCGTAGAATCTGCATAAGTAAATTCAAATACAAAATTCTGTTGACCTAGATAATGAAATAGAATGGAGGTGGAAAGGAAAATTTGCTTACCTGTCCATTCCAGGAAGGCATGCCCCTGAAGTACACATCATAATGATTAGCATTTAGCAATGCACTGGATGCACCAAACATGAAAGGACTAAGCGCCAATTCACCCATCCCCGGAACATTTTGAGGCTATAATTGAAGAATTTAAAAGAAAAAATATAATTAGTTTGAGTGATTGGTATATTTTGCTTTTAAAAAAAAAGTATATAATTACATAATCAGCAAAGTTGTTTGTCAATTGGAACCACTAGCAAATTCCAATAATAGGCTCTTGTTCAGCGCATTGGTAATGTTCAGGGAAACCTTATCTACGATGTACAGGATTACATGGAGAGCGAGAAAGAAAAGGGCAGGTGTTTCCACAACATGAAACAATTTTACGTGTCAGGATGCAACGAATGTAACTCTCACTACAGTATGATAATGGTGAATCTTCTCTACCATAGTAATGTTAGGTTCAATGGTGCTTACAATAGGACAACCATCATCCCCAAGAATAAACAATTTGCAGCCCATAGCTGGTGTACTAAAAGCAGCCAATGACTGAGCCTGCAAAAACGAACCAGTAACAAATCCACCACCAATCTCTGTACCACCACAATATTCAATGACAGGCTTGTATAGAGCCCTCCCCATCAGCCATAAGTACTCATCTACATTCGAAGCTTCACCAGTGGAGCCAAAGCACCTACCAGTTTCCAAAATAATAAACAGCCAGAAACAATTAATACTTGAAGCAAAATATAGAACACCTACAGAACTGATCTTTAATCATACATATATGCAAGAAAATGCAATCATAACAAAGAGTAGTTTGTTATGTGAGGGATTAACAAACTCAATGATAGTGTCAAGGCCTTACCGGATGGCAGACCAATCATATCCAGCTACACAATTTGTACTTTTCCACGTCCGAACAATACTTGGGATCACACCGAGCATTGTTACTTTAGCATCCTAAACAACATTAAAAAAATTTAACTGGAAAAAAAATCCAAATGCCTACCTATAGAACATTTAAAAACTACAGAGAAAAATGTTACTTTAGCAGACTAGCCAGTTCAAAAGGTTCACGTTTGTTAAGATCAAACAGTTATAACTATGGTCTATGGACAAGGGTATTACTTTATCATTTTATACATATGGTAACGAAGAGCCCCATATCTATGTGTTGCAGGTGACCTAAAGGACTTTGCATTGCACACTTGACACACCAACAGGATGAGTGATCAAGCACCGATGCCAGACTAAATACGTGGCAGTGGATCCATAAGGCCAATATTTTAGTCTATATCGTTGAATTGACTAAATACATTTCAATAGTGAAATCATTTTAACACGTTAGAAAAGCAAGCATTCATTATGTGATGTAAAAGTAAAGCCACATGGTATACAAATATATAAAGGTGAGATTAAGCTACAGCTCACACAAAAGTTGTTATTCTCACACCCTCTTTTTTTGTGTCAGTTAAATCTGGCAAATCCCACCACAAAATTATGTCCCTGACATGTGCTTCAATGCACACGTCATGGAAAAATCAGTTAGAGGTCAAGGGCTGTTTAGACCACTAAGCACTATAACTATCATTTTACTTTTATTAGATTGTGCTCTCAACATATACTTGATACAATATTTGAGACCAATGATATGTATAGGACGGTTTTAAGTCCAACATTGGGCTTTGTCAAAATAATAATTTGGCACCAAGTGTAATTTGATACCTAAAGCCTGGAGTTGAAAAATAAATAACAGTTTTTTATCCACTTCACATGATGATTTGATAATTTATATATATGAATGGTTTCTTTCTCATAAGGTTAATTGAGAACAACCACCAGGTTTTTCTGGGATCTAGAGCTATGACAGAAACTCTAGAGAGTAAGTTAACAGGGCATGATTTCCTACCTGTACAAACTTAGCAAAGCCAGAACCAAGGGGGGATCCATTATATAATGCCATGGAAGCTCCATTTAACAATGAAGCATATACTAACCAAGGACCCATCATCCACCCAAGGTTAGTTGGCCAAGAAACAACATCACCTCCACGTATATCCATGTGGCACCATGCATCTGCTGCAGCTTTGAAAGGAGATGCATTGGTCCATGGGATAGCCTTTGGTTCCCCTACATCAGAAATTAAGTCCAGTCAGACCTTTGGTCAATTATGTGAATTTGTGAAGCTCTAAATTCAATTACATTTGTTTGTTTTGTCATCGAATCAATCATTTCCTAAATTGTGAAATGAATCATCCTATCCAATCATTATTATTAATTTTCTGTCTACATTTACTGAAACTTAGTAAATATGGTTTTCAGAGGATGGCTCTTAGTGAATTCAATAATTTGAAAATCTCCAGTAGAAAAACAAAATCCATCATCACACACCTTTAAAAGTGACACATTGCACCGACTTATTTCTCTATCAAGTTTTGGCTAACCAATAACTTCAAACATAGCCCAACACTACGAAAAATCTCTTTTTTCATATTCTTATTTATTCATTTTCTTCCTTTATTAACATTCTTGCTAGAATGTATATTCATTAAAACCACTAATACAACCCCCCATTAGATTTCCTCATTCATCAGAATGTTTCTGTTCCCTAAAGAGAACAAGTTATACAGTATACTTCATGTTTTTGACGAATCAATTAGAATTTAGACCCAGTAATACCCAATTATTCTATCAAATTTAACACACCCAAGGTTATGCTAGATATTTTTTCACCCCATAAGTTCACTTTAGATGGAGGGTGATTGGCTCTACAACCAGAATTATAATCTAGGAAATGCAAAGTCAATGATCCACGAAATATCAACATTTTTCAAAAGAAATAAAACAAGTCAAGAAAACTATTGGTGTTTATTCTCAGAGATACCTGTGGTACCAGATGAAAAAAGGATGTTTGTAAATGCTTCCACTGGTTTTTCTACAGCTACAAATTCATCTTCTCTGCAGTTTTGAACATGAGATGAACAGATACAGCACCATCATTAGAGCCGCCTTGATATTTAATTTGTTATCCAACATGAAGAGTTCATTAATCAAGAGACTTTTTGACGGAGAACTAGATAAGCACTATTAGATGATATTAGTAGTTATTATATTTATCTTGAGAATAATTATCTCCTTTAGAGATTAGTTGGGTTTTATCTTTGTAAGTTCCTTAAGTTTGATTGGCTTATTTCGGTGACAAACCACATGTGGGGTTTGAGGTAAGGGTAGCTTTAAGCTTATAATTGTTGGTGCTCATGCACAACAAAGGCCCTCTCAAGACCTCAAGAGAAGAAGCACATCAAAGGTAAAATTACTTGAGCTTACTTGCAAATTAAGAGATTTAGTTGCACACACACAACTCATGCATATCTATACTTCTTTGTATGTTGTGTGTTTTATATATGTGCATTCATGTCCTTGAAACTCTCTTCTTGCATATTTAATTGATTGCATCTTGTATGTTAAATGTCAAGTTATGTTTAGGCATTAGGATGCAAAGTGGTGTAAGAGACGCTGTACAAAGCGCTATACATAACGCTATTCGTACCGTGCCCATCTAAGATCTAGTGGGAAATGGCTCAAGCACTGTACAGACCTGATGCATTTTAACGTGGCGTTGTACGGTCGTTGTACAAAGTGTTGTACGTACGGCGCTCATATAGCGACACTCTGTTTCCCGAGAAGAACAGAGATTTGGCGCTGTTGGGTCGCTCTACAGAAGCGATGTTCGTAGAGCGACAATGAAGAATGTTCTTCATTTTCCCAGGTAGGCATTATATAAGTCGCTCTACATATAGCGCCCAAGGCAAAGTTTTGTTTTTTAAACAAAACGATGTAGCATCACTTGGTCACCCTATATAAATGCTACTTTGTCTTTAGGTCATTTTTGTGAGAGTTCAAAACATATTTTTGACTTAGCATTTTTTCAAACAGAAAAAATCACAAAAGAACTCACCTTTGATTACTAAAACACTTATCCATGTGCATCAAACATCATCTAGCATCATCCATGATCATCTAGGTGCCATATATGCTTGGGTTTTATTCAATACACTTTGCTTGGTAAGTTGGTCACTAATATTTTACATATTTTTTCTTACTTAACAAGTAATCTCTTTTATCACTTGTATGCCTTTAGAACATATTCTATTGACAAGATTTGAGATTATTGTGTTGATTGTTTGAGAGTTGTATTTTGATAACTATTACCTAAGATTGCTTAATCTTTGATAGCTATGTTATATGTCATGTCATATAGCAAAATTGATATCTAGGATTGTGATAATTGTCATCTTTCATCCTAGATAAGCATTTAATGTAACCTAGCATTACTTACTTTTTGAATATCATATTATTCACTTAGGTTGTTAATCTCTTTAGTAAGAATTAAGTCTTGTGGCTAAAGTGGCTTAGTCCGCAAGCAAATTGGTCTAGGTTTAATATTAAAGGCCCGTTGGGTAGTAGTGGTGGGTTATAGACTGAGAATGGTTGAAGTCAACCTAGGTTGTAAACATCATTATAAATAGTGGATTCGAGGATCGTGTGTGACACACATACCAACCCGTGGTTTTTCCTTGTTGAAGGTTTCCACGTAAAAATCAAGTATCATTTATATTCCGCACTTTACACTTGATTTATTGTATTGACTAGATTGGGTTTATTTTCGTAAAATTGACTAATCGCGAAAATTTGGTAAATACCGGATTAAAATCTATTCACACTCCACTACCCCCCCCCATAATATTAGGCACACCGGAATATTTGTTTCAATCTTTATCAGGAGTTTGGTGTTTATCATTTTGTTAGCTATAAATTGGCCCCTTCAGAGCCTATTGTAATCAGACTTGATTATTGAATGAATTGATTGATTAATTTTCCAATCTATATTTCTTCTGTGTTTCTCCCCTTTCTGTTTCCAAACTGTCTCTGTTTCTCTCTATTTCTCTCTATAGTCTCTATCTAGTTCATATTTCTAGAATTTGGTCCTACATCAGTTTTACATTAACTCATAAACTATATTCTTTCATTAAGCATTGCAAAACATGAGGTTATTGAGGTGCACCCATTCGAGATGTTAACATGAACCCATAGAACTGGTCCATGAAATGTAAATAGGAACAAGACATTGTTGTTTATTTTTATCATTTCTTTTTGTGTATACTAGTTTTTAAGTGTTCCCCGGTCCCTGTTTCTTAGGAAATCATGGCTGGCAATTGTGCATGACAAAAGTTTGTAATACTTTTATATAATTCAACATTTGGGATGCATATTCCATTGTTCACTCTAAGATTAACTGATTAAGAAGGGTGAGACAAGCATTGAAGTATGAATAAACTCAAAAATAGTTCTAACTAAAGGTTATAGGAATTGTAAGAATAAATTTGGTAACTTATCCATCGTCCCAGCAAGTGGATTCCATAGCACATGAACCTATATAAAGACTCAAGTATGGATGTTGAATTCTGATTCGAATTAAATTTACGAAGAGTCATTTACTTACATTTCCCCTTTTTTCTCTCTTCACTAACAGTTTGGTTAGATCCGTTCCTCCTAGTTTCTGAATTCTGGTTTCCTCTGAGCTCTCTTTCTTCTAAATTCTCCTTTCAATTTCTTTGTCTCGATAACTTTAATTTTCAAGCTACATTAATGTCATTATTCCTAATGATTGTCTTAGTAATTTAGTTGGAATCAATCTTGAGCGTCCTATATAAACTATTAAGCATGGATGATAGAAGATATCATTACACCGGTAGAATGTTACGCTTCAAAACAAGTTATATCCATCATTCCTACTCGACCTTTAAGAAAATGCATTTGAAGAATATATATCATAGATGATCTTGCATATGGATCGACAAGGTAGCATTGGTAAAACAGAAAATTGTTCATACCTGAAATTTCTGGCTCTTTCCAGAAAATCATGCCAAGAAATGTCACCATCACGCAAATCCATGCTGAAGGTACCTTGTGCTGGAATAACAATTGCCGTAGGTGCTTGAGCATCCTTGATTCTACTGCAGAACCAAAGCTAAACTATCAGATGTACTAACATAAGACAGAAATGGAAACAAAGACTGTTCAAGTATATAGCCAGAGAGTAATGAAAACTTCACCTGTACAAGGGTATACTTTTGTCACCACGAATGATTAGATCCTGAAGATAAAACATTGAAGAAAGAAGATGATTATGCATGGTCCGAAACTCTGAATGGATGATACAGGATTAAAATTGTTTTATGCTAAAGCTGAAAAAGGAGAACTTGACTGTTCATCTTCCATTCTAGCTCATTGAAGCAACCAAAATAATGTGGTTAAATTGTATTAAAAAACAAGTAAAATGGCACAAAAAAATTCACCCTAGATAACTTATTCAAAAAATATGCAAAAACCATGATGTAAATGGAGCAAACATAATAATTCACAAGATAATTCCAAACAGCATTGACTGTTTACCTAAAAAAACTAAAATATCTACATGAATCACTGAAATTTTGAGATGAAATTATTGTTCATTCAAAAGGATAAAGATTATAACCTGAGTAAATATAGCTTTTGCATCTGATATTTTAAGCCTTGTTGATATTTCAACTGCTGCAAAACTGTCTGCAATGGATACAACTATATATCCCGCCAAAACGATAGCTAGGTATATAACCACAGAATTGACATTCATTGGCATATCAATTGCAATTGCAGATCCCCGGTCCAAACCCAGAGTATCAAGTGCGTATGCAACTAACCTACAGCATTTAGCACCAAAGGAATTTTGTGTTATATGCTATTAAGAATAGGTTGAACTTTGAAACAAACAATAATTAGAAACATGATGTAGAGTTAATCTTCCCACTAAAATAAAAAGAATAGCATCATAACATAAGCAGCTATGCTTCTGCAAGGCATGTTAACCAAAGATAAGTCAAGAAATGAGAGAACTGCATTATAATATATGCCTTACCAAACTTCAGAACTACAGAGACAATATAGGAACATCTTTTTTGTCAGGATGTGCTCCTAAAAAGCAATTATGATTTAACTAGAATAATGCTTTTAGGGTTTTTGAATCAGAGCATATACTGTTGAAATGGAAACAAAAAGGACACTCATGTTTTCGTATACTAATCATAGCACATAATCAACTGTTTATGCCGATATCATGATGGCATGCAGATGCCATAAAAACAAATCTCTCAATACATATTCTGAGAGCTTTCAATATCTAGCCTTGGATCTAATTGCTATACATGAAATATTTATGATTGTGATAGACAAAAAACCACATTCAAAAATCTTTTAAGATGAAAATAGCATACCAAACTTCCTTACGCAGTTCCTTAAGTGTCATCCTCTTTACAGGTACATCATCATCTCCTTCGTCACGCCATCTTATTACAATGTCATCTAAACCTCTTTTACTGTTCATACTTAAACAATTTTTCGCAGGATTCACAGACCCTCCAGGAAGCCATTGCCCACCTGGGTTTGAGCCTTCCTCATGTGGATTCTCACGTAAAATACATTCTGGAGGCTCTGAAAATGATATACTCATTTCATCCAGTACAGTTTTCCAATAAACCTAACAAATAAAGAGATAGCAAACTATAATTCTGTAATAAACTGTGCTATGAGGAAACATAATAAACAAATAAAATATAAATGTCACCATAAAGTCATAATCAGTAATACCTCAGGGTTTGACACTGAAAATTCCTGAAAGTGTGAAAAACTCGACACAGGATCCTTGTATGTCGAACCCAAAAACTCCTCTCCACGATTGTCTAATAACCGGCCAACATTAGTTAATTTTGCAGCCTCCCTAACAAGAAATAAATCAAAAAAATAAAAATCCATATTGATATAAATTACACTCCACACTACATTTTATTCCCTTGTTCTACTTCCCGGGAAAACACCTTTTGCAGGGTAAATAAATTTCAAACCGTCAAATTATTTGCTGTTTCAAATTAAGCATCAACTTTCTTAAGTTTAAATTCTTAAGTTTAAATTACAATCATATTTATTAAAAATTTTGTAAACCAGATAATTCTGCAATGAGAAGCACAATTATATTGTATCTAAACCAAGAAACACGCTCCAGCTTGCAATTGTTCCACTGAATTCACTTGACAAGGCATTCCAAAATCGAAATCATACACTAAAACTGTACTTTTAAAACTAATCGTCCATTGAAACAAGATATATAATTTCGCAATAATTAAATAAATTGAAGACACTAAAAAGCAAATAAAAACCAGCATACGGGTCGGGTATCCAGGCAGGAGGGTCGGGTCCAAAGTCCTTATAGCAACCATAGTACAACATCTGATGGAAGGAGAAGGGCAAGTCCGGTTGAAGGAGTCCAGTGGAGATATGGTGCCACGTGGCGGGAGTGGCAGCGCCGTAAATACTGAGGATGCCGCTGAGCTTCTCATGGAGGTGATCCGCCACTTGTAACGGTAACCCCAAGGATTGGATATCGGCGACGGTGATGGAGTGGAGGGGTTTGTAATTGTAAGAAGCCATTTTCTTCAGAGAAACTGAGTACTGATGGCTGATAATTCGAGTGAAAATTCAATATTTGTGTTGATTGGTCGATTTTTGTCGTTTCGTGGATTGGTTGATTAAAATATATTTCTGTGGATTTATCTAAATTTAGAGTTCAAATCTAATGTTGAAATGTAACACCCAATCCATTTATTTAATTCATACAAATATAATATTATTTATAATATTATTGTTATAATAATTCTTGATTTTAGAGAGACATGACGCGTGACTCATACTAAAAAGAGGAAATGGGGCAAAATAGCACTTTTGAAATTCGAAGTTGTGCAACTATCACCACATTACTAACTCATGTTTTCTTAGCACCAAAAATAAAATTTGGACAAAAATACCCCCAGCTTCTTTTCTTTTCTCTTGGGTGTCCTTCACCTTCTTCTTCCTTTTTCCCAAACCTCCATTGATGGAGCTTCAATGGAGGTGCATCGCCAACCGATGAGTTGACCGGTAAAACCACCGGGAAAACGTTCGTCGAGTGCCAATCATTGTAACCAAAGTGTTCGTTTTCATTTTCGAGTTGTGTAGAGAGAGAAACGAAGCAAAACCCAAACCATCACGAATCTTCATCGTCCGATTTATGACGATCCGTCATGAATCTGATGAAACCGATAGCGCCAACGAACTCGGCATCGTTCAATCTTCCAGATCTAACTATCTCCAGAGTCGATTAGTGCCGTCATCGGATCGTCACTGTCGCCATTAATGGAGGTCGACAGAATAAGTCTCGAAACGCATGAATAAGTCTCGAAAACGCATGAATAAGTCTCGAAAAAATCATAAATAAGTCTCGAATTTTCGAGAAAAAAAATAAAAAGGAAAAGAGTAAGTGGGGGTATTTTGGTCTCATCACCTATTTTTGTGCTATTAAAACATGACTTATTAATGTGGTGCTATTTGCACAAACTCTCCCCCAAAAAGTGCTATTTAATTTTTGAACCCTACTAAAAACCCACAAATGATGTAGGTACGAGAGGCATAACACCTGTCAACAACTTCATTTTGTTAGAAAGTAAATATCATATTGATTTTGAAGACAACATTCTATGACAATTTGATATCCACATCCAATTTAAACCCGCAACTCGTTTGAATTTTTGTTTTTATACCTGTCCTGCCTTCCGTATAGGTATACCCATTTACAGTACCCTACCGTGGGCAGTATCTAAATGTTGAAATCACAAACTAAAATTAAATTTTTTAGTTTATAGTCATGGTTGTATTTGTATGTAACCTTTGCCTTTTCAACCTTAACCAAAGTATCAAGAACAAAAGAGGATTGAGGCAACTACATCATGAGGAAAAAGATCAAATTACTAACATTAATCAAATAATTACAAGCCATAATTGCAGAAGATCCTATCTAGACCAAGAATGCACATTTTAGAAATTATAAAAGACAAAAAGCAAAAAAAAATTAATCCGAACCCGGAAGAAACTTTGTGGTGGTTGTATCAATACGTTTGGCCACTGCAGGAATGATTCGGGATGGTGAGAGAACCTCTGCGAAAGAAAAGTTATACGAATCCGCCCCTAACCGACTCTGTAACCATCCTCTGCTTCCAGAAAAACCATCAGCTACAACCCAGCAGTTCTTGAAGCCAAGACTTGTTAGTACTCTTGCAACAATTTTTGCTGAATCAGAGTACCTGAGGATCATCAAGTGATATTAACTTATGTAAGCAGTATACCTCTGAGGATCATCTAGTTCCAACGACTGATATAAGCAATATAAAAATATGAACACCGGAATAAAATTTGGTAATGAACAGATACTTGTCATATGCAAAGAGATGGGCGAGGTGGAAAAACTACTCACGAGTCCATGATTATAATGTTGGATCCCTTGTTGAGTCTTTTGAGATACGAAATCTTCAGAGCTGCTATTTCAGCTTCTACTCGCTTTACATTTCTGACAAGACTTCTCAACTTGCTTGGTAGTTCTTCCAAACTGAACCAATACAGAAATAACGAATAATCAGAATGCTCATGAGCTTATAAAGTTAAGATAAATAGATGTATGTCCACTTTCTCTAAGGGTCCGTTTGGTAGGAAGGAAAGAAAATAGAAAGGATGGAAAGATATGGAAAATTTTGAAGGGAAAGAAAACATAAGGGAAATAAAGGAAAATGATTTTCTCTCGTGTTGTTTGGTAAACAGGAAGGAAAGAAAAGATCTTTTTTTCACTTTTACTATTTTACCCTTATATTATATTTTATATATTAAGTTTTTTTAGATAAAATTGTAATTTACCCAAATGGTGGGCCCTATTTCTTTTTTCCCCTTTCTTTCCCTCCCTTTTCCTCCCACTTTTGGGAGGAAAGAAAATGGTGGGCCCCACATGGTTTTTCCTCTCCACTTTTCTCTTCATTTTTCATCTCCCTCCACTTTTCTCTCCATACCAAACACCCACTTCTCCCTTTTCCTTCCACTCTTCCCTCCACCCCTTTCTTTCCTCTCCCTTTTCATTCCTACCAAACATACCCTAAATTGGTAGTTGAGTATGAAAGAGATGGTAAATGCAGTGAGGCAGCGGATATACTGATTTACTTACGGAATTGAAATCATCCTGTTCTTAGCATTAGAGGGAAGGCGAGGAATACCGGCCTTGTCCTTGTCCTTCTCTGATCGAATGTCGATCATAAAGTGATTTTTCGTGGTAATCTGATCAAGTGATTGAGCAGAAGTAAGATCACCTAGAGAGCAACAAGCAATAACACGTTACCCCCACATTATAACACTAGCTCCAGTAATATAAATCTGTAAGAGTAAAGCACAAAGAAATTCATATAATACTACAATAAAGCTGACATTTATTTTTAATCTTTCCAAGTTACTCTTATTGTCAATGAATTAGAAGCCAGAGATCTATTGTTGGATCCTATATATTAACAGTAGCAACTAGCAAGTGAATGGAACCATGCTTCTTATATGTGAGAAACTTCTCTTTTACATCTCTCCATGCTTCTTCTATCAATAAATTTAACATATTTGTTCAAATAAGCTAAAACTATAAACCTCAAATACGAACGAAAGTTCTCAAATGTAAAAGCTAATGCACAAAATTTGCAAAGACAAAGCCACTTCACAGGAAACAGCAAAAAAATCACCTTTGTAACCACGAAAGATGAATGAGATTGCAGACCAGATGGGAGGAAGAAGGAGGTATGTAACAAATAAAGCTCCAGCAGATCCAACTATTACAACTGGATCCGATGATGAAATGGTTTCAACAGTTGATGCAGCGATAGGCTTGGCTACCTTTGTGGTTTGTTGTGCTGCATCTGCAACTGTCTGTTAGAAAAGAGAGATTATTCATTTTAACATCCCAAAGCTAAATTGTCTTGTCGCGTAAATATATGGAACACAAGTAAGTGATTTCAAATTCAATTATTCACTGAAATTTAATCGAACCAACTCAACTGGGATTACAATATTACATTGACATAGTAGACACTTAAACTCTAACGAAAATCATTGACAGTTGATAAGTATGTGTCCTTAACTTTTGTTTCTATGTCAGTTCGAAGGATACAAAATTAACAGCTCCAATTACTTTCCCCAATATGTCAATATCCAAATTAATATTTTTCCCATTTAAAATTTTGATTTCAGGCAACAGAATATAAATAAGTGAACATGAAAAATACATAAATAGGTTCCAAATTTAACACATAAATCTCATTTTACTAAAAAATTCCATAAGTAACAGAAGAAACAGAGAGTCAAACCTTGGCAGCAGTGAGAACTGGTTCTGTGTTAAGGCCGGCAGTTTGGATAGCTTCTTGAGCTTTCTTTGCAGCCTCAGAAATGGCTGGAGAAGCTAATTTGAAGGCCTCTTCTCCAGCTTGCTTGGCAACCGGCAATGCCGCATCAATAGCTGGCTTCAAAGCACCCCCAACAACTTCAAGAACCTTCTGTGCAGAACCAAAGAAACTCGAACCCACTTCCTGGACTTGATCAATTGTTTTCTCCACCTATCAATTCATCAAAAAGGACCAATTGTGACAAATGGGTATCAATTATAATGAACAAAAAAAACAAGAAAAGACCTTGGAAACACCATTACTAGTTACCTCATTAAGGGAGGAGACAATCTGGTCTTTGTCAAGAGTGAGAGCTTTGACTTCATTGGGAGAATTAAAGAGGGCCAACAAAGAGAAGGTGGTTGATGATGGCAACAACACAGAGTTTGGTCTCAAGTGAGATTTAGAGGGAGCTTTTTGTGTGGAAGATATTGAAGAAGGAAGAGAGAGTCTAGCAGTGGCCGAAGATCTGACTGCCATGACCACTGCCATTAATTGTAACCTCTCAAATCAGTGGGAGAGATAGAGGGTGAATGTGGGTTTAGAGACTTGTGTAGTTGAATGTCTGGTTGAGAAATGTGTGATGAGAATTTGACGGTCTACAAATTCGAGAAATTTGGGCCAACAAAATGGTTCAAACAATCAAACACCTTTTTTTATTTTTTATTTATTTATTTAAATTTTATTTTATTTTTTTAATTCGGTATTAGGCACTTTTCTAAAAGCTTTCGTAATGTGAGGTTCGAACCGCTGACCTGAAAGTCATTTGTCCAAACCAAACTTGTCCATCTACCAACTGAGTTACGCCGATGTTGACAAAATTGTTCAAACACCATTTTTTTTTGGACAATAAATAGTTCAAACACGTGAAATGACCATTAGAGCATCTCCAATGGTAATGTAGCTTGCATTTGAAACAATGGTGATATGTCAACATTATCAAGTCAATTGCTTCATATGTAGCATATAACTAAACTTGATAGACATCCAAATGAAAAGGTGGTCTTCAATGCTTCATTTGTTAAAATACATGTTTCTAATAACATATCAATCTATTTTTGGTCTCTGTAAATATACTTTAAAATTGTTAAATAAAATAAATTAAAAGACAAGAATGGTTGCTAACTAGACCAATAAGATAACTGTCCAACAGACCCTCTGAAATCAAAGAGTCATGTTGACAGCCTCTACAAAAAAAGTTGTCACTTCAGCTTAAAGTTGTACTACCACAGTTGCATTGGAAATGAATTTTTTAATAAAATGGTTGTTCATCCTACGTGACAAATAAATTTTTCACAACCCACATTAGCATTGGAGATACTCCTAGTATTATTCTTATACTTGGGGATGGCTCATCGTATCCTACGTGCCGTGATTTCAGTGGAACCACCCACTCCCATTCCACTAAGCACTCGTTATATATATTTTTTATAATATTATAATAATTCGGCTAAAACCCACAACCTCATCATAGCGTAGATACGAAGGGCAAACCACTAAATCAACCTCACATCGTCACTTGACATTCATTTCTGAAAGGTTTCTGTTACAAACTTGGGAAATTTATAAGAGCTGCTTCATTGCATTTGACATATATCAAGATCAATGTTAACGTTAATGCTGCTACGAATATTGAACCAAAAGAGGTATACATGTCACGTTATATTATATAATTATAACCTATGCATTGAAATTTAGTTCGATTGGAAGATTACAAACTTGAAATGTTATTTTTTACTAAGGCTAACAAGCATTGAACCAACTTTAGATGAGACAACAAACAAGTATTTACATAATTAACAAATTAAAACAAGTAAAATACAACCAAGCTACCTTTGAAACAAGCCGACATCAAAACATAAAAACACTAGAACCAATCACAATAAAGCTCCAGGAAAGAGCATTTTAGCTCCAAGCATCAACTAGAGCACAAACCATCTTCTATTATGAAGCAACCTCAAGTACTTGTAAATAGTTACCAAAATGAAAGGAAAAAAAATGTTTGTAATAGCATCAACTAGAAGTTTTTCACTTACATTGGAAGAACATGCTCTAATCTATACCATTTCTCTCCGTTGCGATCTTGAGCCATCATTTGAAATCCATATGGCATGTATCCCAACATCAAATTACAAAGGGTAGTTACTAGCCACAATCCTCTTGGAGCAATCTTCAACCGCTTACATTCTACAATCTTTAACTCTCTAAGATTACACAATGCTCCTTCCTCAATACTCCACCTCTACACTAAATATAAGTGAGACAATTTCAAGAAATGGGGTTCTCAGCAAAACATATCTTTCCCCACATATGATGATTGCTTCTGTTTCAAAATTCTCAAATTTAGCAGCTTCTCAAGCTTTTCCATGGGATCGTCCATCAAGAAAGAGTGTTCTAAGCAAAGCTCAGTAAGATTCGAAGGAAAATCTTGCACATCGAACAACCTCATTTTGAATCCATTCAAATGCAGCTTGTAGAGATGAAAGTGATTTGACAAGGTAATGCATTTTGGATGGCAGATGTAGTAATGTCACTTGTTCTTCTTGTATGCATTTTCAAGCATTGGAGATCCTTCAAGTTAATAACCCACTGGCCTAAAGCTTCTTCATGTTGAATCAAGTGGCCATGTAATTCTAACTCTCCAAGCTTGGACAACTTCTTCAACCCTTGCTCTATATATGTAAGTAAACTCGCCAACATTTAGTCCTAGTAGTGTTTGGAGATTTTCCAGGGACACCACCTTTGCTGTTGGGTTCACCACCATTTCTCTAAGCTTGTTGAAATAAAAATGTCTCAGTTGTTTCATTTTCCAAATCGCAACTGGGATCAGATCTATCAAAATGGATCTTAAATCTAAAGTTTGCAAGCTGCAAAGATTGCTTATTAAAGAAGGAAGCTTCTTTAACCAAGTTTTTTTTAAAGTCCAAGTACCTTAAATGAATGAGGTTTCCTATAGAAGAGTCAACCAGAGCTAGGTGTACACCCTCCAAATCAAGAACTTGCAAGAGTTTAAATATCTTCAATTTTAGACAAATAGGTTCACTGAAGTCAAAGAACAACAAAGAACGGATTCTTGAATTGTTTCTTGCTGTAGAAGGTATCCCAGAATGTAAAGAAATTCTCCGAGCCTTTGTAAGGAAATAGGCATTGACATCTCCATGAAAAGTATCAAGAAATTAGTCTTCCTTGGCTTTCAATATGGAGAGTTCCCTCAGAAGATCATGAACTTGAATTGTCTTAATCCTTCCATTACATTTCCTCGTTGCTACTTGAATCATTCTCCTTCCTATCAGCTCTTCCAAATAATCCTCAGCAACATCCTCCATTGATTCTCTACCTCTTGGTTGCACAAACCCTTTAGCAACCTACAACAAGATCAACTTTCTAACAGAAATCTCGTAGTCCTTGGGAAAGAGACTAGCATAAAGAAAACATGACTTCAAGTAGAAGGGCAACTCTTGATAACTTAATTTTAAGATGTCTACATATTTTTTTGGATCTTGCATTAGCTGCCATTGATTACTTTGCAAAACCTTGAGCCATTCACTATAAGTTGCTTCATTTCTTGATAAGAGACCTCACAACACTACAATAGCAAAAGGTAAGCCTCCATATTTTTTTCACAATCTGTTTGCCAAATTCTTTCGACCAAGGAGGTAGGCTTGCTATGGGATTCCATTCTGGGAATGCCTTCCTCGACAACAATTCCCAACTATCCTCTTCGTTAAGTAGGCATAGTTCATACGGTGGACTTCTTGGATCAGCATACAAATCAATATCCTTGAAGCGAGTCATGAATATTATTCTACTTCCATTATTTGCATCTGGGAAAGCTGTTTTCAGATCATCCCAGACTTCTTTCTTCCAAATATCATCCAAAACTATGATATACCTCTTCTTTTCCAAATATTTTGACAATCCTTATTCCGTATCCTCCCTATGCATCTTCTTTAACTCCACCTTTTCAAGCCTCATGATTTTTCTGCAAAAATCCTGCAAAACCTCCTTTGCTCTATATTCTTGCGAAACGTAAACCTAAGCATAGCAACTAAAGTGCCTCTTGACATCATTACTTTGATAAATTTTCCTAGCAAGAGTGGTCTTACCTAAACCTGCCATCCTAATAATTGAAATCACTGAACGATTCAATCCCCCGTTAATAACTCGATTTCCCAAAACTCTAATGTGTTCTACCAAACCCACAATTTCATCCTCACAAGCATGATGAGGATATGATCTTCTCTTCTCTCTAAGACAATCTCTCTACCCACTTGTCTCATATCCTCCTTTACCAATATTTTCAATACCATAAGTCAATCTACTGCTACTTATATCATGAATTCTCATCTTAATCCTACTTATCTGTATATTAACCTTATAACGAGCCATCAATTCAAAATGGTATCTTTTAAAGAGCCTGAGGAAACCCTTGTGCTCTATTTTTTGAGCCATTTTGAAGATGAAATTGTCAATAACATCTTCAGTATCATAAGCAACATCTCTCATCTCTGCAACCCAGTTTCTAACTCTTTGATCACTATCTTTCTCTGCATCTGCATATTTGAGAAAGCACTACATCCGCTTGAATTCCCCTTCAATCCACTGAACTTGGTCACTTACTCTTGACAAAGAAATGGCCTCTTCCACAAGTTGGCCAACAATTTTTTCAATCATTAAGGAAACTATATACTCAGCCATGTATCACCTTCTTAATAACTTTAAATTAGCTTACAAGTAACATTTTATCACAGTAATTTTTAAGCTTCTTTGTTAACCAAACTTTTGATCATCAAACACCTAACACAAATATTTTAGTTTATTAATATTAGTGTGATCAGAATCACACACCCACTAGTGCGAAGATTCTAGCTTGATTTCTTTGATTTGTTAAGTTGACTTGTCAATTATTTCCTTCTCCTTTTATTATTTTACCATTGGTGAGTTGCCTTCCTAGTGTACAAACTTGCTGTATATATATCTGTATAATTGTAGACCACATATACAATGGCAATGAATTAAATCATTTACAGTATTTTACATGGTATCAGAGCTTTATTTTTATTTTTTTCTCATTGCCTTTGCTATTCATCTTCCATGCAATCATGTCTTCTAATTCAAATCAAACTATAGAAACATCAAAGTCACAATCTTCATCAAAATCGCCTATTACAGATGTTTCTTCACCATACTTTCTCCATTCATCAGATCATCCTGGAGCCTTGCTTGTTTCTAACGTGTTGATATGTGACAACTATCCAACATGGAAAAGATCCATGAAGATGGCGTTGAATGCTAAAAATAAACTGGGATTTATTGATGGTAGCATGGTAAAGCCAGCTGAGACTTCTCAAGATTTGAAAGTTTGGAAACGATGCAACGATATGGTGCTGCCTTGGATGCTCAATGGAATTGAAAAGAATCTTGCGAGTAGTCTGATTTATTGTGCTACTCCAAGATCTCTTTGGATAGAGTTGGAAGAACGTTTTTCGGAAAGTAACAATCCACGGATTTATGAACTCAAGAGAGCCATCTATAACCATCAACAAGAACAAAAAGCATCAGTAATTTATTTCAATACTTTGAAATCTTATTGGGATGAGTTATCTACACTAACACTATTTCTTCTTGAACATGTGGAACTTCAAAAGAGTTACAGGGCTTATTAGAAACTAAAAAGTATTTCAATTCTTAATGGGTCTTAATGATTCATATTCTCACATATGAAGTCAAGTCTTGGCAATGGAACCTCTTCCAAATGTTGGAAAGGCTTACTTAATAATTCATCAAGAAGAACGCCAACGTATTCTTCATGTTTCAAGTCACCAATCTCCTATTGAATCTACAGCATTGGCAGCAAATAACAAGTCCTTACCGGCCAACTGATTGAATCAATCACAATGTATTTTTGGGCAAGGAACACATGAAACACAAGGGCGTGGTAGACCTTATTGTGATCATTGTGAAAAATATGGGCATGTAAAAGCCAAATGCTATAAAATCGTTGGTTATCCACCGAATTGGAAAACTTCAAATCGATCTTATGTCGCTACTCTTGCAACCACAAAGCTGCAACAAGCAAATGAGCATTTTTTTTTCCAGCAAAACAGATCCCATCATCCTCATCATCCTCTGGATCTTCTGCATCAATTCCAGGGCTCACAGCTGAGCAATATAAGCAATTGTTATCTCTGCTTTCAACACATGAGTTGGACCATTCTCCAGTTGCAAACTTAGTCGGTAAAATCCTTCCTTTTTGCAACTCTGTTGTACATACTAGTGATAATTCTTGGATAATAGACAGTGGAGCATCTGACCACATGACACCTAATTTATCTTTTTTGAAAAATTCTATGCACACACCTCATGTCAAACCTGTTAGACTACCAAATGGCTCAATTGTTTCAACCACCAAATGTGGGTCTGTTGAATTGTGCCCTTCCTTGTTTTTGGATAATGTTTTATTAGTTCCTAATTTTAATTTCAATCTTTTGTCTGTGAGTAAATTAACAAAAGATTTAAATTGTGTTGCTATTTTTTTCCCTATATTTTGTGTCTTTTAGGACCTTAATTTCATCGAAAAAGCTGATTGACATGGGTAAGGTTTGAGATGGACTATATCACTACGAGAGTAATCATGGACATGTCTCTTCTCCTTTAGTAATGAAAGTTGTTAAGGAATCAAACTCTAGTCTTTGGCACATTCGACTCAGTCACCCATCCAACGATCGAATGCAGCGTTTGCCTTTTATTTCTAGTGTATCTTCTTTTAATCCTTGCTGTGAAGTGTGTCAACTTGCCAAACACACACGTAGTCCTTTTCAATTAAATAAGCATCGTTCTGAGATGCCTTTTCAATTAATTTTTTTTTGTGACATTTGGGGTCCATATCGCACTCCTACATATGCTAGGGCAAATTATTTTCTCACTATTGTTGCCGATCGTACCCATTGCACTTGGGTTTATCTTATGCACCATAAATTTGAAACTTTTCAATTATTAAAAAAAAAAAAAATTACTCTATGATCAAGACACAATTTCATACATCTATTCAAAAAATTCAAACCAATCAAGGGAGTGAATTTTTGCTTTCTAATCAAATGAAATATTTTTTCCATGAGCATGGCATCTTGCATCAATGCACTTGTGTTGAAACTCCTCAACAAAATGCAATAGCTGAACGTAAGCATAGACATCTTTTAGAAGTTGCATGTGCATTACGTTTTTAGGCACATTTACCTTTGTCTTTTTGGGGTGATTGCATTTTAACTGCAACTTACTTGATCAATCGCATTCCTACTCCTAATCTACATGGCAAAACTCCTTATGAAATGCTTGTTAAAACTAGGCCACCCTACAATCATCTTCGTGTGTTTGGTTGTCTTTGTTATGCCCATACTAAAAATGCTAATCGCCATAAATTTGCTCCACGTGCCACAAAATGTATTTTTCATGGTTATCCATTTGGTTATCATGGATACAAAGTTTATGATATTGCTAAAAAAAGACTTTTATTTCTCGTGATGTCACATTTTTCGAAAATGAATTTCCATTCAATGATACATTGACTCCTAAAAATACCAATGAATGTGTTTTACCCCTTCCTATTGTGCCTAATTTTAATGAAAATGCACCTCTTCGATGGTTACAACGAAATACTTGTCGACCTAGCTATCTTGATAGTTATATGTGCTCTACTGCTATCCACAGTCTAGTTGGCAACTTGACCACAAATTAGCCATCTTTGGTATGTCCTTTATATCCATTGTCTAATTATCTTTCATATTAAAATTTTTCCAATTGCCATGTAGCATTCCTTTCAGCTATCTCTGATGATGTTGAGCCCAGTACTTATTCTCAAGCTATTAAGCACACTCATTGGCATGATGCTATGGCTGTGGAAATTCAAGCTCTAGAACAAAATAAAACATGGAGTGTGCAAGATTTACCTCTTGGTAAGCAACCCATTGGATGCAAATGGGTGTACAAAATAAAAAGAAAAGTTGATGGCTCTATTGATAGCTACAAAGCCCGACTTGTTGCCAAAGGGTATATACAAACAAAGGGCTTGGATTATAATGAGACTCTTGCACCAGTTGCAAAACTTGTGACTGTAAGATGCGTATTGGCAGTAGTTGCTGTTCATGGATGGTTTTTGTCTCAATTAGATGTGCATAATGCATTTCTTCATGGAGACTTGCATGAGGAAATTTACATGACTTTACCACCAAGATTTTACAAAATAGGGAAGCATTCTCAATTTTGTTGACTCAACAAGTCCCTATATGGACTCAAGCAAGCTTCTCGAAATTGGTTTGAAAAATTCTCACCTGTTTTAAAGAAATTTGGTTACATTCAATCTCATGTTGATTCATGTTTGTTTACTAATAAACATGATTCTCATTTTACAGTGGTGCTTGTTTACATTGATGATATAATAGTTGCAAGTAGCCACCAAGATTCTATAGTTCCATTGAAGAATTTTTTGCGTACTCAATTCCACATCAAGGACCTGGGAACTTTGAAATATTTTCTGAGTATTGAAGTGGCTCATTCACAACATGGGATTTTTTTAAACCAAATGAAGTATGTTTTAAATGTACTAAAAGATAGTGGGCAATTAGGTGCACGTCCATCTCATATTCCAATGGAACAAAACTTAAAACTATCCAATGAACAAGGCGAGGTATGTCAAAATCCTGCTCAATATTGACGCTTGGTCGTGCATCTCATATATTTGACAATTACAAGGCCTGACATTGTGTACTCAATGAATATATTAAGCAAATTCTTGCAATCACCAAGACAACCACATTATGATGTTGCATTACATGTATTGCAATATATCAAATCTTCTTTAGGAGCTGGTATTCTCTTGTCTTCCACTAGCTCCTTGGAACTCTCAGCCTTTTCTGACTCAGATTGGGCAAGTTGTCCGATGACTCGACCATCTACCACCGGATATTTTATCATGCTTGGCAATAGTCTAATCTCTTAGAAGACCAAAAAGCAATCAGTTGTGTCACGTTCATCAGCTGAAGCCAAGTATCGAGTCATGGCAGCAACAACATGTGAGCTCATTTGGCTTAAGGCACTACTCCATGATCTTGGTGTGGATCATCATAATTCCATGACTTTACATTGTGACAATCAAGCAACAATCCATATTGCAGCAAATCCGATTTTTCATGAACATACCAAGCATATCGAAATTGATTGTCATCTCATTCGAGAAAAGTTAATTGCAGAGGTTATTTTCTTAACTCATGTTCCTTCTCGGCAACAATTGGTGGATATCTTCACCAAAGCCCTCGGCAAGGATCAATTTCAAGCTTTCCTTCCCAAGTTAGGCATTACGGATCTACACTTCCCAACTTAAGGGGAAGTATTAGTGTGATTAGAATCACACATCCTTTAGTGCCAAGATTCTAGTTTGATTTCTTTTATTTGTTAAGTTGACTTGTCAATTATTTCCTTCTCCTTTTATTATTTTACCGTTGGTGAGTTGCCTTCCTAGTGTACAAACCTGCTGTATATATATCTGTATAATTGTAGACCATATATACAATGGCAATGAATTAAATCATTTACAATATTTTACAATTAACAATTATATTCAGACACTTCTCCCTAATTCACACCATATAATATATTGCGGGAGACTTTCAATTGTTTAATATTATGATGTCATTTCTATTAGGGGTAGCTTTAGTGGAAATGGTGGGAGATGTCACCTTTTTGACTAGGTTTTGTAAGAAAGTCACCACTTTAATAACTTAAGTTTAAAAGGCACTAAAATAAGTGATTTCCAAAAATGCCCTTACTTTACACATTCTCTTTCTTACTTTGAAGTTTTCTGAGATTTTATTCTTTCATCTTCCTTTATAACAGACCTCCAATGGAGGTTGAACATCATAACATTATCAATGCATCTTCATTGGATAATTAGTTTTGTGGCGCTATCCTTTTCATTTGTTCTCCTAGTCTTTTGTAAACATTAAGCTGGTTGTATGAATTTTGAATCTAATTGAAAAGGCTCGAAGAACAAATGAAAAAGCTCAAAGAATAAATGAAAAGGCTCGGAGAACAATTGGAAATGCTCGGAAGACAAATGAAAAGTCTTAGAGACTATTTACAAAGTCTCGAAAACTAATTGAAAAGGCTCGGGGAACAATTGAAAAGGCTCGAGCCTTTTCATTTAGTTTCCGAGACTTTTCAATTAGTCTCCGAGACTTTTCAATTGTTCTCCTAGTCTTTTCAACAATCATTTTTTTTGTTAATTTTGAACCTTCGAGCCTTTTCATTTGTTTTTCGAGCCTTTTCATTTGTTCTCCAAGACTTTTTATTTGTTCTCCGAACCTTTTCAATTGTTCTCCAAGCCTTTTCAACAATCATTTTTTTTTTGTTAATTTTGATCCTTCAAGCCTTTTTATTTGTTTTTTGAGCCTTTTCATTTGTTCTCCGAGCCTTTTCATATTCCGTTAAAAAAGCTCGGAGAGTGTTTCAAAAGGCTCGGACAACGTTTTAAAAGGCTCGAAAACCTATATATTCATCGTCTTCTACACAACTTTTTTATAAATTCAAAACATAATCTAAACATAAACTAACCCAGAACGATAATCAAAATCAAGCACACATAAACTAACAACAAAAACCACATCAAAACAACAACCAACATAAATTTATCATGAACAAAAACGAAATTGAAACATAAACTTCCCACTGTTAGTTGTAGGTTCTCGTCGACTTTAGGGGACTATAGTGCCACCGCCGGTGAGTTCGTCGTGAGATTTCAGTCGGATTTCTTGCAGCCATGAGATTTTCAGTTGGATTTCTCTCTCTCTCAACTTTTTTCTCTCTAGGTTTGAAAAGACACAAACTGACAAAATAAGGTATTTTTGTCTAATAACCTAAATAGGTGCCTTTTAAACTTAAATTAGTAAAGTGGTAATATTCCCACAAAAACCACCCCAAATAGTGACAAAATTTTTTTGAACCCGGTAGCTTTATTGCCAACCAAAAAAGTTCTCCCTATGTCCATCGCTCAAATTTTTTACTTTCAACACCCATTATAATTCCAAAAATAACCCTAATTAAACTTCCTTTCACAATTCCTTTTTGCACCCACAAATATATTCTTCTTATGCAGAAATGTCTGCAAATTTTCTTTGGTGGGCACACAAATATGAGCATACTTATAGCACAAGTAAAGTGATGAGGTGGCACTCATATATTGTGCTTGTGCTATAAGTATGCTCATATTTGTGTGCTCACCAAAGAAAATCTGGAAATGTCTTTGTTCTTGTTCCAGCAACCATTCTATCTCCCATGATATTACATGAGTAATTTTGTGACTTAGACTCTATGGTCTGGGCAAAAGTTTGAGTCCTTTTCATTTTTCAAGTTACAGCAATCATTCTCTTACATTTATCGCCATCTCTCATGAGATTTTACAGTGTAAATTTATCGGATGGTTTTTTATTGAATTTATAAAAATTTAGACAATCAATAATATCATCAAAATAACATTATCAAAGATTCTCATGTAAAAAGTCTTCGTAATAATAAAGTTCATAAACTTGACTAATTGTGTTACAGTAATATTTATTTTTCTTTTGAAATTTGTTTCATTGTTCAGACAAAATGATATTCAAATAAGTTTTTAGGATTAATTTTGGAATAAAAGAATTAGGTAAAGAATGGGTGTAAAGAGTAATATTAATTTACTAACTAAAATTAATTCGTTCATTTTAGATAAATTCCTTTAAAGGTAAATTTGTGAAAACAAATTATGGGTGTAGTGTGTAGAGTTAAATTTTTTGAGTGGTAATAGAGCCACCCTTTATTTATTTCATAAGCAAAATTGACCTTGTATGATTTTATGAACAACCCAGAAGAGAAAATCCTAAGAACAACCAAACCAAAAAACAATTTTATTTACTTATCCCTAATGATCACATAAAATGCCATAATATGACAAAGTAAAACCAATGCCAATTTTTATTTTTTATTTTTTAAAAAAAATTTCTTCATGTGTTTTTTGTTTTCTTTTTCGTAGGAGAAGTGAAGAGACAAACATACACAAACTGGGAGAGGGGTTTTTGGATTAAAAAAAAAAAGCTTCGGGGCCATCCTGCAAGCGTTTTTCAGTTGTTCTTTTTTGAAAAAAAAATGAAATTGAAAACTGTGTTTTTGGTTTCAGTTTCGAAATCCGAAAACACATCTGGTAACATATACCGAAATCTGTATTTTAACAATGAAAACGGGAAAAAACGCATCTGGTAGGCTAACTGAAAATTATCGAAAATTGAAATATCAATTTTTACATTTTGCTTAATATGATAACAATTATAAACAAATTGATTAAATAATTAACCAATAAATTTTTTGTACTGTAATTTATAAATTAAACAAAAGTTTTTTTTTTTGAACATCATTCATTGAAATGAGATTCCGATTTACTCCATTGTAATATTTTTTTTGGAAAAAAAAATGGTCTAATTGAAGAAGGCATATAACAGTATGTTCATAACATAAAAACCATATAACTATTCTCAGCTAGAACAAAATCTGCAACAAGTTTGACATACTCATAAGTTTCCAACAAACAAAAATGTTTAAAAGCTTTTCAAACATCAAAATAATTAAAGAAGACAACAAGAGTTTTGTCATTCAAGCTCCAATAACTTCAGTAGGAGCAACATCGGCAACCACCTCATCAGCAACATCCTCTGAATAATCTCTATGAACCTCCATCAACCATAGATTTAATGGCAAATTGGATGAGTTTATCCATGACCATGAGAAATCACCTAACAAAAATTAAAGCCCCAAAGCCAATTAATTTAATTTTTGTTAAATTAAACAAAAGTTAACACAAAAATTGATCCAGAATCTAGATCAGCTGAGGCGGAGGAAGAATAAGAAGAAGAAGAAAACCAGATCGACAGCAAGGAGGAGGAAGAGATCAGCAGCGAGAGGCGAGGAGGAGGAGGAAGAGATCGATGAGCGGAGAAGGAAGAGATCGACGGCGAGCGAAGGAGGAGGATGAGATGTGAAGGAAGAAAGAAGATGAAGATGGGAAGAGAAGGGAAGAAAAGATACCGATGAGTGATAAGTACTCACGTTCAAAAGAAAAAATAATAATTTTTTGTTAATTTTTTTGAAAAACAAAAACAAAGAAAACATCTTTTTTTTTTCTTCAAAATTTCTACTTTTAACACTGGTTTTGTTTTTCATTTTGTTTTTGTATTTTGAAAATAAAATGAAAAATGGTTAACGAACGCGAATTTAAAATCATTTTTAGAAAACAAAAACGAAAACAGATTGAAAAACACCTGCAAGACAGGCCCTTCTTTTCTGCTTATCCATTGTTGTTGATGTGTTATTTTGTCTACTCAACCAAAGATTTTATTATTATTAATTTTTCAAAATAATAATTTTAGTACCGGATGAAACCAAGATAACAATATTGCTTCATAATTTTAAGTATTGAATGATGAACCTTTTTTTCCCATTGTAGTGGATGAGGAAGAAGAAGAATATTTAGGTTATATGGGTATAAAAGTAATTTTCTTATAACTTATTTTAATTTTAAAATATTTCAATAAAAAAAAAAAAAGGTGTGTGTAGCCACTTTTACTTAATCCATTCTACAATAGACTCAAGAGTTTACGAGTAATTTAAAATTTGCAATCACAAATCATGAAGTTTTCTTTCCCTCATTAGTATTCTTAACAAGTAAATGCACTTCTTAATTCAAAGTAAGTTAATGCAATTAACTAGAGATGGCAATTAAACCTAAACCCGTGGGACCCGCTCAAACCCAACCCGCTTAAAGAGGGTTTGGGTTGGGATAATTGTACCCGTGAGCGGGTTTGAGTTTGAAAATTGTACCCGTCACGGGTTCGGGTTCGGGTATGGATTTGGAAAAAAAACCATACCCAAACCCACAAACCCGTTATTGTGTGTGTGTGTGTGTGTGTAATTTTAATATTGTACTCTTATTTATTTGTGTTTGTGTGTACTTTTAATATTTTGAACTTATGGATTATGGACTTGTGTTGTGTTAGAATTCAGAACTTGAGTTTACGGATTATATACTTATGTTAGAATTTTAGAACTTGAACAACATTATTATTATTTTTTTGTTCTAGTTTTTTTTTTAAGCTATTTATACTTTTAAGCTTAAAATGATAAATATTCATGGGTTTACGGGTCCACGGGTGCCATACCCATCCACAAATCCTCTGAAGTTCGCAGGTTCGTGGGTAGGTCTAGATGTTGCTTAAATCTGCGGGTGAAACCCGAACCCGAACCCGAACCCGCTACATTTTATGGGTTTGTGGATGGGTTTGGATGTCATTTTCTTTCACGGGTTTGGGTTTGGTTTTGGTTTTGCCCAAATCTGCTCGAACCTAGCTAGTCCATTGCCATTCTTACAATTAACCCTAATCTATATGTATGTCAAAAAAAAAAAAAAATGCTTATCTATTATAAGATAAAAGCATGTGACATTGCCTCTAGAGACATAGCTCAACCGGTAAATGGACGAACTTAGAGTTTAAGCAAATGACTCTCAAATCAGCGGCTCGAATCTTATTAATGGCAAAAAGCTTTAAAAAAAATACATTGTTCAATTCAAATTAAGATTAGGATATTGCCTCACTATAGGTTCCTTGTCATTAGGATTCTTTTGGTATGCTTGCTTGTTTACAAAATGAGAATGAAAATAAAAGGGAATTAAGTTTCACCGGAAATATAATTAAATTTCATTTTCAGTATAAAATTAACTATTGATTTTTGTATAGGGTCGATGTAACTTAATTTCTTAAGCCATGTTTCATATGCCATACCGTACTGAACTGGACTAGACTTATTAGAATGAACTGGACTGTATTGGACTGCACTAGATTATGTTTAGTATTGTCCTATGTTTGGTGTTGCACTGCACGTCTGCACTTATATCGTATTGTGCTATTACTAGATTTAGTGTAAGATTGCATTTAATTGTTTTATACCATGTTTTTTAATTAAAGATTAATAATAACATTGTATAGAGTGTTTTATTATTGAAAATTATTTTCTTAAAAAAATAATTATCATATTAATATCTAAATTGATAAAAAAAAATGCTGTAAAACAAATTTTTATTTTTAATAATGTGTTCGATTTTATAAAAAAAAAAAAAAGTGTTGTATTTTTTTTATTACTATTTTACATCTCATTTGATATATATATATATATTATAAAACTGAAATAAGAAAGGGGACAATTATTAAAAAAAAAATAAAAAAATGGGAAGGGGGTGATAAAAATAAAGTGTTGTATTTTTTTTTTTTTTTTGAATAATGATATTCACACCCCTCAAAAACTGTATGTTTCACCCCAATTTAATATAGAGTGGTGCTATTGGCTCATCCCCTACTCTTCTATTTATGCCCCACTTTTTTAAATTTTGATTTAATTAAATAAAGTTAAATGGTTTTATTAATTTATTTTATTTATTTCCAAAACTACCCTTTTACTTATTTTTCAAACTTAATACACTACATCTCTAATTTCTCTATTTACTGGTCTCGTCATTCTCTTACCTCCTATGAACAAATTTATTTTTTCTCTACTGCTATATATATCTCTCTCTGTTATAACACACGCAACACCAACAATTTTTTTTTTTTCAAAACAGCAAACTTTATTCTCAAAGAAGAAAGGCAAGAAGAGCAAAAACAA
The DNA here is from genome assembly GCA_954870605.1 of Acer campestre. Lineage (NCBI taxonomy): Eukaryota > Viridiplantae > Streptophyta > Magnoliopsida > Sapindales > Sapindaceae > Acer > Acer campestre. The sequence continues at coordinate 13,581,680 of OX940807.1, forward strand.
ACAACAGCCAATGAAGAAACAAAGCAAAAGAAACAGACAATAAAAACACTGTTTTTTTTTTTTAATTGAATATAAAAGTATAATTTATATTTTTTAATTGTTCGTAGAATTTTTAATATTGATTAAAAGAACGTTTGGGTTTTTTTTAAAAAAAAAAAAAAATGAATGTGAGGCTTTATTAGATTTACTTTATAGAATTTTTTTTTTCTTAAATTGTGTATCTCTTTCAGTAATTTTGATAAAGGAAAAAAAAAATAATACTAAATAATTAAAGAAGTGGGGCATAAATAGACCAATAGGGGGTGTGTTAATAGCACAACTTTTTAATATATTTTGAAAATCCAATAATATACTTAAGTAAAATTACTTAAATGACTAAATAGTTTGTAAGTAGACACCAATAATTATTAATTGGTTTTATATCAATCTTTTGTAAAAAGAAAAAGGAAGTTCCTATTAATTGTTTGATATGATAATAAAAACATTCTTATGTTATCAAACCCTAACTTCTATTTTAAATACTAATTTCAATTTCTTTTAAAGAATACAAATTGATTGAGTTGACAAACAATTTACTGATATAATTGAATGTAACAAAAATCAATATCAACAATAAATTTTCTTATGAACAATTTTTTTTTTTTTTTTTTAAAAAAAAAAACTTTAGGAACAGAATTGAGAGCATTTTTTTACATATGACCCTTCTTCTTGGTTGGTGTAATTTCTGTTTTCTATTAATGGATTTTAAATTTCAATTTTTTTTTTGCAAAAAAAAAAAAAAAAAAAAAAAAAAAAACCTAATAGAGCTAAAGCAGCACATGCACCGATTACAGTTACAGCTAGTAGTTTTTCAATTCGATGGAATTGGAGAGTTTTGAGCTAAAAAAATTAAAGAATTAAAAAAAAAAGTTTTAATGCAATAAAATGAAATTTTTTTCGGACAATTTTCTAGTGACATCAAATGTTTTTCCAGGAGATAGAAATTATGTTTTTAAAAGAGAAATTATTTATTTGAATAAAAAGATATAAAATAATAAAATTTTAAATCAATCTGATTAGATAACAAAATAGTAGGGTGTGCTAACAAAAATATAATACAATTAAATTAAAGAAATGGTACTTTTGGTCTTAAGTGGAATTTATTTACGAACCAGGGATTTTTAAAATATTTTAGGGGTGTACTTACGAAAGGGGGTGTACATACAGTTTTTGAAAGGTGTCAATATCGTTACTATTTTTTTATTACTATTTTACATCTCATTTGATATATATATTACAAAACTGAAATAAGAAAGGGAACAAATCATATATTGAAATGAACTTAATAGTAAGAACTTAAGATCACAAGAAGAAATCAAAAGATAGACAACATATAAATATGATATTTTATTCACTTCTCAATGATTTTACAACTTGGTGAGACCTCTCTTTTATAGGCTCGCAATGTAGTAGTTACAAACTTGAAAAGACACAAGCAATTAACTTGAAAATCAATGGAGCCATAAACTTAAGAGTAAATGATACCATAAACTTGAGCATAAATTGTAGAAGATGAAGGATCACAAGTTACATTGTGAATTGGACATTCACTTATATTTCATAACACTCCCCCTTGAATGTCCATTTTACATAGAATATGCCTCGTTAAAACCTTTACTAGAAAAAAAAAAAAAAAAAAAAAAAAACCTTATGGGAAAAAATTCTAGTGAAGGAAAAAGAGTACATCATTCATATGTATTTGAAAAGTAGTATTGGAGGTGATAACAACTGCCTCATTAAAACCTTACTGAGAAAAACTTGTGGGATAAAAACTCAGTGAAGGAAAAAGAGTACAGTTTACAGATTTTCCTTTAAAACAATTACTCCCCCTCATCAATATGCTCATTTTGATGTTGCCGTCTCAATTGTTTGAAAAATATTTTTCAATTGCCGCATCCCAATATTATGTACTAACTTCGTGAATGTTGCGGTTGGCAACGCTTTTGTGAATAAATCTACAAGATTTTCACTTGAGCGTATTTTTTGAACATCTATTTCACCATTCTTTTGGAGCTTATGTGTATAAAATAATTTCGGTGAAATGTGCTTAGTTCGATCACCTTTAATATAGCCTCCTTTAATCTGTGTAATGCAGGTAGCATTATCTTCATATAATATTGTGGGACTATTTTTTATTGAAGATAGTCCACATGTCTCCTGAATATGTTGTATCATAGATCTTAACCAAATAGACTCCCTGCTAGCTTCATGAATTGCCAATACCTCTGAATGGTTTGAGGAAGTGGCAACCATTGTTTGTTTAACAGATCTCCATGTGATAGCAGTATTTCCACAGGTAAATAAATATCCTGTTTTTGATCGGGCTTTATGTGGATCAGAAAGGTATCCAGCATCCACATATCCGGATAATTATGATTTTGATCCCTTTGAGTAAAATAATCCCATATCAATTGTTCCACAAAGATAATGCAATACATGCTTAACACCATTCCAATGTCTTCTAGTTGGTGCAGAACTATACCTTGCCAGTAAATTGACTGTAAATGCAATGTCAGGCCTTGTACAATTTGCAAGGTACATAAGTGCTCCAATTGCATTTAAATATGGTACTTTAGGACGAAGAAGCTCTTCACCAACTTCTTTTGGACGAAATGGATCTTTGTCCATATCAAGTGATCGAACAACCATTGGAGTGCTTAATGGATAAGCTTTATCCATATAAAAACGCTTTAAGATTTTTTTCTGTATATGTTGATTGATGAATAAATATTCCACTTGGTAAATGCTCGATCTGCAGGCCAAGGCAAAATTTTGTTTTACCAAGATCTTTCATTTCAAATTCATCTTTTAAGTAAGATGCAGTTTTTGTGAGTTCTTCAAGATTGCCAATGAGATTTAAATCATCAACATATACCGCAATGATAGCAAATCCAATTTCTGATTTTTTTAATGAACACACATGGGCAAATTGGATTATTTGCATATCCTTCTTTCAATAAATATTCGCTTAAGTGATTGTACCACATGCTCCCAGATTGTTTTAACCCGTATAAGGATCTTTGTAGCTTAATTGAATACAAGCTTCTATGTTTTAAATTTTCATTCATTTTATATCCTTCAGGGATTTTCATATATATATCAGTATCAATAGATCCATACAGGTATGCTGTTACTATGTCCATAAGACGCATATCAAGCCCTTCTGAGGCTGTAAAACTAATCAAAAATCGAAATGTGATTGCATCCATCACCGGGGAATAAGTCTCCTCATAGTCAAACCTTGTGCTACGAGTCGTGCTTTGTATCTTACAATCTCGTTTTTCTCATTTCGTTTTCTAACAAAAACCCATTTATACCCGACAGGTTTGACGTCTTCAGGCGTCAGGACAACCGGTCCAAAAACTTCACGTTTTTCGAGCGAATTTAGTTCTACTTGGATCGCTTCTTTCCATTTTGGCTAATCTTTTCTATGTCGACATTCTTCCATTGTTGTTGGTTCAACATCTTCATCATTATTCATAATATCAAAAGCGACAGCAAATGCAAATTTATCATCAATGTTAATATTTCTTCGATCCAGAAATTTCTTATAACCAACATAATCTATTGAGATTCGTTCATGAATCTCATTTGGGGAGATTAAAATTTCTTTATTTTGTAAATCTACAGGATCATTTTGTTCCTCTTCAGGGGAATTTTGTATTTCCTTAGTTGGTGGTACACATACTTCTTCAGGAGTAATTTGATCAGTTTTGGATTGATTAATTTTTGCTATCTTATTTTCGATGATGGCTTCTTCAGGAGAGCCACTTTTATTTTGAAGCTTCATTTGTATTCTCCTTTTCCTTGGAGTTAAGTCTTTTGCACCAATTGGTCTACCACGCTTCAAGCGTGGTTTAATTTCATTTACCTTATCTAATTGTCCTTCAGGGACATCAACCCTTGCTGGGACATTCTCATCAGGTATATATGATTTTACTATTTTCTTTGAATCGGTAAATGCATCTGGAATTTGATTTGAAATATTTTGCAACTGAATAATCCTTTGAACTTCAAGTTCACATCGATTTGTTCGAGGATTAAAATGAGATAAAGATGATGCATTCCATATAAGTTCACGTCGTTTATCTGTTTTTTCTCCTCCTTACGATGGAAAAACCCATTCATCAAATTGGCAATCCGCAAATCTTGCGATAAAAATAGCTTCTGTTAAAGGCTCAAGATATCTAATTATTGAAGGAGAATCATTACCAACATAAATTCCAAGTTTTCGTTGAGGATCCATTTTTGTCCTTTGTGGGGGTGAAATTGGAACATAAACAGCACAACCAAAAATTCTCAAATGAGAAATATTTGGTTGTTGTCCAAGGACAAGTTGCGAAGGTGAAAAATTATGATAACTAGTTGGTCGAATACGAATTAACGATGCAGCATGTAATATTGCATGTCCCCATGAAGAAACAGGTAATTTTGATTTTAAAAGTAAAGGCCTGGCAATTAATTGAAGACGTTTTATCAAAGATTCTGCCAAACCATTTTGAGTATGGACATGTGCAACAGGATGCTCTATATCAATACCGATTGACATGCAATAATCATCAAAAGCCTTAGATGTAAATTCACTTGCATTATCTAGTCTAATTTTTCTAATTTGATAATCAAGAAATTGTGCTCGAAATTTAATAATTTGAGCAAGAAGTCTGGAAAATGCAACAGTACGAGTAGAGAGCAAACAAACATGTGACCACCTAGTTGACGCATCTATTAAAACTATGAAATATCGAAAAGGTCCACAAGATGGGTGAATGGGTCCACAAATATCACCCTGAATTCTTTCCAAAAAACTTGGAGATTCAAAATTGACCTTCGTTGTGGATGGTCTTGTAATTAATTTGCCTTGAGAACAAGCTGCACATGGGTTATCAGAAGGTAAAAGAATCTTCAGGTTCTTTAAGGAATGTCCATGTGAGTTTTCAACAATTCTCCGCATCATAATTGATCCTGGATGACCAAGTCAATCATGCCAAAGAATAAAAGTCTTTGGATCATTGAACTTCTGGTTCAATACAAGATTTGTTTCTATAGTTCGTATGGTAGTTTGATACAACCTAGAAGAAAGTCCAAAAAATCTTTCTAGTAGCTGCTTCTGGCATGATACAACAGAAGTGATACAAATGTATTCTATATTACCTTCATTAGTAGTCTCAATGTGGTACTGATTAAGACGGATATCTTTAAAACTTAGCAAATTTCTTCTGGAATTGCTAGAATATAAAGCATCATTAATTTGTAATTTTGTCCCATTTGGTAACAAAATATTTGCTCTTCCGGAGCCGTTTGTCAGGTTTGTAGTACCTGATATTGTGTTAACATTAGCTTTAGCTAATTTTAAGTGAGTGAAATATTTTTTGTTTCGAAGTATTGTATGCGTTGTGGCACTGTCTACAAGACATTCATCTCCATCATTCATCTTTCGATTGTTCAAATCATTAGTATGATCCGAAGCCATCTTCACATGTATAAACTTAAGTTAATAAAAAATATATATATATATATTGAGGAGATTACAAGTTAATTAAGAAATAATTGAAAATGAAACTCAAACTTCATTTAAAAGCAAACTAAATAATAAGACAAATATATCCCTCAAAAGCACACACTGTAGGGAATTTCATTAGAATCACACTCAAGATACGCTAGAACACTCAAAACAAACTTAAACATACTAGTAACACACCAAAAACATTATGAAAAACACACTGAAAAATAATACCAAACATGCTAATTGGTATTAACATGTCCATCACCAATCAAGTGGCCAATATTTCCATTTGGGTCTTCAAAGAAATCTGAAACGTCTAGGTGAGTTATATCAACAGGCTCATCATGATCAATGAAATTTTTTTCCACCTCCTTTCCTTTTGCCTTCAATGATGCTTGATAAAGTTCCACAAGGTGTTTAGGCGTACGACAGGTACGCGACCAATGTCCTTTTACTCCACATCGGAAACAAGCATTGTCATGATTTTTAGAGGGTTTGTTTTGAAAAACTTTCCCTTTTTCCTATTTTTCATCATTGCTGTTCCACTTCTAGTGGTTTGGTTTAGATTTCTTATTATGACCCCCTCGGCCTTGGTAATGACCACGCCCACACCACGATAACCACCACGGTTATTTGATGAATTAGCATTCGTTTCTGGGAATACTACAGTTCCAGTTGGGCGAGATTGATGATTTTTCATCAAAAACTCATTCTTTTGCTCAGCCACAAGAAGACATGAAATTAGCTCAGAATATTTGGTAAATCTACGCTCTCGATATTGCTGCTGCAGGAGCAAATTCGAGGCATGAAAAGTAGAAAATGTTTTTTCTAACATGTCTTGTTCAGTTATTGTCTCTCCACATAATTTCAATTGAGAGACAATCTTAAATAATGAAGAATTATACTCACGGATTGATTTGAAATCTTGCAATCGTAGATGCATCCAGACATAACGAGCATTTGGAAGTATCACCGTTTTCTAGTGATTAAATCTCTCTTTTAAATTTTTCCAAAGCTCAAATGGATTTTTGACAGTAAGATACTTAGATTTCAATCCTTCATGGGGATGGTGCTGAAGGAAAATCATTGCCCTAGCACGGTCCTGTGAAGATGCTTCATTTTTTTCTTTAATCGTTTCTCCCAGATTCTTAGCATCAAGATGGATTTCAGCATCAAGAATCCATGACAGATAGTTGTCACCAGAAATATCAAGAGCAACAAATTCAAGTTTTGTGATGTTCGACATATTCAGTTAGCTAGGTCACAAAAATGATTATTAGAAATTTCTAAACACAAATATGTCAAATACTATAACAAAATATGTAAGGGGAAAAATATACATGTTAAATCCATGACATTTTTGTAATTGTAAAAATAATGAATATTATTGAAGTGAGTTAATAACTAATTACAACATATATATTTCATACCTTGTGAAAATGAAATAAATAAATAAGAGTATTTACCTGATCAGAGCTACTTCGTGCTGATAACGTGAAATGAACTTGATAGTAAGAACACAAGATCACAAGAAGAAATCAAAAGATAGACAACATATAAATATGATATTTTATTCACTTCTCAATGATCTTTACAACTTAGTGAGACCTCCCTTTTATAGGCTCACAATGTAGTAGTTACAAACTTGAAAAGACACAAGCAATTAACTTGAGAATCAATGGAGCCATAAACTTAAGAGTAAATGATACCATAAACTTGAGCATAAATTGTAGAAGATGAAGGATCACAAGTTACATTGTGAGTTGGACATTCACTTATATTTCATAACATATATATATATATATATTATAGAGTTTCAAAGTGCCACATGTTATCGTGAGGGAGTTTTGGTATTAAATTCTCATATTATTCACCTTTCTCAATTTTATATTAATACTTATTTAATTGAAGTTTAATTAAATTACAATGAAAGGTCACTCTAAATCTATACATACTAGTGTGTCAACCGTGCAATGCACGACCTTTGTTTAATAAGATAATTTTAAATATTGTGCTTAATACTATTTTATTTTGCGGTAGACAAATTATTTTTTGAATTAACAATTAAACAAATTGAACGTAAAATGAGATTTATTTTCAATCCATCGCCCTTCTTTATATTGCTATGTTGAGAACAACAATAATTATAGATTTAATCACATGATCAAAATTGTATATTTACATTTTAAAAAATCAATAACATTAAGTAATTAACAAAAAATAAAATAAAATAGGGAAACTAATATAATTTATTTATTTATTTTTTTAAAAAAAGCAGTAATGTATTGCAACACTAATGATTGAAATACATGTTTAATGGACAAAATGAAACTCCTGTCACAGGAACCTAAATGGAAGATTGATTGACTCTTGAGGCATAAACTGATAGTTTGATACAATGGAAGACATGATTGTAACAACCTGTAATTAGTAGAAAAAACTTGTTATCAGAGATTAATATATAGAAAAACAAATCAAAATCATATTTAAAAACTAATGAAAATCATAGTTTTAAGGTTTTGAATGATGCCCTAACAAATACAATTCTAGTTGTTGTTACAATATTCATTGGTTTGAAATAATATATCTATAAAACCAAAAACTAAAACACATAAAAATCAATATAAAGAGCAATAGATGATTTTTACCTATTAAAATGGGTTTTGAATCCATCATTTACTTGTGCCTGAAAAAAAAAAAAAAAGGTATTATTGTGTAGAAAAACCAAAGAATAAATTTATATAAACTCTTTAATCAACTATTGAATAGAGAGAGAGAGTGCGTGTTAAGATCATAGTTTTAAGGTTTTGAATGATAACCCAACAAACACACTTCTATTTGTTGTTACGATCTTGATTAGTATGAAATGATATACCTATAAAACAAAAAACTAAAACACATAAAAATCAAAGAGCATAAGCATAATTTATTAATTTAATAGAAACAACAATAGGTGATTTTTACCTATTAAAATGAGTTTTGAATCCATCATTTACCTATGCCTGGAAAAAAAAATATTATTAAAACAACCAAATAATGAATGTATATAAATCTTAAATCAACTATTGAAGAGAGAGAGAGAGAGAGAGAGAGAGAGAGAGAGAGAGAGATAGGAAGATGAAATGAGAGGAAGAATACCATTATATATAATATATGAACAAAAAAAAAAAAAAGCAAAACAAATCGTGAACTTTGTACATTCTTCACATTAAATGGATGATTTCAGTTTTCTAATATAATTCCATTAATTCATTTTATATTAATCAATTACTGATATTAATTAGGTCAAAAACCATTTAATTTGGACCATTTGGTACATTCCTACATTAAATGGATAATTTTGATTTTCTCATATTAATCCATTAATTTTTCGTATTCTTCTTATCATATATATATATATATACAATAACACACTTTTACAGTGCCACATGTCGCCGTGAGAGAAGTTTGATATTAAATATGGTTAATTCATTTCAATTATTCTATTAATTTATTGTTATTATTTTTAAGAGATAAATATAATATTCAATTATAACATTGATCTTTCATCTCATTATAATCCCCATCAGTTTTAGGTAATTTATTATATTCATGTACTCATGATAAACATATCATAATTGTTAATTATTATTTTTTATAATAACTAATTGCAAACCATTTATCTTCTATAAACCGAAGTCTTACCAGATTTTATCTCTCTCTTTATATATATACAGCTTTACAATGTAACTAAACACAAAAGTCTATGATGGCATGATGGCATGTGAAAAGAAGTGGAGAATCAAAGAGCCGGCAAAGGTTAATTAAATACTCAATTTTATTTTTTTATTCTTGAGTAAATTAAATAATTCTAATGGTTTATATATTAAATTTGAAAAATTGTACTATTGTAGCAAATTTGTTTTTAAATTTTTGTAGGAAGCCAGTTGAACACAAACAAGAAATCGATGACGATCCAGGTAATTTTGTGTGTTGTTTCTTTTATTAAAATTTTTCCTAAATTTTTGTTGCTTTTGGTACATTAATTTTCATGTGAAGTTTTATGGTACATTAATTTTTTATTTTCTTGAAGTTGAGACCAGGTGATTTCAACTTTGTCTTCTTTTCTTTTTTTATTTCTTTTACTTTCTAAATTTGTTGCTTTCGAATGTCATTAAGTGAATAAGAATTGTATTTGGTCTTTAATTGTTGTTTCAATTTTGAGGTTTTAAGGGCATGAAATCAGTTTCTTCTAATGTAAACGATTGCATATAAAACAAAATACTCGTGCATAAAGCTGTTAAATCGCTCCCTTTATAAAGATATAAGTTGCTACTAAATCTGAATTTTTTTATTCGATTTATGGACAGAGACAACAAATTAGCTGCCAATAAAAAGAAAAAAATTCTTCTCTTTCACATTGTCTCCGTTAAGTCCACTCTTTCAAATATTATATGATTTTTATATTTTTAGTTTTGATTTTTTTATTATTGTTATAATTGCCGAATTGTGATTTTTTTTTTTTTAATGATTATGGTCTTATAGGAAACAATTGTCAAATTATGATTAAAGTTCATCGGAAAGTTTGATTATGGTTTGTGTATCGAGGAAGACAGCATACTTGGATGCTACCGTGATACACTTCAAATTCCTTATCTTCACAGTTAATATATATATATATATATATGGCTATTGAGTTTATTGGAAATGATGAGTCATTGTAATTGTTTTATGTTTATTTGATTCATTGAATTAGTTGTATGTTGGTGGGATATGGATCTGGATAATCAAAAGGCAATTAATAGGATAATGAATAAATACTATTAACTAATTCTATAATTGATTTGTAATTATTAATTATTTTTATTTAGTTATATATATTATAATATTTGGTAGGTTTAAAAGACAAGCCTTGAATTCTTATTAATTAGTTTTTTTAATTAGTATTATTAGTAAGTTATGGAATTGTCTCTTGATTTGTATTCATTAATTATGGGAATGACTCTTGATTTTTATGTACTATTAATTATTTTATTTAATTCTTAATAATTAGTAGATGAAAATCAAGTGTCAACAACATAATTAGTTAAAAATAATAAAATCCCAAGTTAACTTTTCATGTTCAATTTATTTGAAAGAAAAAAAAGAAAAAAAACCTTTCATATTCAATTATCTCAATTTAATTATCTTTTATATAATTTTCTATAAATTGCTCTAAATAGCAATGCTACTTAGACAGTTATAAACATTAGATTTTAATATTAAGTCTACAAAATTCAAAGATTTAAAAAATAAAAATAAATAAATAACTAATTTTGGTTGAGTTTGAAAAGTCTACTAATCTATATTAATTATATAGGGAATTTGAGTTTAATTTGTATCTAATGTCACTCTTATGGATTACGATTATGAATTTTAAAAAGTGGTAAAATATCTTGGATACCTAAGAGTTTACAACCGGATAAAGGCATATTAATAAGTAAATTAATATCTATTTATTAATCACGATTGCTAGCTTATCACCGATATAAACGTAAGAGTAATGCTACTTTGTTCAGATTTGATGTTCAAATGATGTGGCATCAATATAATCAATTCATTTAAATTATGAAAATCTAATACAATATAAATAAATGAGCTATAGTGATGTATTTGTAAACGTAATTGTGCCCATAGCCATTTATTTAAATTCGATTTAATCTAATTCCCTCTATCTATTTATAACGCAATTCATTTTAATTCTAGCTCAAAAACCATTCAAATAAATATTTAATTAAATCCAATTTAATCTAATTCCCTCTATCTATTTATAACACAATTCATTTTAATTCTAGCTCAAAAACCCTTCAAATAATTCATTTTACTTCTAGCTCAAAAGTCATTCAAATTTAAATATCATTAATCTTCCCATTAATTAAACATATAGAATAACTCAAACAACATTCAAATTCTCATATACACCAATTAATCACATAATTACCAGTCATGTGAGTGATCATGTCCTCTCCTCTTTTTCGATATTTCTGTAAATGGCCACCAAGAGCTATCTCCTCACACAAACATAGACAACACATTGAGATATTACATTTAATCATGACTATGAATAATGTGTTACTCATAATCTTGGCCTTCACTTGCTTCATTGCAAGTGGAACTGCAACATTGTTAACCTCAACATTATTTTCAATGGTGGTGCCGCTAATTTGGGGAAGGTTTTGGACACGATTAGATTCCGGGTGGCCCTGTGGTTTAAGAATTTTGGATGCGGTTCAATGGTTGACTTGTCCTTGCTTGTTTTGGATGTAAAGGAAAGGTGTGTGGATTTGCGGTCGGCTAAGTCTTTAAAAGCAAATTGCTGGTTCCTTCCAACGGCCACGAAATTGTGTTTTTATGTTGATGGGTCTTCCAGAGGTAATCCGGGTGCCGCTGGTATAGGTGGGGTGCTTCGGGATTTTTGTGGGAAGATTCTATGTCTTTTTTTCATTTTTTGTAGGAGAATCGGATGCTATTTCTGCTGAGATTTTTGCAATACACAGAGTGTGTCAATTAGTAATCGACAAACAAGTGTTCTTCGGGAGTAATATCACTATTTTTAGCGATTCAAAATCTGTGGTGGCGTGGTGTAATGGTGAAGATTTCGGGAATTTCAATTTTGTTCATCTGGTGCATGATATAAGACAATTTCTTCTTTCTTGGGATGGCTTACAGATAAAATTTTTACTAAGAAATATGAATTCTTTGGTTGATTGTCTAGCTAAAAATGGTTCTAGTGGATGTGGATATAGATTAGAATGGGGTGATACTAGATAAGGTCATGTTTTGCGTTTTCTTTCTTGTTTTATTTCCAGATTTCGGGTTCTTGTGTATTGGGGTTTTGATGCTCTGTTTAGAAAAGGAAATTGGGTGGCAAGTGTTGGTGTGTATTGGCTCTTTGTTCATTCAATAAAAAGGCAGTAGTTTTCAAAAAAAAAATTAGGTTCCAATCTTTAAGTGTGATCCCAAATTGAACTAAAGAGCAATCTAAATAATTAAATTATATTATGAAATGAAAAATTAAGAAAAAATAATTGAAAAGAAACATTTGAGAGAAAAGTAAAGATAAATTTTAAATATTTTTTAACAAAACCCGTGCATCGCACGGGTTAGACACTAGTATTGATCAATTACTATATTTCCAAGTCAAATCCATTAAACTTGGAAATATAAATTATATAAATGGAAAATAATTTTTAAAAATTGATAACATTGAATGCATAATTTTGGTTTTCTCATTATTCATATTCTTCTTATATTGATCAATTACTATATTTCCAAGTCAAATCCATTGAACTTGGAAATATAAATTATATAAATGGAAAATAATTTTTAAAAATTAATAACATTGAATGCATAATTTCGGTTTTCTCATATTAATCCAGTAATTCTTCTTATTCTTTTTATACTGTCAACTCAAAATCCATTAAACTTGTAAATATAAATAATATAAATAGAATTTATATTTAATATCAAAGATCTCTCATGGCGACATGTGGCGTTGTGAAACTCTATTATATATATATATATATATGATATATATGATATTTAACTTATTTAATTCTCAATGAATGGTCGATGAAAAGTCTCCCTATACATATGTTGAATTTTTTTTATGATTGAAAAAAATTGATTCTCTGAATTGAATGCTAGAGTTTGAATGTGAATTAATACTTATTTTACAATTATTTTTACATGATGACTTGATTGCCTCTATTAATTTCCCATAATCACACCAATTTTTTAAGTCTCTTCAATCATCCTTAAGTAAGATATGTAACGTTCATGTGAGGATACAAATCAATCATGATGTCAATTCTCTATATAAATCATAGCTTTACCTAATCTTTCACACATCCATCTATCAATCAATCTCTATTCTCTCTTAAAATGTTTCTCTCCTAGTTTTGATGATGATTTATTGTTACATATTATATAGAAATGTTGAGTTGAGTCTTTTTTTTTTTTTTTTTTTAAATTCTCTTTTTATTATATTTGTGGAATAAAAGTTTAGGGCGCGTTCGGTATTGTTTCCGAACTACATTTTTTGTTTTTTAAGTCACAAAAACAACAAAAACGTGTTCGGTGGATGATTTCGAAAAACAAAATTAGAAAACACTAAGAACTGTTCTCACTTTTAATGAACAAAAAATTGAGAACATTGAGAACACCAATTTAACGTTCTCAGTGTTTTTACAAGACTCATCAAAATCAATCTCCCAAGAACAAATCAGATTGAAGAAAGAGATGAGATGAGATAGTAGCCAAGAGATACAGTAGAGACTGTGAATGGAAGAAGCGCAGCAGCTGCGCCGCCGTGAACGGAAGAAGAGCCACAGCGGTGGAAGAAGAGCAGCAGCGGCTGAAGAAGATCAATAGCAGTGCCGTCGTGACTGGTGAGGATTGAAGAGTGCGGCGCTCAGATCTGCCCACCTCAAAAGCTTGGAATCAAAGTTGCTCTGTTTTGCTTTCTTTGTTTGCCGTGCTGCTTTCATGGTCAAAGAGACAAACACTAGTGATTGTTGAATTAAAAAAAAAAAAAAAAGTACTTTATTAATTAGTTGTGCAGTGATAACCAATATGGTTTCAATAATAAAAAAGAAGTGCAGTGATAAAATACATACATAATAATTGAAATTTTATAAATTATTAATAATTAGTCAATTTTAATTAGAATGTTCATGCAGGATACATTGACAAGAATTGAAAACCAATTTCCTTCTCCGGATGAAGGTATAAATTATCACTATTTTTAATGTTTTTTTTTTTTTTTTTCTTTCTAATATTGTTATGGTGTGGAAATAATGAATAATGTTATTACTATGTGGTGGATTCTGGGTAATCAAACATGCCAGGCTCGTCGCGATAGATTGTTCAGGGAATTTGAAGTAGAAGATTTGATTATTAAGGAAGAAGCAGATAAAAATATTTTCAATTTGGACATGTCTCAATATAACATGACACAAATAAACCCAGTTAGGAATGAGATTGCATCACAATTGCGGAATGATTATAATAATAGATAAACATTTTGATTAATTAAATTTTGTTTGTAATTTCAAATGGTTATTATCAATATAATTTATTAGGTGTTCTAACTTTTTTTATAAAAATAATATTAATATTATCTTTTATTATTGTTGTTGTTGTGTACTTACTGTTTTTATTGATATCCAAAAAATTTATGAAAAAAAAATTGAATTACTACCGGACGCGTTTTTAATGTTTTCATTCTCAGTATATCGTTTTCCATAATTACCACCGGACGCGTTTTCAAACTCGAAAAACAGAAAATAGAAAACAGAAAATGAAAATAAAAAACGAAAATAGAAAACAGAAAATGAAAACGTTATCGAACACACTCTTAATCCTAATGATTTTGATGATTTTATTTTTCTGTTTTTGTTTTTAGGAAAGAATTTTTTTTTTTTTTTTTTTTTTTTTTTTTTTTTTTTTTTTTTTTTGTCTTTTATATTGTAAACTTGATTTTAGAGGATTTATGTTTAATTGAGCAATATAATTTCCTTAGCTTTTAGGTTTTTAGTGACAGTAGGATTTTAAGGTGTTTTGTATTATCAAAATTTTATATCTAATCGTTTGAATTTCCTTGATTTTAGTGAATTTTGTATTGGATTTATGACTTTAGAATAATAAATATTATTCTACACTTGACTTGATCTGAAGGTTTGAATTCATGATTTCAAACAGAGGGTTGATAGCAATTAACATTTCTTCGGTATCTTTGGTGAGTTTGATTTCTTTAATTAATTGTCGTGTCTTTTGCTTCTCTTCATATGTCATCTCTTAATTCATTTTTACAATTATATTAAAGAAAGGTTTTAATTTCTATTAACTCTTTTACGGTGTAGATTTGAGGAATGATAGTCCACATGCTTAAGACAATATTTACATTATACGAGACAATTGGATTGCCTTAGTGGGGAATTGCACATGGAGATTGAGAGACATTGTATTGTTGACTTTGGATAATATTGTAAAAAGTTATTTTGTAGTTTATTTATGATTTTCAGATGTTTTATAGGATATTAGTTTTGAGATGTCTTGTGGACATATATATATTGAATTTGGATGAATAAAATTGTTGGAAAATAAGATCTCTAGTGTTGTTTTGTTTTCTTTTTGGTTTTTTAGAATGTATTAAATATGCATTAAATACATTATGATTATTTCCAAAAACAAAAGTTTTTAAATTTTTATTATTCTTATACAGTAAATGATAATCAATATATATATTTCAAACAAATAAAAATATCAATTGTAAATACCAAATTAAAGGTAATCCGTTTTATATGGAATTAGTGGTAAATTTTTTAAAAATATCAATAGTAATATATTAATGATAATATAACAAAAATTAAAAATATTAATTTTTAATCAAATATTAATAATAAGATATTAAAACATTAATTATTTCATTCAATTCAATTGATTCTTTTCCTAAATATATAAAAGTAACCCGTTTTATATGGAATTAGTGGTAAATTTTTTTAAAAAATATCAATAGCAATATATTAATGATAATATAACAAAAATTTAAAATAATAATTTTTAATCAAATATTAATAATAAGATATTATAAACATTAATTACTTCATTCAATTCAATTGATTCTTTTTCTAAATATATGAAATTCACTCATAATATTTTTTATAAATGGTAATAAATAAATAAAAATTGTACGATAAAAATATTTTACTTCACTATTATTTACATTTCCATAACAGGACATTTGAAAAAAATATATATGAGTTTATTAAAAAAAAAAATGGAATGTCCTTAGAAAATAAGTGTGGAAAATTAAATTAATTTATCACTATGCTTGACAATAATCTCCATGGAGTTTTTTTTTTTATAAAAAAAATTGAATACTTCTACAAGTATTTCTAGAATAAATGTTTTTATAGAAAAAATAATAATTATAAAACCTCTAAATACACCCCAATTTACTCGAAAATACCTATATATATATATAAATGTAATAACTAAATATTTTTCAAAACAAATTAAATTTTTATATATATAGAATAATATAAACGTATTTATATATATATATATATATCAACAAAGCATGTGAATTGACTATTTGATTGCAATTATGAATATTAATTATTTAAAAATCAATTATAGAATTGGTTAACAGAATTTATGCATTATCGCATTGATTAAAAGATTTTCTCTATGGATTGCTTCTTGATTGTTTTTTTTTTTTTTTTTTTTTTTTTTTTAAGACTCTTGATTGCCCTTTTTTTTTTTTTGGTTTACACCATCCGGTTTCCGGGTGGGGCGGATCCACCATACGGTGCAATCAGCCCAGACCACACCCCGACTAATCCGGACTCGCACCGGGTCGGCCCACTAAGGGGTAAAGTGCTCCCAATATGTGTAGCTCCGTTCACAAGGGAAGTTGAACCCACGACCTTGCTTAAGGGATGAGAGCGCCGAACCACTCACACCAACACATGATTGGTCTTGATTGCCCTTTTATTTGTATATTATATTGATATAGAATTAAAGGGTTGTTTAATTTATTATATAAGTGAATTGAAAATTATTTGTTGCATTAATTGAAATTTGACTGCTCTCTATCTCTATATATTTAATAAAATCCGTGCATCACACTGGTTACACACTAGTGTATATATATTTTTAACCAATTTGCATTAAAAACCTGTACATTCAGACTGCATTAAAAAAGTAAGTAACATTTTGTCTCATTAAAAGCCCTTAGTCGGTTGTGGCAGGTACCCATGGGCAGGACTAAAAAGTGCTACAAGTGCCCGATTATATTATGGACCAGATTTTTTTTTTTTTTTTTTTTTGATGGAATTATTATGGACCAGATTACTTAGTCATGTTAATATTTTTTTGCCCAATATTGGACAGTACTAATTTAGTACTGTTTAGTACTGTCCAACCCATTTAAACAATCTAATACTGTGTAACAAACAAACCCGTAACGTTTGATTATCTACTCATATAACATTGAGAAAAAAAGTCTCCACACATGTTAAGATATGATGAATTTTGGTGATATATGCTTGATGATAAGGAAGATTTTAAGAAGAATTGGCATTTAGTGGATTTTATTACAGATAGAACTGACATATAATTTCATAGTATTATTCTTTAGTAGAGATTTTAAACCTTTCTCAATCATATTGATTATTGATATTAAGATTTGGGTGATATGTGTTAATTAGGTTTCGTGTAATTTTATTAGATGCGGACTTTTATCTTTCTTATAATCCTGTAGTTGATATTCAATATATTAAATATAAATGGGATTTAATTACTATATGTGTGTTAGATACATTAGCTCTAAAAGGGATTTCTCATGGTAGGATAAAGAAAATCCAACAAGAAAAGCCAAGTGATCCTTTTGATGATGTATTTTAATTTGTGAAAATATGAAGCAAAAGTAGTGAAAAAGCAAATCAACTTCCAATAAAACAAAAGCCTGTCATGAAGAATCCAACAAGAAAAGTAAAGCTATAAATTTGATTTTTATTGGAATTTGAAAATAAAAAAAAATAAAAAAACTGACAAATTTATAGCAAAAGTACACACTAGTGGGGAAGCATGTTCTAAAAGCCCAACAAAGACACCAATTACATGACAAAATTTCAAGAGATTAGTTTAATTTTGGGCATGATGATCAGAGTATGCAGAAGATGAAGATATTAATTAGAAAGAAACGTGGGAGCTCTATGTGTTTTTGGCACTTTTGAGGTGTGATTTTTTGTTTGTAGGCTATTGGATTTATTCTTTTGAGGTATTAATTAGGATAACACACTTGTTTAATTATTGTATTATTCACATTATACATAGCTTATCTATATACATATATGTCAGCTCTTTGCAGTGCTTCATTTGATTCAGTTTAAATGTGTCCCAAGGGTGTAGCTCAGCTGGTAGATGGACGAGCTTGGGGCTTGAGCAAATGACTCTCAAGTCGCGGCTCGAATTTTATCAATGGCAAAAGCTTCAAAATAATACATGATCTAGATAGCCAAAAAAAAAAAAAAAAAAAAAAAGCTTAAATGTTACATCTCAAATTCTCACCTTATAATATCTTCAAATTACCTATATACCATTCTAATTATACTATATATCATAATATTATAAGGAAATTCTAGTATTTATCTCTAAAATTATGATGTTGTTCACATTTATCAATTTTCAATAAGTTACCTATTATTATCCATACTTATGGGGTGGCTTGACGGAAATGCATTTTAAAATTCTTTTGTTGACTTCCATATCTATATTCCTTAATTACTTTCTTTTTCTCTTTCATCTCTCTCATCATAAGTTTTTACTCTCATCAATTTTAATAACTTAAATCTCCATTTATACTTTATCTCTCTTCATAGGTTTTTCTTGTTTCTCTCATTCATTCGTGTTTCTCTCTTCGAAATATTGTTCGCCGAAACAATTCCAACAGTATATTATGATTTATGTACGAAAATTTAATATCGTTTTTCCTGTCAAAAGTCATTTTTGAATTGAATATTATAACGAATATTAGGGTTTATATAGTAAAAATTGTTGGTATGTGGTTGCTCATAGCACAACAAAGTTCATGCCTAATAAAACCATTTATCTATTTTTGATTACTTGTAATATAAGAATATAATGTATGCATTCATTGTCTATGTGATTGAACATTTATATTTTATTAATTTGAGAAACAATATTAAACCCAAATGAGACAATCAACATGCCATTATCACCATCATCATTCTCATATCAATTCACCATTATTGTTCATATCTATACCAAATTAACCAACTTTTCTAGCTCTCTCTCTCTCTCTCATGGACAGTATAGAGAGCTCAAAAACCCCAACTCAACACCAAAACCCTACCAAAAATCACACCTCAAATCCTCTTGAAACTGAGAAGAATAACTTGCATGAAAATGGAGAGAACAAATTAAGAAGCAGCATGAGGTTAACTAAAAACAACAATATTGGAAGAAAATATTTGGGGGTGAGACAAAGGCCATCAGGAAGATGGGTTGCTGAAATCAAAGAGTCTTCACAGAAGCTGAGGCTATGGCTAGGGACATTTGACAGAGCAGAAGAGGCTGCCTTGGCTTACGACAGCGCGGCCAGGCTTTTGAGAGGAAGAAATGCAAAGACAAACTTTACAAATCATCAGAAGAATATGATCATCATGAACAACAACCGTGAAGAAAATTGCAGCACTACTGTGATGGAGAATAATCCAAGGCTCTATAAACTTATTCATCATGCAATCATGAAGAACCATGAAAGTTCATCAATATCACCTTCAACAACATCTCTTAACCCTTTGAAGATACCATGGTTGATGAATCAAAATCCAGCGGGTAAGAATGATGAAGCTGTTGATTGTTCAGTAAGTTTTGATACACTTGTTGAAAAAACTATATTTTGTTCTTCATCAGATGAAAGAAATATTAATGTTGGCAGCTGCTCTAAGGTTTATTCTTCTGTTAGAGTTGCTCCTTCTTTTAGTGCTTCTCCATGTCCTGGAAGAGATCAGGAGGAAGGAGATATATAATAATGGCTTGAATCTTGCTAGCTGATGATCTCTTCAAGCAAATCCCTCATTGAAGTTCAGGACACAGTTTGATTAATTACTTGTAAATAACATATATGCTTTCTAGCTAGCTAGCTACTTCAAATTAATGAGATGTGGTTTCAATTTAGTTCTGGTACTGACCAATATCTCTGACTGTGATCTAAATGATGATATGGAATTTCATAAATTAATTGTCATTTAACATAAAAAAATTGGGGTCTACAAGAGTGACACAATTGTTGGTTTTTTTAATCGATGGATTTCAAAACGATCCTTACTTCATATTAAAATAATCGATGGATTTCAAGACGGTCCTTACTTCAATTCCTATCAAAATAAGGGATCTCTCATGAGAGATTAACTTGTATATATATATATGGGCCAGGCTATAAAACACCGGTGTAGCCATACACCGTGTAGAAAATATTGTGATTGTAATTTGAAAAGGTGTTATTCAATATTTGATCGCAATATTTTCTATACGGAGTATGGGTACACTAGTGTTCTATATATTGTTAATATATATATATACATATAATTTTTCTCTCATCAGAACCGAACTTAACCTTTAAGATTAGAACGTGACTTGTGAATCATTGATTAAATTTAAGAAGACTTTGATTAAGTTGAAGTATGTAAATCTAATGATTAATAGTTGTGGAACTGATATAAATAAAATTAGTTCGTCATGAGGAGAGAAAAACTGTTTATATATATATATATCACTCACGGGTATGGCGACTCAAACTTAGAACATTGGCAGGATTAATAAACACTTTTTACCTCCAAATCACAGTTATAGGTGGTTTTTTATTTTATTTTATTTATTTTGGGTTCGTGCAAACCATCTCTATTAATTTAAACTTTAACTAATACATAGTGGAAATGGGTCTAAATAGCATCAAATCCATAGTGAGTTTTGGGATTGACACTAGATTTGAATGATGTTATTGACAATCTACTAAATATATTTTTACACTCCATTTTAAGTATTTTTTTATTATATGACAATTTTATCCTAATTAAAATTACTAAAGAGTACAAAGAAATTCTAAATACACTACAAAACAATTTTTCTTGATTCCAACATTGTTTTTAATATTATTGAAGAATTTTTTTTAAAGAAAGAACTTATTGGACAAACGCACAACTTCAGCATGGGTGAGCGGCTCTTCACTGATCACAACACCCTTCATATATCCCATTAAAAGAATCTGAAGCAGCTCTGGAATAATTATCGATTTCAGCTGCTTAGAGCCATTTTGTTGCATCATTGATTTATTTTGGCTCAATATCTTCTTAGAATTCGGTCTTCGAAATTACTTGGTAGTACGTAATCCATGATCATTGACATACGAGAGCTTTCCTGTGAGATCATAATAATAAAAGGATGAACTTAAAAGCCTCTTTCTTGTTATAAGTCCGATAACAGCAGCTGTGGCCATCATGCGGCTTCTGCTATTGGAGGCAAAATTAAATGAAGCAAAAAAGAAAATATTAAAAAACTTGTCAATTTCATTATTCAATGGAAAAAAAAAAAAAAAAAAATCTTAAACAAAATGATTTTTTTTAAAAAGATTTAGGTCGTTATGGACTATGGAGTGTCAAAAGTAAAAAAGATAATTTTGGAATAAAATGGATCATACGTTTTTAGATTTTTTTTTTTAAATTTAAGTTTTTAGAATGAAATGTATTTAGAAAAGGAGTGTGAAGGGGATAAAATTGGACTGTAAGGAGAAAATCTCACTATATTTACAATTTGAGTTTAATTTTCACCAATTGACAAAAATACTCTCACCTTTTTCTTTTATTACTTTTCTGCCATTTTTAGATTTAATTTTTTTTTTCAAAAACCTCAATTAATAGAGGACCAATAGAGGTCCTCTATCAATGGAGTTCGAGTTCGAAGTCATTCAACCTCCATCACATCGGAGGTGTAACAGACCTCCATAGAGGTCGATGAAGATGATGAAATTTTTTTTTTTGGGAAATTTTGTATTTTGCCTAATAAGTCTCAGAATTTGTAAAAATACCCAATAAGTCTCAAAAATACCAAAACATATCTTAGAAATACAAAATAAGTCTTGAAAATACATAATTAAGTCTGAAAAAAAATACAAAATAAGTCTTGGAAATACCAAAATAAGTTTTGGAAAAAAAAAGTGAAAGACTTATTTTTGTGATTGTGTTTTAAGGGTATTTTTATCAAAAACACATTTTAAGTGTTATTAAAACTTAAGTTATTAAGTTGGTGTTAATCTTAAAAGTATGTGAGTAAAAAGTGCTGGAAATTTTTTGAACCCAATAGTACATATAACCTACTTAGTTTAAGCTATTGGATTTAATATATATATATATATATATATATAGTAACTTATTACTATATCAAAAAAAAAAAAAAATTAGTACCGTATTTGACCAAATTAAGTCCGCTCAAAATTATTGTGTTCGAATCCCTACAAAACCTCATTCTATCAAGTAAATAATATTATATTTAAATTATTGGTTTAGTATTGAATGATAATAGGTGACGTAGTGGAAAACATAAAGAATAAGACCAACGTCTATATTCTGTGATAAACTGGAATCCACTAGAAAAAGAGAAATACACTATGAATATTTTTATTGAATAAAAGATGAATCAACCTTTCGACTTACAAGCATATTTAAAGCAAAAACCCTAACTCTAATCTTTGTTGGACAAGAAACGAGCCTAATTACCAAAAATAGCAAAATTGAGATAATTACAGAAATAAATACTACTAACGACCCTAAGCAAGCCAGAATTGACAGCAAACGATTCTGACTTGTAAAACTCAACTTATGATCAAAAAAGAAACTTTCCTAAAATAGCAAAAACGACAATTACGGGATCTAAATGATGGAATTCGGCTAAAAAAGGGTATGCCTCACGACCATAGGTCATGACTATTGAAGATCTTATCGAAACGCATCAACCATAAAACACAATAATTTGTTTTGTCTGGAGAGAGGTATCCAATTTGGTTATGGCGCTCCTTTTCTCGCTCCCTTTTAGGAGATGCTTTTACTATTGCTGACGTCGGATGTTATTGTTGGTCCTTTGGGGCTCACCTACAGAAGCTGTTAATGGTTACGTTGTACTTGTAAGTGCCACACTTTTTGATTAACTTATTTCGTTGACAAAATCTCAATGGGGTTCAAATATGTAAGGGTAGCTTAGGATTGAAGAAATTCTTCTCAAATGCTAACGAACCTCATTGTGGACATCGAGAGCTTCAAGGAATGTAATTTACTTGTCTTGACTCTTAATTGAAGAGATTTAGTTGCACACACACACACTACTCTAGCATGCATGTGTGATCTTTGCATTTTGAGTGTATGTATCTCACAAATCACACTTGCACATTTTTTTTATGTTTGACTTGACCAAGTGTGCAGTGTGCTGGTCCTATTACCTGAGCACACCCGCGCATTGCGCTGCTCGTCCAGCATCGGACCAGTGCAGCAACCAGTGCAATCTTGGTAGAGATTTGTCGCTGGTCATGCGCTGGACATCATGCGCAGCTCACACTAGCGTAACTTCCACAGAGGTTATGCGCTGGTCGTGCACTACTCGACCAGCGCACAAGGCGAGAAGTTTAATCGTTTTTTTCCAAAATGACCTCACTTTGTCTAGGTCTCATATATATATATATATATGTCTTGATAGCCTTGACTTGTTTTTGAGAGAAAAAAATTACACCTTTTGAGAGCCAAAGAAGTGTCTTCAAAGAAAAGGTATCAAGACTTGATTTTTATCACACAAAACACAAACACCCATCATCCTTTCATGATTCATAGATCATCTAGCATATTCTAGGTATGATTTTTCTAGAGTTTTCATTATTTCTCACATGACTTGTAGCTAGAACATCATCTACATCTTTTCACATGTTCTTGCTTTACAAGATATCATCTTTATGACTTGACTAGGTTCAAGATAGTTTCTTTATTGTGTTTTGTGAGTTGTTTGTGATAGTTATTACATATAGGGTTTTATTTAGACATCTAGCTAGTTTATCTCATTGGTTGATTAAGATTGTTTATGATAGCTATTGTATATAGGATTGATTACCCTTTACATAGCTAAGTTGTATGCCATGACATATAGCAATATGATATCTAGGATTGATTTTATTGACATCATTTAATCTCTAGATAAGCATTTAGTGTAGCCTAGCATTAATTGCATTTTGGATATTTCATAATAATCACATAGGTTGTTAATCTCTTCATTGAGAATTAAGTCTTGTAACTACCGGTGTGTAATGCTCAAGCACCTTGGGTCTAGGTTTGCTATGACAGGCTTGCGGGTAGTAGTGGTAGGTTAGTGACCAAGAATGGTTGAGAGCAACCTAGGTTGCAAACATCATTACAAATAGTGGATTTGAGGACCGTGTTGAAAATAAATATAAACGAGTCCTAATATAATCTGGAGGGAGGGGGGGTGAATATATTTTAATCCCTTTTTACCAATTTTCGAGATTAATCAAAATTACAAAAATAACCCTAACTAGTCAAAAACTAAAATCAAGAGTAAAAATGCGGAAAGTAAATAACACGACATTTTTACTTGGAAACCCATGCGGTGAAAAACCACGGGCTGTTTTGTGCGCCACATTAGAACCTCAATTCACTAATTGTAATGGCAATTACAACCTAGATTGACCACGTCAAACCTTACACAGTTACTAATCTACCACTACTACTCGTAGGCCTTCAAAAGTGAATCTAGTCCATTGCTTGCAAACTACCAAAAGGTAAATACAAGACTTGTCTCTCAAGGAGAAGAGATAAACACAACCTAAGGTGAATATGTGCAATATTCAAGATGCTAAAATGCAAGGTTAGACATTTAAGTTTATCTAGGCATAGATGAACATGTTAGAGACATTCCTAAATATCATATGGCTATATGGCATTCATACAACCTAGCTATATGTGAAAAACAAACCCTATAGGTAATAGCTATCACAAACAACTCACAAAACACAATAAATGCGATCTTGAAACTAGTCAGGTCATAAAGATGCAATCTTGAGACTAGTCAAGTAATAAATGAGCTATCTTGTAGAGAAAGAACATGTGAAGTGATGCTAATGATGTTCTAACTACAAGTCATGTGAGAAAAGATGAACACCCTATAAAAATCAAACTAGAACATGCTAGATGATGAATGAAAACATGAAAGTATGATGGGTGTTTGTGATTTGAGTAATAAAAATGAAGTCTTGATACTTTCGCTTTGAAGATACTTAATAGCTCTCAAAAAGATGTAATTTTTGCTCTCTTGAACGTTCAAAGGCTATCAAGACATATATATATATATATATATATATGAGATCAAAGTAAAGTGAGGTTGTTTTGGTAAAAAAAACGTTTCAACTTCTCGCTATTTGCACTGGTGGTGCGCTGGTTGACCAACGCACTACACCAGCGCACTCCCTTTGCTCAGCAAGTGTGCTGGTCCATCAGCGCAGTTGAGGGGTGCATGACCAGCGGCGCACCTTTGGACATATTGCGCTGGTGAGACTATGCATGACGACCAGCACACCACCAGCGACATTCCTCTGCCAAGATTGCGCTGGTCATCTACGCTAGTGCTGCGCATGTGGACTGGTACAATGCGCGGGTCAAAGCACCAGCGCATAGACACACACTCAACAATACAAGAAAAGTGTGCAAGTGTGATTTGTGTAAAGAAAACATACAAAAAGCAATAATCACACATGCATGCTAGAGAGTGTGTGTGTGTGCAACTAAATCTCTTCAATTTAAGAGTCAAGATCAAGTAGCTACCTTTCTTGAAGCTCTTGATGTCCACAATGAGGTCTTTAAGCAATTGAGAAGAATTTCTTCAATCCTAAGCTACCCTTACCAGATTGAACCTCATTGTGATTTTGTCAACGAAATAAGCCAATCAAAAAAATGAGGCATTTACACGTGTGTAGCGCACATATTAGCCCGTGGTTTTTCCTTGTTGAAGGTTTCCCTGTAAAAATCAAGTGTTATTTAATTTTCGTACTTTATACTTGATTTTATTACTTGTTGAATTGGGTTTATTTTTGAATATTGACTAATCTGAAAAATTGGTAACTAATCAAATTAACAATCCATTCATGCCCCCTCTAGGTTGTTTAGACACACGTAATATATTTATTTTCAGTACTGGAAATTTCCTTTGCTTATTTTGTCGGGTTTGATGCAGAAGATGTGGTCCCACGCATTTCGTTATTTTCCCCTTTTTCCTTTGCTGATTTGTTTGTTGTAATTAGGACTCTCTCAAGTGATTTTCAAAATGTTTCGCATCTATATCCTTTTGATGATGATGATGTCATTCCTCCCTTCTAGATCTTTTCCTTTTCGATTGATGGCGTGGCAGATTCCTTCTTTATTTCTTATGGACGGATATTTTCGTAAAAGCAGTCAATCCTCCCGGAGGCCATTATTAGTTTAGATCCTTCTGGTAGGAGAAATAGAACTAATCCTCTAGTGGAGAGCCTACTTGGATTTTTTTCCAAGAACATTTCTTGTCGTTAACTAGTCCCCAAGTCCTTTTGTGTTAAGTTAGTGAAACACTAGAAGGAAGGACTTGCTAATTTACATTAGGGTAGGAGAAGTGAGATTGAACTTTCGGTTTTGGTTCCATGTGGGTTTTAAATTGTCATCATTTCTTTTCCAGTTATCAAGGTGATGGTGTCATGTTATCCGTAACCCAAGACACGTGCCATTATTTGATTCGCCTCATTTCTGACATGCGGCATCCTTTTTAACAAAAAAAAATTGATCAACCTCTTTTCTTTTATTATTTTATTATGTATTTAAAAAAAAAAAAAATCTGATTCATGAGATCCATCCAACGGCCAGGGTTTCTTCTTAGGCTTTCTGTTTTAAAGAATTTGAATGCCATTCTAGGTCATTTTACTTCGTCTGAAAGAAAAAAGAAAGACTAGAAAGACATCTCATTTTTGCTTTTCATTAGGTTTGTTTTCTTTTTTCTCCCACTCTTCCCCTTTATCTCTTTTTTGATGACAAAGAACTAAACTTGCCCTTGACTCGTTGGCTTTCTTTCTCCTTTTTTTTTAGGTGTTTTTCGAAAGTGGATTTCGAGTTTTCTACTTTTTTGGTTCAAATCCCTCTTTTTTTTGCGAGTAATTTCTTTTCATCTATTTTTCTACTCTTTGTTTTAGTTTGTCGCAAAGTCTTCTTAGGTATAGGATGTTCGAAAGATATTCTTTAGGTGCTGCTATTGATTATGAACCTAGGACTTTGTCTTCCTCCTCTATTAGTAATGAGTCAAATCATGTGTCAAAAGCTTTATCTTCTGGAGATATGGGAAATGATGAGGTTGAATCTTGCATTCCTGGAGGTGTTCTATCCACTTGTTATGATGGAGGAGATAAGGAAAGATGTGATAGTCGAGACTCATGTCCCTTTGAAGAAAAGTAAAAACGCGGTTGGTTATAGGACTTGAGGTGCTCTTTCTCGTGCTGTGCTTTTGGATAAGACGAAATGACGCCACTCTCTCGGGCATTCGGTTGTGTCACCTGACACTATTTCCCCTTTATCTTTTGCATACCATATTCCTAAGTCAATGACTTTGGTAGTTCCTCCTGCTGGATATGATCCTGCAAAACTTGAAGAAGACGATCTTCCTTTGCCTCTTTGCACCTTTGATCAGGGGCTGAAGTTGCCCTTGCATCCTTTCATGAAGAAAGTTCTGGCGGGTTTAGAGATTGCCCCTTACCAACTTGGGCCTTTGGCTTGGCGGAACATTATTGGTCTCTTCGTCCGGTAGACAGAGGATGATAGGGTTTCTCCTACCCTCAAGCATTTTGTTTCCATTTATCAAGGGAACAAATCTACCTCAACCTTGGGTCAGTTTATTCTGAAGTGTACCCATCCACTTGGAAACCCTATTGAAGCCCGAGGGTGACTGGAAGATGAAATGGGTGATTACTCGTGGTTCATGGGGAATAACTGTACAAAGCAACAGGAACGAGTGTCGATTCGCACCTCCTTTAATTATGAAGATGTTTCTTCTGCCTTCTTTTACTTTTTTGGTGGTCTCGGCCCTAGCTCTTACATAGTGAGTTTTTTTTTTTTTGTTTTTTTTTTGTTTTTTTTTTGTTTTTTTAATGATGTTAATTGAAAATTCGCTATAGGTGATGAATTGAATGTGAGTTTTTTTTTTTTTTTTTTTTTTTTTTTTTTTTTTTTTTTAATGATGTTAATTGAAAATTCGCTATAGGTGATGAATTTCAATTGACACCCTTAAACTGCTACCTAGTAGGCTGCAATGGGGTAGGTACCTCTAGGTACCATGGTTGAGTAAGAAGTCTGGAGTAAGGTGCAGTAGGTAGGAAAAAAATCGCCTCGCCCGTCAGGGCTTTAAACATATGGAGAAGACACAACGCTTGAGGTTCCCTTGCTGATGTGAGGGGCTTTAATCCTGGTCCTTGGTCGTGGTACCTGGTCCTGGTACTTAGTCCCGGTACCCCGTACCTAGTACCCAGTACCCCGTACCCCGTATCTGGTACTCTTTTCTAGATCTCATATGTAGTTCCCCAACCTAGATAGCAAACAAGTAAGCCATTAGAGTCGGAGTTTGACTCATACATGCATAATAAAAGAGATATGAAGGAGAGAATGACATGTCTTTTGATAGAAATGGACTGGCCTAGGGGGAAAAAACACCATACATGATCACATACTGAAAAACCCTTAGGTAGTATCCAATGAAGAGAATGACCATGTTTTATATATTTATGAATAAGGCGTGCTCCGGGGAGCTTACACAAGTAGGAAAATAATACATCATAAGTGCTCCAGAGAGCTTACAATAATAGGCGAGGTATAGTCTTTTGGCGGAAAACCAGTTAAAAGATCCTCTCTTGTTGGAGAAGAGGAAGCTAGTGGAAAGGAGATAAGTGGAAAAAAAAACTGTAGGGTTTAGGGTTACTGAAAAGGATTCAGCCCCCCCTATATATTGAGAGTTATGTCATATATATAGGTCCCGTTTCTTGCTGTGCACTCCCCAAAATTCGATCCAATGATTTAGCATTTTACAGGACATTCCGTGGCGATAGGCGAGAAGATCGTAGGATTGATTCCCGGAATCAAGTGATTCCTTTTTTGGCAGAATTTGATAGAGTTGACTCCGCTTTCAAGTAGAACTCTTGAGTGGCGGGAATCAGTCAATTTCCTTGTTATTTAAACGTCGGTGTTTTTATTGTCTTTCTTTGTAGTTTGATCTTGGTGTACTTGGTCTTACTTTGATAGCCTGCTATTCTGATGATTTTTATTGCTTGGTAGGCTGGTTCTAGGAGGGATCGGGGTACCCATGTATCCTGCCTCCTACTGGATCATGGTATCAATATATTGTGATATTGGGATACCGGGTTAGTGCAGTAACGGGGTACTCGGATTATGTAGTAGCTGGGTACTAAGATGTTACGGTAGCGGGGTACCCGGATAGTGTGGTAGTCGGGTCCTCAGGACCCTGGGTTCATTCTTTCAACAATCAAATGACCTTGGCACAGATGAAAAATTCTTCTTTTGACACCTGCCAAAAAAGGCTGTTAACAAATGGGTTTTTTTTTCCCCTCTTAGGTTTTTGGCCTCGTTTGCTTGATATCTCTAGTAGTTTTGAGGAAAAGATTGCTAGGGTAGTTGGCCATAAAGGGAAAATTGAGGGAGAGAAAGATGTCACGGAGCTCTTGAGGCTTGTTTCTGTTGGTTTTTGGAAAGTTGTTTGTTATTTGCTTTAGTTGTTGTTATGTCTTTTGGCTTTGTATCTGACTCCCCCCTACCCCCTTTTCCCTTTTGTTTTCAATTTCCCCTGATCTCCTGGCTATATCTCTTGCTGATTTGAAAGTTCTAAAAAAGGTTAACCCAGCCATAATGAAGGGCTTTGGAGATTTAGTGTTAAGCTTCTTGGATTCCGCTCCTGGTGAAAAACCGGTTAAGCGTGAACTCTCTGTCTCATCTGTTGCTGGTGGTGTTACTTATGGTAATGGTCCTTAAATTTTGATCCCGCCTGGCGATACTTCCTAAAAAACGGTTCAATCCTCTACACCTTCCAGGAAAAGGAAGTTGGGAAAGGCGGTAGCGGAGGAGAGCATGAATCCCCATCTGAATGTTGCCATGGAGAAATTTGCTAGTCCTTTTTCTGACGAGCGCTACGAGAAGGATGTTTTGATTGGTACGAATCGTTTTTTGGAGTAGGTTATATCTTCTCTTGGAAAGGTGTATAAGATGAAGTACTTTACTATATATATATATTTATATATATTTTTGAATTTAAGCAGTCTTTTTGTTTTGTAGAACTTCGCTTGTTGTCTTCTTTCAGAGCAAGATTTTCCTCTTCAAACGACTACGTTTTTTGATGAGAAGAACAAGATGAAGAATGACTTGAATAAGCTTCATGAGGAGAACTAGAAACTTCTCAGGCTTAGCTCTTCTTTAGAAGTGGAGAAACTTGACCTCTTGTCGAAGTGTGCGGTCTTGGAGTCTAAGAATAAACAACTGGTCCAAGCTAATGAAGTTTTACTTTTATGAATGAGGAAATGGTGAATTCTTTTGAAGGGTGCTTTCAAAATGGGTTCTTCCTTGCTCAATCTCATGTTATTCAAAATGCACCCTTAAGTTGGGACATTAGCGTGGTTCCCAAGTGGGATAGATAAGCCATTCTAAAGAATGTTGCTAATAGGGCTACAAAGGAAGTTTAAGCTAGGGAGAGGGCTATTGCAGATCCTGGGTTTGCTAGTGTTGATGATGTTGTGATGGAACTTGGGACTCTCATGGAGGCGATGGCTATGCAAAATGGGGATTCTTGAGGTTATTCTCTCGGTGGAGATGCTCATGGCGATGATCAATAATGTGCTAGTTTATTGAACAAAAGAACTTTTGTCATGTTAATCGCAATGTTGCTTCTTCTTTTTTTCCCTTGGAAACTTTTATTGTGGAGCTTTTGTTTAAAAGGACGTTTCTAATGGAACTTTTGTGTTACCTTTTGCCTTTCTGCCACTGTGTTGTTTTTTAATCTTTTTGTTACCTTATGGCGTTTTATTATTACTCTCCAGAGGATCATCTTCTTTAAGGACTTAATCCCCTTTCAAAGAGGTTTCAATCCTCTTTTAGGTGATCAACCTTAAAGAGACCTAACTTCTCTTTTTTATTAGGGAAAAAATCGTTTTACCCCCTAACCTTAACCCTATTAGAAATGTGAGGACATGATTTGCCCATATTGGCTAGTCTTCCCCCTAAAATTGAAATATTGTATAATATTCCCTTTTGTTACATTTTCCATCCAAAAACGAGTTGACCATCAATCCTCATGGTCCAATGACCATTTTATCCTTCAATTTGCTCCAGATATTTATTAAATAAAATATATATTAAAAAAAAAAGAAAAAAAAAGTTGAGATATCTATTTTTATCTTTTAGGTAATTTAAAATTTTATAAAACAAGAATTAAAAGTAAAAAAGAATTTTAAAAAAAAAAATTTAATTTTTACAAAACAAGAATTAAAAGTAAAAAAATAATTTTAAAACATAGTAATTTTTTTTTTTTTTTTTTTTTTTTTTTTTTTGTAGATCTGATGGAGATCCAATCTCAGATCCATCTTTTTGATCTGGTGATATGGAAAATTGTAGATCTCCACCAACACACCACCAGCATCACCAGTTCACCACTAACACACCACCACCATCACCGCTACCAAACCTCCACCGCCGCCAAATACACTGAAACCACAGCCAAACACAATTTGTGGATCTAGAAACTTAGTCCATTCACCATCATCACGAAACCCAAAAACACATCACCCTCGTCGATCAACCACCATCGACCCAGAAACAAACCCAAAACCATCCACCTTCGGTTGACACAGAAACACAACACCCTCAATCCCTATACCCAGAAAATTAGAACCTCAAAGCAAACCCAACTCAACCCTATCAACCCACACACACACACAGAGCAAACCGAATCGAAGAAGAAGAAATGGCAACAAGACCCATGATTCCACAACAAGCCAGAAGTATTTTAGTGTTCTTCTCTTCTTTCTTGTTGGTTTTGTATTAGTGTGGTTGGTTTCCTTTCTTGTTGGTGGTTTTGAGATTGTGATGATGATACCTATCTATCAGATTTAATCGATTTGATGATAATACTAGTAAAAATGATTGAATCTTTTATTTTCTTGACATATGTATTATTTGTTTTTTTTTTTGTTTTTTATGAATCTCTATTTTTAATATATATGATGGATGCGTTATTGTTGTTATAGACTTATAGGTGATGGAGTGGTGGTAGAAGGAGGAGTTAAGCAGCAGAAGAAAGTAGGAAGAGATGGGAGGAATAGGCGAGCACTTGGGGATATCGGTGGGTTAGGGTGGTGGAGGTTGGTGTTTGGTATGAGTTGTTATTGATTAGGTTAGGGTTTATGTGTTGGGAATGATTTGGAAGATGATGAGATGATTATGTACCATTTTGCCCTCTTAATTTTAATAGTCAACACAAATTTGGATGGAAAAGGTAACATAAGGGATGCTTTTTACATTATTTCGGCTTCGGAGGGAATAACAACCAATATGGGTAAACCCTGTCCTCACCTTTCTAATAAGGCAAAGGTTAGGGGGTAAAACGATATTTTCCCTTTTTATTATGTATTATATATATAATTTTTTTTTTTTGAATCCTTCTGTTGGAGAGATTAGGCGATTTGTATTGCTTTATTGAATGTCTCTGCTGGAGAGACTGTGAGACTTATCCTCCCTGGAGGGTCTTTCTCCATACACAGGGGGTTTGGTCCTTCCTTCAGGTAACCTGACCTTAAGGGAAAAAGTTGATGACTTAGGTGATTGTTTATTGTTTGTTGAATATCTCTGCTGGAGAGACGATGAGATTTGTCCTCCCTAGAGGATTCTTTCTCCACACACAGGGGTTTGGTCCTTTCTTTAGTTGGTCAGCCTTAAGGGAATTTGCTCAAAGCTTTAGTTATTTATTCATAGTTTTTGCTGAACTATTGTTTATCGAAAGAGTGCAAGTAGAGAGTGTTTGTGGCGAAATTGCATTCATTCTCTTCAGGAGATTCTTACAATGGGCATGTTGAGTACAAATGATTTGTTCACCTGCCTGACCATGGGCTTCTTGGAAAGGAGAAAAGAAACAAACAACTTTAAACAAACAATGTTAAGAGCTTATAGGGGCTTCATGGGTAGAACTTCTTCAGGTGATCTGCGTTCTAAGTATTTTTCACCATCATTCCAGCCATATCCTCTAGCTTGTAGGCTTTTGGGCGGGGAACACGTTTTATGTGATATGGGCATTCCTAGCTAGGTCTTAGTGCTCCATCACCCGGTTTCTTTGTATTTTGAATGGCCATCCTCAGCACTAGATCGCCTTCCCTGAAGCTTCTAGGTTTCACTTTCTTGTTATAGAAATAGGCAATCTTTTACAGGTACATGGCTAATTTTACTTCTGTTTGTAGCTGTTTTTCCTCCAAGAGATCGAGGTTGTTCCTTAATAGCTGATCGTTTTCTTCCTCATAAAAATAGGCGACCTGATGTGTTGGGTAATCTACGTCAATAGGCAAAACTACTTCTGCGTCAAAAGGTAGGGCCAAAGGGGTTTCCCCTGTGGTGGTCCTAACCATAGTTCTATAAGCCCAAAGTACATTCAGGAGATGTGATGTGTAGAATCGTGTTATAAAAATACTAACTCGCAAGTGCACGAATCGTGAGATAACTACAACGGCAAGTAGAGATCGTTCCCACAAGGAAAAGTGATTTATTGACTAAAACTCTCTAATTAATCAAAGTAACCAAAAGATTGATAGTTGAAAGATTGAAATTAAACTACTAACTATACCAAGAAAGCAATTAACAAAAGAATGTTGGTTTGCGATCAAGATATGAAAGAAAACACTAGGTCATCAATGATTCCCAATTATGAGTACTCAATGCATGAAATTAACTTTGTAACAAAATTCAATTAATTCACAGGTTCATTCTTTATCTTAATTATGACGATTATCGTACAATCGCGGGATGAGTCATGTATTCCCAACCATTGTTCTCCCTTTGATCTATGACCCATTAAGTACAAGAACTAAGAACCAAGAACCAAAATCTAAGCTTTGTTTTGATCTATGCTAAAGATAAATTTTGTTCATTCAAGTGAGCATTAATCAGGATTAGGTTTTGATCTATACTCTAACCCTAATTCTCAGATAACCTTAACCCTAAATTCATGCCAAATAATTATCCACCCTTTGATCTATGGTGTGAATAAAAATTAAAACTAATGAGGGGGGGGGGGGGTGTTGAATAGGTATAGTTCCAAATTCTTCCGATATTCAAAAAATGCGGAATATAATAATGAAATGAATACTTGAAATGATATAGAAATTGTATAGAAAGAATCAATGCATGTGAATCATCAATATACAAGAGAATCAATACAAGTAAAATATGGAAGATAACAAAAAATTAAAGTGAAAATGAGACACAATATTTTTACATGGTAAAACCTTAAAGATGAAACATCCACAGGTTGATACCACAACCACCGGCAAAGCAAATCTACTATAAGAAAAGGACTTACACGCTCAAAGCTAACAATACTATGATATCCACTTCAAGCTATCACCTGCTAATCAACCCTCGGGCTTGTGATTCACAAAGCCTACTCTCTATCCAAAATGTGTCCTACACCTCTAGAGAGCAACTTCCTATCCAAGGCTCTCAAGCTTCTAGGAAGATTTCTTTGCTTATCAATCTAGATCACAAGGATCCTAGTCAAGCTACCCAAGCTCAACTATCTAGAGTACGCAACTCCTTACTATGACTTTCGTTTGGCTATCCGAAACTCATTCGTAGCCAAGACTTTTTGCTCAATACAAAGCTTCACTCACTTTGCAAAAGACTTCAACCTATCACAAGGCAATGATCTAAGTGATGCAAATGATGTAAATCACAATCAAATAAAGCTAGATGATCAATCAAGCTATATGTATATGCTTAAAGACATTCTAGGATATTCTATCAACAAACAATTACAAATGTACCTAGAAATCAAAATATGTGAAACAATAAGAACAAGATATGAGTATTCAATATATCACACAAGAATATTAGTTCTTAGATCATGAAATTAAACCTAGACAATATCATGAGGCACATCATATATGTCATATCTAGAATCAATTTCAATTTCAATCAAGTTTAGCTAAATATGTTCAAATCAAATCACAAGGCTAAAACTCAATAATCAATCAATCATATAACCCTAGCATATGTACTAACATTTTTCTCAACATATTTCATAAATAAAATAGAAAGAATAAAAGAGATGATCAAAAGAAATGAAAGAAGAGAAAGTATCACATACAAAGTTGAACCTTGGACTGAAATCAGATCACTGTGAGAAATGGCAAAGTCAACTAAGTCTAAAAATGCTTGGGATTTGTAGCTCTCGTCGAGACCAACATTTTTGACTTTTGGATCACTCGATGTCAAGTTCGTATGAAACAGTTATGATCGACATAAGAAAACGAAAATTGAGAGAGAATTTCTGGTGTTCTTCTTTTTCGAATTTTTCTCCTTGGAATGAATGAGAGGGAATGTAGGAGATTTAAAAGATTTCAAGAGAGGGAAGAAGTGACCAATTAGTTGCAGCCACATCAGCTCCACGTGTGAGGTGCGTGTGTCACACGTGGGCAGAGAGCTGCCCTAGCAGTGTGACACATGTGGCTCACACGTGGCCTCCATTGCTTGGCCTTTGGCTGAGCAAACTCCCTCGCGCTCCTCTCGCGTTCTTCAGCCGTATTAGGGCATCCGAACTCCGAATTCGAATCTGTTTTTGGATTACAAACCATGACTCCCTCACACACAATGAAGACTATGAAACTTTGACAAAAGGTTGAGAATTCATCTCGGAAAATGACGATGAAGACAACTCAACGAATGAGAATGCAAAGTAGCATAAATACGTCGTATGGACTTGAAACTTAATGAATGAGTAACCTAAATGACCGGAACTCAATAAGGAATTAAATAAGATCATATTCAAGTCCAAAACACAAGAAACACAAACAAATAAATACTATGCAACACAAGCATTCCATATCTAAGTGATAGTGAGAAAACATGCAATTCTACATGATTGTCAACAATAAGATAAATGCATATGCATACTAAATGTGTGTGAAAGTGTTATACAAAATGTTTGAACAACAATGCAGGGACACACATGTATGAATTGTGTGTGTGTGTGCTTACGCCTTACAAGAGGAAGAAGTATCTTTATACCTTAGCATCCAAGTACGCATTTTTCCTCTTGAAGACGAAATTTGCACAAGATGTTGCTTCTTCACCTTTGAGGTTTCTTTCTTCCAAGAATAACCTAAGCAACAACTAATACAAATATAGAGAGTTTTGCAATGGAATCAAGCTAATACGAATCAAGGATCTTACAATATATTTTACTAATTAATTTTTTTAAAATTTCTAATTTTTTTCTTTTTTAGAAAGAGGAAAATTTTCAAAATTAAAAACTCTAAAACTATAAATCAATTATTTCACAATATTATAACACTAACCCTAACCCTAAAACTCTAAAAGTAGCTAGTGAACTTGATTGTATGAGTTTGATCATGCTTCAGTACTATTTATTTTCAACTTTTTAATAAATCTCAAATATAATATTTTGTAATGGGCCGGGTCGGGTTACCCATTAATTTAACAAATGGTTTTGGATTTGTATATTTCAACCTATTAAGCTAACGGGTCGGGTTAGGGTGGAGCAATTTTAACACAACCCAAACACGAAATGACACGAATTCGTAATAACACGACTCATTGCCAACTCTAAGCTCCATAGTGGCAAACTACGTAATTCAATGGAAAATCTATTGTATTTGCTTCTGTGATTTGTGTCAAGGCCTTAGCTTCAACCCATAGAGTAAAGTAATCAATCGTAAGTATTGCGTATCTGACTTGCCCTATGGTAGATAGAGGAGGCTTGAAGGGGTCTGCTCTCTATTTCGCAAAGAGGCATGGAGTTCATGATCTTGAGGAACTCGGGTGGCTGGTGTATGAGGTCTGCTACTTTTTGGCAAGGTACCCAGCTCTTGGGGAACTCTTTTGCATCCTCGTGCAGTGTGGGCTAGAAATATCCTTTGCAGAGGATTCGGTGTGCCAAAGATAGTCATCCAGAATGGCTTCCGTAGCGTTCGGCATGCACGTCATTTGTTATTGCTAGTGCTTCATCCGGGTGGAGACATTTAAGTAATGGAAGTGCCTTCCCTTTTCTGTATAACGATCCTTTAAGGATAACAAAACACGCAACCTGTAACTTGACCCTTTTTGCCTCTCTAGGATCCTCCAGAAGTTTCTCTTCTTGGAGAAAATCAATTATGGGGTCTATCCAGCAGGGTGAGAGTTTCACTTGCATTACTTCTAGTGCTAGTTCGATGCTTGCCTTAGAAATTGTCTAGATATGGATAAAATTCGACAGTGAGCTTCCTCCTCTAGCTGCTAATTTTGATAGGATGTTTGCTCTGTGATTTTGCTCTCTTGGGATTTGCACAATCTTCACACTTTCCAAATTGGTTAATAGAGCCTTGACCTTTTTTAGGTATGCTATCATGTTGTCACCTCTTGCTTGGAATTTATCATTGACTTGGTTGATGACCAACTATGAATCGCTGTTAACAACCAGGTGTTTTGCACCCAAACTCTTTGCCACAT
The DNA here is from genome assembly GCA_954870605.1 of Acer campestre. Classification (NCBI taxonomy): domain Eukaryota; kingdom Viridiplantae; phylum Streptophyta; class Magnoliopsida; order Sapindales; family Sapindaceae; genus Acer; species Acer campestre. Next base: position 13,619,597 of record OX940807.1, read on the forward strand.
GAAGACCTGCTAGCAAGGCCTCATATCCAACCTCATTGTTAGAAGCTTTGAACTTGAAGTGGAAGCAATGACTAACTTCAATTTTCCCTGGATTGACGATGATCTATCCCACGCCACTTCCTGCTTGATTTGAAGCACCGTCTACATATACAACCCATGCTGAAGTTGGGGTTTGGGTTTCATCGGTGAGGGTTTTCTCTGTTGGTGGAATTGTTTTTTTTTTTTTTTGGGTGCATGGATTTCATTGTTTAGTGCTTCTATAAATTCTATCAAGAAATCCACTACAGCTTGCCCTTTATTTGCGGTTTTGGCTTGGTAGCTAATGTCAAACTGAGTTAGTTCTAAAGTCCACAACATTAATCTTCCTAAAACATCTAGCCTTTATAGGAATTGTGTTGGGGGTTGGTCCGTTACTACTGAGATAGTGTGCAACTGGAAGTATGGTTTCAACATCTTAGAGGACATTACTAGGGAAAATGTGAGCTTCTCTAGTTTAGAATACCTCATTTCTGGTGCGGTGAGTGACTTGCTCGCATAGTAAACCAGTCTTTGTATATCATCATCACATCTTCGAATTAAGGCTCCATTTATAGCTGCTTCTAAGACTGCCAGGTAAAGCAGCATGACATCCCCTTCTCGAGGTTTCACCATGAGTGATGGATTCATCAAGTATGTCCTTCGATTTTGAAATGTTCCTTCACTTTTCTCATCCCATGTCATCCCTTTTCCCTTTTTTGATGGCTTGAAGGAAGGGATGGCATGTGTAAGGATTCCCGGTTTTTGATTGGCTTATTTCGTGAGCAAATCACATATTGGGGTTGTTTGTAAAGGGTAGCTTAGGTGATAGGTGTTCATGCTCAATGACCCTTCTCAAGACCTCAAGGTGGACAAGCACTCAAAGGTATATCTTATGTGCTTATTTTCTTATTGAAGAGATTTAGTTGCACACACTCACTTGTAATGTTTGCATATGTATGCTTTACTTTAGTGTGCATTCTCTTCAAATGTCACTTTTCACACTAGCACATTGTTTGTCATATCTTGGTGTGTGTTTTGTGTCGTGTAATTCGTTTCCCGAATATGTTCGGAAACATCCGCGCTTGCATGATAATGTGCTTGGTTTTGCGCGAAGATCGCCTTCGGAGAATGCCCTTGGCTTCTCCTTTGGTTTCACCTTTATTGGTGAAACGGCGGTTTGATCGGCGGCCATGACCGCCTAATGAAACCGCCGTTTGATTCCAGAAAGCTTTGGACTGAATCTATGGTTACGATCGGCGGTCAGGCCACCTAATCGAAACCTCCGAATTAGACCTGATGCATTTATTATTCTCGGGTTCTGTTCGGCAGTTTAATCGGCGGCCTGACCGCCGAATGAAACCGCCGAATTAGATATTTTTAGGTCGGTTTCTTTTTGGGCTTTTGATCGGCAGTTTCGATTGATCGCCGAATCTGGTCGCCGAATGATCCCTTGCTTCTTGGGTTCAATTCGGCGGTTCAATTCTGCGGCCACGACCGCGGAATGAAACCGCCGATCGGTGATTTCAAGGGCAAAATTGTATTTTCACTTGCCCTGTTCTTGATGTCTATAAATATCATACTTTCTCATTTCTCTAACTTAGTTCTCTGACTCAAAAGAACCATAAACTTGAAAGAGAGATTTTTGAGAGAAAATCAAATCAAGAACTCATTTTTATACACTCAAATCATACACATATGCATCAAAGATCATCTAAGCATCTTCTCACATAGATGCTTATTTGAGTGAGTATTGGTCATCACATTTCCCTTGGTATGTTCTTCACTTTTATCCATTGATATTTAGTGTTTTATTTATCAAGGCATCTCTTTTATTATTTGAATGATCTTAGATTAATATCTTATATTCAAAATAGAGATTGTTTGTGATGACATGATTGAGTGTTGTATTGTGATAGCTATCTAGGTTTTTATAATCTATTGTTAGCTAAGCTATTTGACATGTCATTTAGCTATTGATATCTAGGATTGCATTTGTTGCCATATTATCATCCTAGATAAGCATATAGGGTTGCCTAGCTCTTATTGCATGTATTGAGTATTTTTATATATTCACACATAGGTTGTATTATCTCTTCATTGAGAAATTAAGTCTTGTTGGCTAAGGTTGCTTAGGCCACAAGCAAGATGGACTAGAGCCACTTTTAAAGGCCCGCGGGATAGAAGTGGGGGGTTATAGACTTTGTGTTAGACGAGGTCTACATAGGTTGTAAACTTCATTTCAATTAGTGGATTTCAAGGTTCTAGTGTGGCGCACTAAACAGCCCGTGGTTGGGTTTTCCACGTATACTTCAAGTGTCATTTATAATTCCGCATCTTATTACACTTGTTGTTTTTATATTGACTATTAGGGGCATTTTCGTAATATTGACCTTAAACGAAAATTGGGTGAAAATTAGTTAAAATCTATTCACCCCCCCCCCCCCCCCCTCTCTCTAGATTAATATTGGTATGCACACCGTGTTTATTTGTGAACTTTCAGCATGGATCGATGGCTCTGGAGACGAAGCGACTAAAGGTTGCAACCTTTTCTACTAGGCTATGGACGTCGTGGAGATCTTTTAGTGGAAATAAGTCGAGTATGGCTTTGAGTTTCTCTGGATTTGCTTCAATCCCTCTTTCATTTACCATGAAACCTAGGAACTTTCCTTTTGATACTCCAAAGGCGCATTTTTTGGGGTTGAGTTTCATATTGTTCTTCCAAAGAATTTCGAAGGTCTATTTGAGGTGTTCTATGTGATCCTCCACGTGGATTGATTTGGTGATCATATCATCCACGTACACCTCCATGTATTTTCCAATCTACTCCTTGAATAATGAGTTCATTAAGCGCTGATACGTGGCTCCAGTATTCTTTAAGCCGAAAGGCATTACTTTGTAGCAACACAGGCCCTGGTCGATGATGAAAGCGGTTTTCTCTTGATCTAGAGGAAACATTCAGATTTGGTAGTACCCTGAAGATGCATCCATGAAGCTAAGAACTTTGTTTCCTACTGTTGAGTCCACCAACTGATCAATCTTAGGTAATGGGAATTGAAAAGTCCTCATTTTTTGATTGGCTTATTTCGTTAACAAACCACGTTTGAGGTTATGTGTAAGGGTAGATTAGGTCTTCATTGTTCATGATCAAGTTTATTGCTTTCTCTAGACCTCAAGATCAAGAGCACTTCAAAGGTATATCACTTGTGCTCAAACTCCTTGATGAGATTTAGTTACACACACACATACACACACTCATGCATTTTCATATCTTGTATATTTCTATGTGTTACATGTTTGGTTCTCATTCCTGATTATATCTATCTTTATGCATGCTCTTTACTCACTTCACACGTGTATAACATTCATATAGATTATGCGTGTTTGAAAGCCCGGGAAAAGAGATTTTATCTCTTACTGCGGTAAAGGTCGCCTCTCATGCACCTGCCTATACCGCGGTCCCAATAATGACTGATACCAATGTGCTTCACGTATAGGGTACTGCAGTTGGTGTCCTTGCCTTTGCAACGGTCCCAACCATGAAGTCTTCCAGGGCTTCCATGCTGTGTGTACTGTGGTCTAGACACTTTGTCCGTACCGTGGTATACACCGCGGTTTTAAAGGGATTTTGACTCTCTTGTTCAAAACGACGTCACTATAGCTAGGACTTGATATATATATTCTATGTTCCATTCTTGGCAGAATCAGAGCTAATATTTTGAGTTTCTTGAGAGATTGTCCTTTAAGAAAAGTCATCAAGATTCAATCTTTATTGACCAAAACCCAAATACCCATCATCCATTCATGAATCCAACATCATCTAGGTTGTTTTCTATCATGGGTTTTCATCAACACACATGACTTAGTAAGTAGAACATCATCTTCATTCATCTTAGTGTTCTTGCTTAACAAGAAATCTCTTTTATGATTTGTTTGCATCTAGATTAAGCTCTTATCTACAAGTAGAGATTTTTGTGTTGATTGTTGGGTGTTTGTATTGTGATAGCTATTGCATCTAGGTTTGCTTTTATTTTATTTAGCTAAGTTATATGTTTGACATATAGCAACATGATATCTATGATTGTTTGACTTGTTCATTCATGGTTAGATATACATTAAATGTGTTCACCTAGCATTTATACATTTGATATTCACTTAGGTTGTTATATTTTCTTTGAGAGTTAAGCCTTGTGACTAAGTGGATTAGTGCATAAGCAAGTTGGTCTATGATCACTATTAAAGGCCTTCTGGGTAGAGTGGAAGAGTTAGTGACCAAGAATGGTTTGACTTGAGGTCAACATAAGTTGTAAACTTTCATTCAAATAGTGGATTTAAGGATCATGTGTGGTTAGCATAATAGCCCGTGAGTTTTTCCCAGTTTGAGGGTTTCTCACGTAAATCAATAATCGTGTTATTTATTGTTTTCCACACTTTAATTACGTTGATTGTATTTGATTGTTTTGGGTTGTTTTTGAATATTGACTAATCAAGAAAAGTTGGTAAATAACTTGATTAAAAACTATTCACTCCCCCTAGGTTAGTTTATACACATAATATATATTTTCAGGAAGCTATCTTTCGAGCAAGGCTTTGTTTAAATTTGTAAAATCAACACACATTTGCCACTTCTCATTGTTCTTCTTCACCAGGACAACATTGTCAATCCATTCCGAGTAATTCACCTCCCTTATAAACTTTTCTTTCAAAAGTTTATCTACCTCTTGTTGGATGGCCAAGTTTCTCCTGGTTGACAAAGCGTCTTCTTTGCTTAATTGGTTTGTAAGAGGGGTTGATGATGGATAAAATTGTGTTATAAAAACCTAACTCACAAGTGCACGAATCTTGAGATAAGTACAAGGACAAGTAGGGATCGTTCCCATGAGGAAAAGTGATTTATCGACTAAAACTAATTCTAATTAAAGTTAAGCAATTAACAGTAACCAATAGATTTGAGATTGATTGATTGATTTGAGATTAAAACTAGATTAAACTAAGAAAGCAATTAATAAGAATATGTGAATGTGATCAAGAATTGAGAGAACTAGGTCATCAATGCTTCCCAACTACGTTTACTCAATGCTTCGAATTGACTTTTATAAAGAATGTTAATCAAGTTAAGGGTTCGTTCTTAAATTATGTATGATTGGTACCATGTGGTCCTGAAATGAATCAAGTATTCTCCACTACAGTCTACCTCAAAACCTGTGTATAAACTATAACAGAAAATCCATTAACCACAAACCAAGCGTTCTCAATTACTATCTACCTCAAAACCTGCATACAAACTATAACCGAAAACCCACAAAGCACAAGAACAAATATTCTCAGCCACAGTCTACCTCAAAACCTATGTATAAACTATGACTAAGAACCCATTAAGCACAAGAACAAGAGAACCAAAATTTACGTGCAATATCCTGCTATGATAAATTCTATCCATTCAATTGAATATTGGCTGAGAATGGTGAAACCCACTTGCATCTCAACCTTTAAATTATCAAAACCCTAAATTCAAGCCTAACATAATTGCTTCATTTCTACACAAAGTGTAGCCCCATTTCCGTATCATTTTGAGTTCGGTTCTCGAGAAAAATCGAGTGTTTAATGGTTTGTTTGAGGTTTTTGCAGAAATTTTGATAGCAGGGGTGTTTTGGTTATAAAGGCAAAATCTGAGGGCTAAATGTGCAATTTTGAAAAGTTTGGGGTTTTAGGCATCAGAGCGCCGCGGTTGACGATGGTAGTGACATAAACCTTTTCAAAGCGCCGCGGTTGAAGTGCCGCGGCTTCGCCGCGGTCGACGACGGTAGCGACAGAAACCTTTTCAAAGCGTCGCGGTTGAAGCCTGCACCACGGTTGGGCAACAGTGGCAACCCGCCAGCTCATCTTCTAGAAGAAATTTTGCCCCCTTTTTGCCCTATTTTTGTACCCATATATATACATCTCTTCATCTTTTCAGAAAAGAGAGAGGAGACACAAAAAGAAACGAAAACACTCTCCAAAGAAAGGGAACTCTCCTACTCACCAAGACTCCATCTTTCCTAAATTCCTACACAATCCAAGAGACATTTGACACCAATCTATGGTCTTTTCTTGTTCTTGGGAGAAAGAAAATTGAAGGAGCTTGAAAAAGGAGAGGAGCAAAAGGAAGAAGAGGATGCTCTCCATTATAGTTTTCTCTAACTTTTTCTCTTTTATCCTTTGTTATAGCCATGTATTTATTTGAGATTATTTGTTGTATGGCTATTAGTTGTAATATGAGCTAAACTTTCATTGTTAGGATTTGATGAACCCCACCCATGGATATTTATATGTATTGATCTTTGTTTATTCATTTTGTGCAAGTGTGGTTTGTATGGGTATTTTTGTGTGCTAAAAGCTTTCAATTGATTGATCTCCTTTTGAATGAATTTTTGTGGTGTGTTATGTACTGACCGGAGACGCACACCACGTGGTCGATAAAATGTCCTCTATACATGTCTAGAAAAGTAGACCTACTTAGGCTAGCGTATAGGATTCCTTAGTGTGCCAAGGTTCTTAATGAACTCATTCATATATTCCGAGTAATCGAGAGATAGGCTTGGGTATGATTTTGGGTGCGATCTATTCTACTCGACCGAGATTATGGGTTAACATTTGGGTGCATGAATCTATGAATTACATGAGCATGTTTTGGGTGAATAATTGAGTCTAGAAAGGAAATCGACATAGGGTGGGGTGTAGTCAAATCCTAGCATATTTCTCTCTATTATTACACTTGTGTTTATTTTCGTGTTATTTCTTTTTCGCAATAGCATTTAGTTTTATTTTAGTTTAGTTTAGTTTAATTTGCTTAATTGGAAAACCAACCTTTTCGATTGTTTGAATAACAAATAGGCTAATCAATTTCGGTAATTGGTCACTCGATCCCTGTGGGAACAAACTTTACTTACTATTGTGCTACTCTCCGACCTCGTCCTATTGCGATTGTCACTTGAGTGATAGCCAAATTTTTGGACCATGCATCAACAAGAATAAATAATCAAGATATAGAATGAATTGAATGAATCAAAACTTGAATTAAGAAAATATAGTCAATTCTAATAAAGAGTATTCATAGAGTTTCACATTGATTCCCTAGTATGGAGTTAGTTACGCATAGCTGAAATAAAGAGAAGAGAGAAGTGATTGATGAAACCCATGGAAACAGTTGATACTCTTCCAATCTCTGAAGTTGAAATCCTTTTCTTCGCTTCAAATCTTCTATATGTAAGGATGGATAAGAGTGTTGAGTGATTTTATGATTGTGAAGAACTTTTCTCTCCCTTGGAGAAGAACGACCCGTCCTTGATAAAAGAATCCTCTATTTATAGCTGTGGACCATTGGGCGAGAAAAAACCCTATTTCTTCACGGAATGGCCAAACCGTTGTCGGTACCGCTGTGGCTTTGTCAACGGTCTGGAAAATTTGGGAACGCTGCCATTCTGGCAGCGGTCCAGACAACGGTCTCCTCTACTCCATTAATCGCTGCAATGAATGATACTGAAAATAGCAGCGGTATTGAGAGCATTTTGCTTGATTGCAGAAAAGACCCTTGGATTCTCAAAAATAGCATTTTTCATCTGAAATTCTTCAAACATAATAATTTGATCCAATAACCTGTAAACACTCAAACACACAAATTAAACCCCAAAAAGACTCGAGAAACAAGTAATTGATTGGAGGAATGGGGATCAAAAATATATATAATAAATGACTGATCAGTTGAATTGGAGATGATGGCTAATCAGCGAGGGGGATATTCCTATCATATCTTCATGAGACTAGATGAACACATCATTGTACTCATGGAGGAAAGCTTTTAGGAATTCTTTCTCTTTCTCCGGCAGCTAGGCTCTTATCTTTACAATTTTACTTTTGTCTCCTAAAGCAATGGGCACTGTTTCTAATTCTCTAGTAGGCTACCCTTACTCCTTTTTCCTAGAAACTTGCCTCTCATCTTTTTCTTACTTAGCCTCTTCGGCGTCTATATGGTCTAGTAGGTGCTATTTTTCTCCGAAATTAAGGTTTTTATCAACTTTCATAAGTGCTAGTGACACCTCCTCCTCTTGATCTTCTTTCATGGATATTTGAGAGCATTGTTTCTTCCAAGTTAATAGGGTGGCGAATGCCACATAACATTTCTGAGCAGCTTGTTGGTCTCCTCTAATGATTCTCACCTTGTCCCCGACGGGAAATTCAAGAGGTGGTAATAGATGGATAGTACCCCTTTAGTCTTGACCATGAAAGGTCTACCTAGAATAATGTTGTAGGCGCTGGGAGCATCTACTACGAGGAATTCTGCCTTAGCGTTAATCTAAATCGGTGATTCTCCAATAGTAACAGGAAGTGTGATCTGTCCAAAGGGAATGACCGAATCTCCTATGAATCCATAAAGTAAGGCTGGACAACTGTGTAAAGCCAGTGTTACCCAATTGAAGCGATCAAATGCATTCTTAAAGAGGATATCCACTAAACTCCCAGTATCAATCATCACCCGGGCAACGATGGAGTTTGCTGCTTTAAGGGTTATCACCATTGGGTCATCTTAGGGGTAGATCACTTAAGTATTGTCATCTTCTATGAAGGTGATGGGGGTGACCGGGGGGGCCTTGGGAACTTGTTTACCTCCGTCATGTACATTCCAATTACCAGAGATCTTCCTAGAGGAAGTCGAGCAATATTTTTTCTGGAGTTACTTGATTCTCCCGCTAGAATAGGTCCTTCGCTAATGGTATGGATCATTTGGATGGTTTGCACCTTCTCTTTTCCTTTTTCTTCTATTGCTCTAGAAGGATTTGAACTTATTACTTTCTCCTACAGATCGCTCCTCACTTTTTGTAGAAACTCAGTGAGCATTCCTCTTCGCACCAAACTCTTTATTTGATTACATAAACTATAATATTCGGAAGTGTTATGGTCGTAATCTTCATGGAAGTCGTAATATTTGTATCGGCTTCTTTTTTCTTGCGGGGTTGTCATTGTGGCTGGAGCCTACAACAAGCCTTTGTCTCTGATAGCCAAAAATATTTTTTCCCTGCTAGTATTGAGTGGGGTAAGCTCAAAAAATGTCAGGCGATTCACCAAGCCCCCATTTATCTCGTTGTTTTATTGCTTAGGCGATGAAAGAGGTGTGTGGCATTCTCTTGATCTGATTTGTCCTCTTTGGTTGAGAGGTGGAGACCGGTTGTAATTCCTGCTTCTGGGATATGACCTTTAGGAGGGGCTATAGTTTTCTTTCAGATGATTCTTATCTTGGGATTCAGCAACCTCCTGTTGTCTCTTGATTCAATACTTCTCATCTTTTTCTATCTACTTCAAGGTTCTCATGTAAGCATCCTTGTAAGTTTTGGGACGTTGTTCCTTTAAATATTCCAAAAGAAACCGTGGCCTTTTAAGTAAAAACACGCATCTCGATCACTTCTTCATGAAAACGTTTTACGTATTCTTTTAGGGCTTCTCCCTCAGTTTGGTGAATGTATTGTAGCAACGAGGGGTCTTTTGATGGGGGTTTTTATCCCTTGGAACTATGTGCAGAAATCTTTAGTAAGCTAGGAGAACGTTTTTACACTTCCTGGAGGAAGTTTCCTGAACCAATTCTTGGCGGCTCCTTCAAAGGTTGTAGGGAACATTCGACACATAGCCTTCTCGAAGGTGTTCTGGATATCCATCTTCTTGCAAAATATCTCTAGGTGGGTTAAAGGATCTGTGTTCTTGGAATACTTTTCGGGTGGGATTTTAGTTTGGCAGGTAGGACAACTGTCCACATCTTTTCCGTCAACAGAGCATTCAATTCTTTTAACGGACCTATCTCACACTTAGGGATGGGCGTTTCCCCATGGGACCCCATCCCCCACGGGCCCCTATAGGGTTTGGGGGGCAAATTTTGCCCCCAAATGGATTTTAGGGGTGGGGGCAAACTTTGCCACTAAATAGATTTTGGGGGAGATGGTGGGGGTAGCCACCCCAAACCCAAAACCCCATTTCCCCCAAAATAATATATATATATATATATTATTTTATTTTTATTTATATGTAAAAAATTTATTTTGGATTTTGGATTTTGTATTATATTTTTATTACTTTTTGGATTGAATATTTTAACAGTGTCAAATTAAAGGTTGAAATGTCTGGATTCCAAATTTTGAGTTTCGATTTTCAGATTTAAAATTGAAAATTTAGAATTGAAATTGAAAAGAAACAGGGGAAATGGGTTTTGAGTGTTGGGGAAGGGGGACTTGCCCCCAAAACACCCCCACCCTAATCCCCCCAAATGGGTTTTGGGGGAGGTGGTAGGGGGAGGTTTGAGGAATGGGGGTACCCTCCCTTGCCCCATTGGGCCCCCACGCCCATCCCTACTCACACTGGATGCTTCTTTTGTTCTTCCTCCACTTGTCCATTTCCCTAACAATCTTTCGGAGTTGACTATGAACATTTTTGGAGGTTTTCTTGTCATATTGTACTTCCTCATCCTCTTCTGATTGGCGTTTGGTATGGGGAGAGCGTCTTTTGTTTTCATGACGATGAGATCTACTGTTTTGCTGTCAGTAGTTGATTCTTGAGGTTGCTCTTTTTTGACACCTTCCACTAGTTTTGAATCTCGCCTTGGTGGAACCTCCACTTGAGATCTCATACGGGTTGGTTCCTGGTTTCGAAATTTGGATGTTGCTAGGCAAATTTTGTCAGTGAGGTAACCAACCGACTGGTAGCGATTGTCGAGCTTTTTTACTGTTTGTCAAACATCCACTGGCATCGGGTCCAGATCTACTGGTTCTAGAGGAGTAGGATTCTTTGCTTGGTTCATGAACATAGTCATCATTCGATCCATGTCTGCTCTCATTTGTTTTAGCATTTCAATGCTTTTTTTTCTGATGTTGCTTGTTTTTCCTCCATCCTTCCTTCTTCAATTGAATCAACTAGAATAGGATTGATGTTTGAAGTTTCTTGCTCTTGCGTGAAATCAGGATCATCGTTCTGGCTAGATCTTGATTTCATCATGACTGGAAGGTAAGCAGAATGCAAGTTCATGAGCTCGTTGTTTTAACTTGGTCACGAAGGAATTTTGGAAGTTACAATCTAGAGGCTAAATTTGTTCCCACAGACAGCGCCACTGTTAATACCAAGAATTTGTGTTATCTAGAATTGGGAAAAGAACTCTCGATGTGGACTGTCATGGTGTGAATCTTTTTCTCCGCAAGAATATTTGGTTTGTAATGGATTTGTTTATTTTAGGTAAGATATGAATCTGAGGTGATAGGTTACTTTGAATGAGGAGGAAAGGATGTTGACAGATTAGTCACCACCTTCTTCACTTTGAGAAAGAAAATTCTCCCTCATAGAGCATGACTCTATCCTTTTTATGATGGATCAAATATATCGTGTATATCATTGAGAGTTGAGACTCAGGGTCTATTTATAGTACAAAATTGTGCAAGTGGGTAGACAAATGTCCCATTTCAATTCGTTTACATTCTTTCCTTTACACTAAAACATTCAAAATTTGTTTTATCTGGAGAGAGGGAACCAATTTGGTTTTAACGCCCCTTTTCTTGTTCCCTTTTGGGAGATACTTCAACTATTGCTGACATGGGATGCTGTTATTGGTCCTTTGGAGCTCACCTACGAAAGCTGTTGATGGTTGCGTTGTATTGGAAATCTCCTTTGCCTATTTTGTCGGGTTTGTTGCAAAAGAATCTATGGTCCCACGCATTTCGTTATTTTCCCCTTTTTTTCCTTTGCTGGCTTGTTTGTTGTAATCAGGACTCTCTCAAGTGATTTTCAAAATGTTTCGCATCTATATCCTTTCGATGATGATGTCATTCCTCCCTTCTAGATCTTTTCCTTTTGGATTGATGGCGCGACAGATTCCTTCTTTATTTCTTGTGGACAAATTTTTCGTGAAGACTGTTAATCCTCTCGGAGGCCATTATTAGTCTAGATCCTTCTAGTAGGAAAAATAGAACTGATTCTCTGGTGGAAAGTCTACTTGGATTTTTTTCCAAAAACATTTCTTATAATGTTAAAAATAAAAATAATTTTTTAATATATATATATATATGGTCGATCTATAGAACACTGGTGTACCATACACCCTTAAAAATTTATATGTGATCATGACTTTTTAAGCGCGATCACATCAATTCATATGTGATTACATACAACTCACATATGACCACATTAAAATTTAAGTCTTATTTTGTCGTGGTCACATGTAACTTTTATGCGATAACATTGTATACATGTGATCATATGTTGCTCACGTACAATCACATACAACAATATTTCTGGTGCACCATATACACCATATACCGGTGTTCTATAGATTGTGCAATATATATATATATATATTGAAATTCCAATAAGGTTATGACTCTAAACAACCTGGAGATGGGGTGAATAGGTTGATATTCTTTTTCGGTACTTTTTTGTTGAACATTTGATGAGCACACAATTCAACCTTCAATATACTTGTTAGTAATATTAAAACTAACACTAAAAAGCACAATTCACCATCAAAATATACACAAGTAAACAAATACTAAATAGGGAAAAGATTATTTTCCCCCTGTCCTTTGCCTTATTAGAAAGACGAGGACAAGGTTTGCTCATATTGGCCAGTCTCCCCCCTGAAATGAAACTAATATAAAATCTCCCTCTTCTATTACCTTTTCCATCCAAAAAAATTTTGACCGTCAATCATGATGGTCAAATGACTGTTTTATCCTTCAAAATAATAAGAAAATGATCATTTAACCCTCTAGATATTTATTAAATAAAAAATTTATTGAAAAAAGAAAACAAAAAAGTAAATAAATAAATAAAAAAAATTAAAATTAAAAAGAATTTAATTTTATAAAAAATTTGAATTCTTTCTTATTTTTAAAACAAATAAACAAAAAAGAATTTAAAAAAAAAAAAAAAAAAACTCTTTATCAAAAAAAAAAAAGATTTGACTGAATATCCACTAGATCTTATTTTTTTTAAAAAAATAAATCATTCACCAGGCACACAAATTCACCACACATCAATCATCATTTATCTCCAACACCCAAACACCAACCCTAGCCAACACCCTTAATCGACCGAAATTGACGCTCAATCTAGGAGCCGAGAAGATCGTCGATCGATCTGGGAGCTCGATTTCCTCTTGACCACCGCATCGTCTCTCTCTCTCTCTCTCTCTCTCTCTCTCTCTCTCTCTCTCTCTCTCTCCCCCTTTCTTCCCTCTCTTCCCTCTTCTCTCTCTTTCTTTCGATCGATCTAGGGTTTCTGATTCAGGTTTGGTTTGGGGGTGGTGGTGTGTTTCTGGGGTTTGGTTCGATTGATTTGTAGTGGTTGAAGGCTCGATTCGGTGGATGGGTGTGTTTCGATTGGTCTTTATGTTGAATCAGGTGTTTGTATGTTGGTGGTAATTATGGTGTGTGGAGATCCACCAAATCTACAATTTAAAAAAAAAAAAAATTTCGATTTTTTTTCTTGAAGAGATGATTTGGTCTACAATTTTTTGTTTTTTTTATTAAAAAAAAAAAAACAAATCTATGATGGTGATGGCAATGGTGGTCTATTGTAATTGCTTTGTGGAGGTTTTTTTGTTGTTTGTTATTGTTCTGGTTGTTTTTTGCAAAGAAAAAGACAAAGAACTTCTGGTTGTTCTAGTTGGGGAGAGAGTTTTTTTAATTTTAGTCATTTACCATTTTGCCCTCTCAATTTTAACGGTCAACGCAAATATGGACATAAATATGAATATAAGGGGTGCTTTTTATATTATTTCGATTTCGAGGGGAATAACGGCCAATATGGGCATTCACGGGTTAAGAGTTACATATATAAATATTGAACACAAAAGATTTTTTACGTGATAAAACCTCCAAAGAGGAAGCATTCACGGGTCGAATCCATGACCATGACACAACAATTCACTAGTTGAATAGAGAGTACACACTCAAGTGATCAAGTTACTTTATGACTCACTCTATTGTCATGTACGACCACTATTCTACTCACAACACTGCACCTTTTGAGATTGAATATTGACATTCTTTGTATTTTTAACTTTTTGATAGCTGCCAACACTTTAAAATGCATGCATTGCCGTTCATAGTCGGAATCTGAATTTCTACAATGGAAGAGGATCGAGCACAAGGACTATATCATCGGTCAGAGGATGATCATGAAATCGGACAGTCCCCTATGATCATAATGAATGTACCCACACTCTAATTAAAAATGAGAGAAAATTTTGTAGTGATTTTCTCCACATCTATCTCTTGTGTTTCTCTGTTTTGTGTCTCTCACAACACTGGCACCGCATGCACTACTCTCTCTGTATTGTGCACACCATGTATCAGACTTCCCAGCAACACACCAAAATACACATTGTCTGTGTATGTTGTTTATATTTTTGTGAGTTTCAATTTCTTCAACTAATACACTACTTTCATAAAACCGCTCATATAGTTATATAAATTTGGTGCATGGGCTCATGCTTAGACTAGGTTTGCATGGGCTTTGCATGGCCTTGGACTTGGCCCTACTTGGGTATCCAATCAATACCCAAACATACCAACATCTCTCACTCGCCCAAGTGTGGCCAACACAGTTTTAACCACAAGCCCATCATGTGTGCACAGTAATCTACATCTCCCACTTGCCCAAGATGGCTTAATATGTGATACATATAGAGGAGCCTTTGAGCCTTGAAAAACAAATGTTATCATCAGAATGTTCATTAACTTTCTATGTAAAGCTGGTTATAAAATACATATATTTTGTTACCTATATAAACCAAGTTGTTACATGCTAAGGTAAAGTTGTTTACGAGCTACAACTTTATTGTTATTTGTTACACATCACTTAAAATTTATTACAAAGTTGAAATAATTACCACACACATCTTAATTACAACTTTTTATCCAAAACTTATTACATTGTACAAAAAATATGTTACACGTAGTTTATTATAAAAAAAAATTATAAATATTTAAAATGAAATTTAATTCAAAAATTATTATTTTACAAACATTTTATAAAATTATATCAAATACATATTAATTTCAAAATGTATTACATCAATAAAAATTTTATTTTTATTTTCTGAAAATAATAATAATTTAAAATATAAAAAAAAATTAACTATTATAAATCTACTATATTATAAATATTAAACTAAATTAAATACAAATTAAAATAATAAAAAAATATCATATATTTATTTAAATCATTGAAAATTATTTTAATGATATGCATAATCCTTATCCAATTTTTATTTTAAAAATTTTAAACCAATTATTAATATTAAATTAAATTAATTTTTTACATTTATAAAATAGATTTAAAAAAATATAATATAAAATAACTTGAAAGTAACTGGTTAATTGGTTATAACCAGTTACTTTCAAGTTATTTTATATTATATTTTTTTAAATCTATTTTATAAATGTAAAAAATTAATTTAATTTAATATATTGGTTATAACTAGTTACCTCATTATTTTTAAAGTGTTTGGCTACCACATGTTAACCAAGTATTATAAGAATCTTGTAATAAAATTCCAATAACGTTGTTGAGATTTAATCTCCTAACAAGATAATCATACCCTTAATTGATTAAATGAGTAGAACACAATGAAATTTTTGTTGGTTAAATATATGAGTAATACTATACAGTCTAAATAATTAACCCAAAATTCAAACAAATGATGTAGCAATAGACCTGACAAGGTTTCGGTTCGAACCGTGGAACCGGGGGAACCAGAACCGAAACCTGATTCTGGGGAGGCCGGAACCTAATTCGGGGGAGGCCGGTTCTGGTTCCGGTTCTAAGTTTTGAGGAACCGGCCGGTTCGAACCGGAATGGAACCGGCGGTTCCACCTTTTTTTTAAAAAAAAAAAAAAGAAAAAAAAAATTCTTTTGGGCTGACCGTTGACTTCAGTAGGCCATTGCCCTGCCACCCCACCCCACCCCACCCCATCCCCCTTTTATTTTTTCTCACACCAATTTCCTCTCAATTCTCTCTATTCTCTAATTCAAAATTCTCCAACTCTCAAACTCTCCAAGTTTTCAAGGTTTTAATATTTATTTCATTTTGCAATTGTTTTATTTGCAATTAATTTTATTTCCAATATATTTTATTTGCAATTAATTTTATTTCCAATTAATTTTATTTGCAATTTATCTTATTTCCAATTTATTTAATTTCCAATTAGTCAATTACTATTTACTAAGTTTCCAATTTTATTTATTTACAATTTATTTTATTTGCAATTACTAGTTTACTACGGTACTACATTACTACCTACTATTATTCTTCTAATTTTCAAATTCTCTCCCAAATTTATTTTTAAATGGCAAGTGGTGGAAATGGAAGGAGTCACGGCCGTGACCGTCCTAGGCGTTCAATTTCGATGAAAGGTAAGGGTCCTATGATCGATAATCTCATTCATAACAACACTACCTATCATGAGTATCTATAACGTCGGGCCTATGCTATAGACCTAGGCCTAAACTGTCCTACTCCCCCTCTAACAATTTCATAACATGATCCCAATGACACCCCCCCACCACCCCCCCCCCCCCCCCCCCCAATTTGACAAGCCAGTCAAAAAAATATGCCTGATATTGATACACCTTCGGCTCCGAATTTTTATTTTGATCCACCAAAAATGGAACTAGAACAGGAGGAAGATCTGATACAGAAGCAAAGCAAATCCGATCTCTTCATCAAACATATGAAGAAAGTTAGGAAAGAAAATGGAAGCTTTGTAGTGGCTTGCGATTACTATAGCAAAATATATAAGTGGAGCAAATTCGGAGGATATGGCACTTAACGGAAGCATATTTCAACCAAACATCCAGAAGCAGAAACCAGATCGAGGTCACAATCACAAATTCCCAGGTACGCTACTCCTAACCAACAATTATTTCGTTATACTGATGAACAAAATAGAGAAGAATTAGCTAGAATGGTAGCAGTAGAACACTTATCATTCAGTTTTGGTGAAAATGTTGGTTTTATTAATTATTGTTGACGAGCATTAAACTTTACTGCATGCTGTGTTCCTAAAGCCACACTCACATATACACTAGAAAAGATTTATGAAAAAGAAAAAAAAAAGTTAGAAATTTTTTTGAAAAATATAAAGGTCGTGCTTCCATATGTGCCGACATATGGAGTGACCATTGGCGATCGCATTCATACTTGGGTGTCACTTGCCATTTTATGGATGATATATGGAATATCCAAAAAAGAATTCTTGCATTTAGAGTTTTTGATAATGCACACACTGCTCAAAATATTTTTAGACAGCTTCAAATTATTTTTTCAGGGTATAAAATTGAAAACAAAATTTTTGCAATTGGTTTTGATAATGCTTCTAACAATACTACTGCTATTCTATCTTTAATTGATTTATGCAGACCTTTTCTTGGTGGTACATTTTCTCATTAAAGATGTGCATGTCATGCTTTAAATTTATGTGTTCAAAAAGGATTAGAAACTCTTGAGCATTTTATTCTACCTATTAAAAAAACCCTAATGTTTTTATGGAAACATTCTTTTACAATGAAAGCATGGTCGAGATATTGTAAACAAAATGGTAGATGTATTGTTAGATTTCCTCGTGATGTTCCAACACGTTAGAATTCTACTTATAAGTTGCTTGCTCAAAGTTATGAGTATAGGGATTTATTAGTTTCTTTTATTCAATTTCATGTTTCTCACATTGAACTTTATCAATTTCATTGGGATGCTTGTTACAACGTTTTCAATTTGTTAAAAGTCTTTTATAATGCTACTACAAATTTATCTGGTGTTTATTATCCTACAACTCATTTATTTGTTATTGAGGGTCTTAATATACTTGTGCATTTGCTCATTGTGAATCTGACATAACAATAGCAGAAGCCGTTCATGCTATGAAGGTAAAATGGTTAGATTATTATAAGGAATTTTCAAATATTTATTTGATTGCAATGGTTTTTGATCCACGTTGTAAATTAGAACATTTGTGTTATTATTTAAAGGGTTATTATGTCATCTAAGGTTTAAAAATTGAATATGATGTTGATGCGTGTTATGATAGAGTTAAGAAATTATTGTATGATTTATATGATGAATATGC